>CM072232.1:52269850-52281728 GCA_036851935.1 Coregonus suidteri | reverse complement strand
TTGGGGATCATTGTCATGCAAAAGACCCAGCCACGTTTCATCTTCAACCCCCTTTGGGGGGGATGGAAGGGGGGGGTTTTCACTCAAAATCTCACGATACATGGCCCCATTCATTTTTTCCTTTCCCAGGGAAATCAGTGCCCGGCCCCTTTTGCGGGAAAAAACACCCCCAAAGATATTTTTCCCCCCATGTTTCACAGTGGGTAGGGTGTTTTTTGGGAAAGCAACTCAGCTTTTTTTTGGGCCTCCAAACACAACAATTTTGAGTTTTTCCCAAAAAAAGTTTGTTTTGGTTTCATTTGACCATAGAAAACCTCCCCAATCCTCTTGGATCATCCAAAATGCACTCTAGCAAACTTCAGAGGGGCCCCTGGACATGTACTGGCTTAAGCAGGGGGACAGTTTGAAATGCAGGTTTTGAGCCCCTGGGGGGGTTAGTGTTTTTACCTGAGGGTGGGGTTTTGTTTTTTTGGGTCCCAGCTCTTGCAGGTCTTTTCAATAGGCCCTTTTTGTGGGGTTTTCGGGGTTTTTTTGATCATTTTAAACCCCACGGGGTGAGATCTTGCTGGAGCCCCAAAACGGGGAGAGTTACAGTGGCTTGTATGTTTCCATTTCCTAATAATGCCCCCAAAGTTGTTTCTTAAAACCCAAAGGGCTGCTTACCTTTTGCAGTTTCCCAGTTTCCAGCCTGGGTTGGGCAGGTCTCCCAATTTTTGTTTCTGGGCCTTTTGAAAGTCTTGGTTTTTGGGCCCCTAGTGGAGTTTGGAGTGGGACTTTTGGGTTTTGGTGGAACAGGGTCTTTTTTTTACGTAACAATTTAAAAAACCAGGTCCCATTAATACAGGTAAAAAGGGGGGGGACGAGGACCCTCTTAAAGAAAAATTTTTAAGGTCTGTGAGAGCCAGAAATCTTTTTTGTTTGTAGGGGGACCAAATACTTATTTTCCCCCTTTAATTTGCAAAAAAATTTCATTAAAAATCCTATAATGTAAATTTTTTGGATTTTTTTTTTTCCAATTTGTCGGTCATAGTTGCGTGTCCCCGGAGGGAAAAATTTAAGGCCTCTTTTCATTTTTTTAAGGGGGGAAAAATTGAAAAAAATTTGGTGGCGGGACTAAAATTTTTTTTTCCCCCACTGTATGGGGCTTTGGAGAAAAAAGGTGGCATGGGATAGACTCCCACCCAATTTTGCTGAGTAGAGTGGGGAGGCTTTTTTGGGTAAATGACATCCCCGGAAGTCAAGGATGGGAGGTAGGATATCATTTTACGGGGGCCCAATTTTTGGCAGATGAGTAAAAGGGGGTTTTGTTGCGAAAAAAGGAAAAACCGATTCTAGATTTAATTTTTGTTTGGAGATTTTTAATGGGGGTTCGGGAAAGGGGAGATTTTTACTTTCTAACCAGACACCTAGAAATTTGTATTTGTCCACAAAACTCGGGTCAAAACCCTTTCGAGATTTAGGATTTAGCCCGGGGGGCGGGTGCAAGCATTTTTGGGTTTGAAGAGCTGAAATTTAGTTTTACTAGTGTTTAAAAAGGAAAAAGGTTTGGAGGCTCCGGAAGGAGTGTTGTATGGAATTAAAAGCTTTTTTGGGGGTTTGGGTTAACACAGTGTCCAATGAAGGGCCAGATGATAAAAAATGGTGTTTTCTGCGTAGAGGGGGATCTGAGGTCCCCCGCAGCAAGAGCGACGTCATTGTTTATAGACAAGAAAAAGAGTCGGCCCAAGATTGAACCCTGTGGCATCCCATAGAGATGCATAGGCCAGAAACAGGCCCCCGTTTTGACACTTTGAATCATTGAGAAGTATTTGGTAAACCCAGGGAGGCAGTATTTGAGAAAAAAAGGCTATTTAGCCCCAAAAGAAGCGGGGTTGACAGAGTCGAAAGTTTGGGCCAGGTCAATGAAAAGGCTGCACTGTACTATCATTACGATCGGGGGTTATAATATCGGTAGGACCTTGAGCGGGCGAAGTGCACCCATGACCAGCTCGGAAACGGATTGCATAGCGGAGAAGGTACGGTGGGGGATTCGAAATGTCGGTGATCTGTTGTGACTTGGCTTCAAAAAACTTGGAAAGGCAGGGCATGATGGATATGGGTCTCTGTAACAGTTGGATCTTCTAGAGTGTCACCCCCTTTGAAGAGGGGGGATGACCGCGGCAGCTTTCCAATCTCTGGGGATCTCAGGACGTTACGAAGAGAGGTTGAACAGGCTAGGTATAGGGTTGCCCGACAATTTCGGCGGGGATAGTTTTAGAAAGAAAGAAAGGTCCCAGATTGTCTAGCCCAGATGATTGTAGGGGTCCAGATTTTGCGCCTCTTTATAGAACATCCAGTAATAGAGGTAATAGAGAGGTAATAGAGAGGTAATAGAGAGGGAAATAGAGAGGTAATTAGAGAGGTAATAGAGATGGTCAATAGAGAGGTAAGCGGTAAATAGAGAGAGGAATAGAGAGGTAATAGAGAGGAATATAGAGGGAATAGAGAGGTAATAGAGAGGTGATAGAGAGGATAATAGAGAGGTATAGAGAGGGAATAGAGAGGTAATAGAGAGGTAATAGAGAGGTAATAGAGAGATAATAGAGAGGTAATAGAGAGGTAATAGAGAGGTAATAGAGAGGGAATAGAGAGCGTAATAGAGAGGTAATAGAGAGGTAATAGAGAGGTAATAGAGAGGAGAATAGAGAGGTAAAGTAGATGGAAAGTAGAGAGGTAATAGAGAGGTAATAGAGTGGGAATAGAGAGGGAATAGAGAGGAATAGAGAGGGAATAGAGAGGAAAAGCGAGGTAATAGAGGAGGGAATTAAAGAGTGTAAGGGAGAGGTAATAGAAATTGAATGAGTAAAAAATGGAGAAGGTAATAGAAAGGGAATAGTCCAAAAAATAAAAGAGTAAACAGGAAGATTTTCGTTGCAAAGTTTTGTGTAAGTAAAGTTCTGAAAGTGAAAGCATCAAGTTAAAGAAGAAGAGAAGAACGTATGCATGGTAAAATGGAGGGTAAAGATTAAGTGAGCAGTTAGAATGGGAGGGTAAAAATGTATGTAGTGAGCAGTAGAAATGGAGGGTGTAAAGATGGGAAAAAACCAGTAGCAGTTAGAATGGAGGGGTAAAAGATGGAACTGTGAAAGGCAGTAGAATGGTTAGGGTAAAGATGGAACCCTTGTGAGCAGTAGAATGGAGGGTAAAGATGGACGTGAGCAGTAGACTGGAGGGTAAAGTAGTGGATAGTGAGCAGTAGAATGGAGGGTAAAAGATGGAAGTGAGCAGTAGAATGGAGGGTTAAGTAAAGATGGAACAGTGAGCAGTAGAATGGAGGGTAAAGATGGAGTGAGCAGTAGAATGGAGGGTTTAAAGATGATGTGAGCAGGAGCAGTAGAATGGAGGGTTTAAACATGGAAAGTGAGCAGTAGAATGGAGGGTAAAAGATGGAGTGAGCAGTAGATAATGGAGGGTAAAGATGGACGTGGAGTGAGAATGCAGTAGAAAGGAGGGTTAAAGATGGAGTGAGCAGTAGAATGGAGGGTAAAGAATATGGAGGTGAGCAGTAGAATGGAGGGGTAAAGATGGAGTGAGCAGTAGAATGGAGGGAGGGTAAACGATGGACCTTGTTACAGCCTGTGAGCAGTAGAAATTGGAGGGTAAAGATGATGAGTGAGCAGTAGAAGTGGAGGGGGTAAAGATGGAGTAGAGTTAGCATTGAGGGTTAAAGATGGAGTGAGCAGTAGAATGGAGGGTAAAGATGGATACGTGAGCAGTAGAAAATGGAGGGTTAAAGATGGAATGATGAGCAGTAGAATGGAGGGTACATATGGAGTGAGCAGTAGAATGGAGGGTAAAGATGGAGTGAGCAGTAGAATGGGAGAGTAAAGATGGAGTGTGAGCAGTAGAATGGAGGGTAAAGATGGAGGCCTGAGCAGTTAGAATGGAGGGTAAAGATGGGAGAGACTATGTGAGCAGTAGAATGGGAGGGTAAAGATGGAGTGTGAGCAGTAGAATGGAGGGTAAAAGATGGAGTGAGGCAGTAGAATGGAGGGTAAAGATGGAGTGAGAGTGTAGAATGGAGGGTAAAGATGGAGTGAGCAGGAGTAGAATGGAGGGTAAAGATGGATGTGAGCAGTAGACCAGGATGGGTAAAGAGAATGGAGTGAGCAGTAGAATAGGGTAATAGATGGACGTGAGCAGTAGAAATGGAGGGTAAAGATGGAGTCAACGTGGAGTTAGTGAGCAGTAAGAATGGAGGGTAAAGATGGAGTGAGCAGAAGAATGGAGGGTAAAGATGGGAGTGAGCAGTAGAATGGAGGGTAAAGATGGAGTTGGAGCAGTAGAATGGAGGGTTAAAGATGGAGTGAGCAGTTTAGAATGGAGGGTAAAGATGGAGGCAGCAGTAGAATGGAGGGTAAGAGGAGGACGTCTTGGTGAGCAGTAGAATGGGAGGGTAAAGATGGACGACACCAGAAGTGAGCAGTAGAATGGGCGGTAAAAGATGGAGTGAGCAGTAGAATGGAGGGTAAAGATGGAGTTGAGCAGTAGAATTATGAGGGTAAATTGGAAGCCATAACTGACAGAACTGGAAAATTTTGGCAGATGACGGTTGAATGTGGGCCAGAGATCTTATTAGGTAATTTCAGACATACACACTTGCCACACAGGACACACACACAAACACACACACACACACAAACACACACAGACACACACAGACACAGTGTTTTACGCTGTCACAGTATTGCAGAGAGTCGCCCGGGATGGAGCTATAGAATTAAAAAACATGATTCCTCCATCCCTGTATTCTGACTGGAGCTGGCAACTGACTGTTCACACGCACAAACAAACACACACCACACACACACACACACACACACACACACACACAAACACACACACACACACGCACACGCACACACACAACATATACCTCCCATCTGAGTTTACGTCTCACAGCGCTTCACAAACTTCATGCATTCCCTTTCCTGTTTGTTTCTTGGTTTCAGTGTGTGTGTGTGTGTCTTGTTGTTGTAACCGTTGTCTTTGGCCAATGGTCCAGCCTCCTCTGTGCTGCTCATGTTTAAACACATAATCTGTCCAGAAGGGAGGGAGGAGAGGATATATATAAAGAAGGAAATAATGGCATTTAGCAGACGCTTTTATTCAAAGCGCCTCACAGTCATGTGCACATACATTTTTACGTATGGGTGGTCCTGGGGATTTGAACCCACTACCTGGCGTTACAAGCCCCATGCTCTACCAGCTGAGCTAAAGAGGACCACACAGGAAGGATGGAAGGGTTAGCGTCTTTTAAAACCATAGCGGACCATCGACCCAAGAATCACATCATGTCACTACTGGGCTGATAAATAAACATCCAGATTGACCCAGAATCAAATCAGCCCTCTAACATTTACATTACATTTAGTAGACTCTCTTATCCATGAGTAACTTACAGTTAGTGAGTTATGTAACTTTTTTTTTATTTCATGACCCCCGTGGGAATCAAAACCCACACAACCCTGGCGTAGGCAAACGCCACGCTCTACCAATTGTGCGCCGCCCCATGGGTCTCCAACAGAGTCTGGATTCAAAACCAGGATCTCTTATTGGCACAGCTAGCACTGCGATGCAGTGCATTAGACCCCACTGCGCCAACTCGGGAGGACTAATCATGTCATACTGGGCTGATAGATCAACATCAGATTGGTGCTTCATTCCACCCACCTGGTCTCCCAGATCTAAAGAAATAGTCACGTCAGATATTAAAGGACGTGTGTTTCATTGTCTTCTAGGGAAACTCGTTTTTGTTTGTTGTTTGCATCCTTTGTTATTTAAATTACATGAATAAATGAATGAAGTAGGGAAAATAAGGCCTCTGGCCTTTTACCCATGATCCTCTCTGTTTTTCCCAAGATGCACCAGAGTGTTTACAGCCCAGAGAAACAGATGCCAACACAGCTGGACCTGCAGAGGGGAGGTAGACTGTGTGTGAGTAATGTTTTAACCCTATCCCAAACCTTAACCCTCAGCTTAACCATTCAGAATGAGTTCCTAAATGTAATGATTTAACCCTACCCCCAAACCTTAACCCTTAGCTTAACCATCAGAATGAGTTCCTAAATGTAATGTTTTAACGCTATCCCAAACCTTAACCCTTACCTTAACCATTCAGAATGAGTTCCTAAATGTAATGATTTAACCCCTATCCCAAACCTTAACCCTTAGCTTAACCATTCAGAATGCGTTCCTAAATGTAATGTTTTAACCCTATCCCAAACTTAACCCTCAGCTTAACCATTCAGAATGAGTTCCTAAATGTAATGTTTTAACCCTATCCCAAACCTTAACCCTCAGCTTAACCATTCAGAATGAGTTCCTAAGTGTAATGTTTTAACCCTATCCCAACCTTAACCCTTACCTTAACCATTCAGAATGAGTTCCTAAATGTGATGTTTTAACCCTATCCCAAACCTTAACCCTCAGTTTAACCATTCAGAATGAGTTCCTAAAACTTAATGATTTAACCCTATCCCAAAACTTAACCCTTAGCTTAACCATTCAGAATGAGTTCCTAAATGTAATGATTTAACCCTATCCCAAACCTTAACCCTTACCTTAAACCATTCAGAATGAGTTCCTAAATGTAATGATTTAACCCTATCCCAAACCTTAACCCTTAGCTTAACCTTTCAGAATGAGTTCCTAATGTAATGATTTAACCCTATCCCAAAACCTTAACCCTTAGCTTAACCATTCAGAATGAGTTCCTAAATGTAATGATTTAACCCTATCCCAAACCTTAACCCTTAGCTTAACCATTCGTAATGAGTTCCTAAATGTAATGATTTAACCCTATCCAAAACTTGAACCCTTAGCTTAACCATTCGTAATGAGTCCTAAACTTAATGATTTAAACCTATCCCAAACCTTAACCCTTACCTTAACATTCAGAATGAGTTCCTAAATGTAATGATTTAACCCTATCCAAAACTTGAACCCTTAGCTTAACCATTCGTAATGAGTTCCTAAACTTAATGATTTAACCCTATCCCAAACCTTAACCCTTACCTTAACCATTCAGAATGAGTTCCTAAATGTAATGATTTAACCCTATCCCAAACCTAACCCTTACCTTAACCCATTCAGAATGAGTTCCTAAATGTAATGATTTAACGCTATCCCAAACCTTAACCCTCAGCTTAACCATTCAGAATGAGATCCTAAATGTAATGTTTTAACGCTATCCCAAACCTTAACCCTCAGCTTAACCATTCAGAATGAGTTCCTAAATGTAATGATTTAACCCTATCCCAAACCTTAACCCTTACCTTAACCATTCAGAATGAGTTCCTAAATGTAATGATTTAACCCTATCCCAAACCTTAACCCTTACCTTAACCATTCAGAATGAGTTCCTAAATGTAATGATTTAACGCTATCCCAAACCTTAACCCTCAGCTTAACCATTCAGAATGAGATCCTAAATGTAATGTTTTAACGCTATCCCAAACCTTAACCCTCAGCTTAACCATTCAGAATGAGTTCCTAAATGTAATGATTTAACCCTATCCCAAACCTTAACCCTTAGCTTAACCATTCAGAATGAGTTCCTAAATGTAATGATTTAACCCTATCCCAAACCTTAACCCTTAGCTTAACCATTCAGAATGAGTTCCTAAATGTAATGATTTAACCCTATCCCAAACCTTAACCCTTAGCTTAACCATTCAGAATGAGTTCCTAAATGTAATGATTTAACCTTATCCCAAACCTTAACCCTTAGCTTAACCATTCAGAATGAGTTCCTAAAACAGTAATGTTTTAACTAAGTGTCTTCCCCAGCAACATCCACTCTGTATGAGAGAGGGTCCTGTAGTGGCGACCACCACTCCTGGTGTCCATTTCTCAATTTCTCTGAGAAGTCCCTGACCCCAGACGAGCGATCCGGCCTCCAGCAACCTGACGGGTCCGTTTCTCTGAGAAGTCCCTGAACCCAGACGAGCGATCCGGCCTCCAGCAAACCTGACGGGTCCGTTTCCTCTGAGAAGTCCCTGACCCCCAGACGAGCGATCCGGCCTCCAGCAACCTTCACGGGTCCGTTTCTCTGAGAAGGTCCTGACCCCAGACGAGCGATCCGCCCTCCAGCAACCTGGCGGGTTTCATGGTTTTCCTGTTGGTGACCATCCATCCGTTCCTGACTGAGGAGAACTCTTGTGGCGACACCTGGCTTGAGTAGGTCCCATCTGGTCCGAACAGGCGCGCCAAACATCATCTCAGCCGGAGACATCCCGGTTGTGGTGTGTGTGTGTAAAGTGGCTGCCAGAAATCGGGAAACTCTGGTTGTCAATGAGCCTCCTGTTGCCCTTTTTCAAAGGCTATTTTTCATTGTCTGGACCCGCCCTCCTCTCCACTAAGCCATTCGTGGAAGGGGTGGGAGGGAAAAAAAAAGCGGAGGTGATATGGCGATTACCATTGGTTGCCAGAAAGGCCTTGATCTCCGCACTCATAAAGATAGCTGCATTGTCTGATACGACTGTATGGGGAAGACCATGAGTGCCGAAACACTTCCCTGAGATGCTCAATTGTTGTCGCTGAAGTTTGCAGTGCGGACTGGGAAAACTTCAAGCCATTTGGAGCGAACGTCCACAGCCAACAAGAACATCTCTGTGGTCCTCTGTAGCTCAGTTTGGTAGAGCACGGCGCTTGTAACGCCAAGGTAGTGGGTTCGATCCCCGGGGACCACCCATACACAAATAATGTATGCACGCATGACTGTAAGTCGCTTTGGATAAAAGCGACTGCTAAAAATGGCATTTTATTATTATTATCTCCCCGAGGAAAGGCCCTGCATAGTCAATGTGATTGCGAGTCCAGGGGTTCCCAGGCCACTCCCGAGGGTTTGATGGGAGCTTGTGCTGGAGCGTTTCCTACCTTAGCTTAACCAATCAGAATGAGTTCCTAAACTTTATGTTTAATCCGTATCCCAAACCTTAACCCTTAGCTTAACCATTCAGAATGAGTTCCTAAACTTCATGTTTTAAAACCCTATCCAAACATTAAACCTTAGCTTAATCTCTACGGGATCGGTGTTCCGTATACTGGACGGTTGAGCTAACGTGCACAAATGTGATTAGCATCACTGTTGTAAGTAACAGCAAACTTTCCAGGACATAGACATGTCTTATATGGGCAGAAAGCTTATATTATTGTTAATCTAACTGCACTGTCCAATTTACAGTAGCTATTACAGTGAAAAAAATACCATGCTATTGTTTGGAAGAGAGTGCACAACAACAAAAAAATGTTATCACGGCAACTGGTTTGATACGTTCACCTCTGAAGGTAAATAATGTACTTACATTCAGTAATCTTGCTCTGATTTGCCATCCTAAGGGTCCCAGAGATAAATTGTAGCATAGTTTTGTTTGATAATATTAATTTTTATATTCAAATGTGTTTTTATATACACCATGTGCTCGCCAGAGGTAGCCTGACTGCCATTAGGTACCGAGATGAGATCCTCAGACCCCTTGTGAGACCATATGCTGGTGCGGTTGGCCCTGGGTTCCTCCTAATGCAAGACAATGCTAGACCTCATGTGGCTGGAGTGTGTCAGCAGTTCCTGCAAGAGGAAGGCATTGATGCTATGGACTGGCCCCGCCCGTTCCCCAGACCTGAATCCAATTGAGCACATCTGGGACATCATGTCTCGCTCCATCCACCAGCGCCACTTTGCACCACAGACTGTCCAGGAGTTGGCGGACGCTTTAGTCCAGGTCTGGGAGGAGATCCCTCAGGAGACCATCCGCCACCTCATCAGGAGCATGCCCAGGTGTTGTAGGGAGGTCACACAGGCACGTGGAGGCCACACACACTACTGAGCCTCATTTTGACTTGTTTTAAGGACATTACATCGAAGTTGGATCAGCCTGTAGTGTGGTTTTCCACTTTAATTTGAGGGTGACTCCAAATCCAGACCTCCATGGGGTTGATAAATTTGATTTCCATTGATAATTTTTGTGTGATTTTGTTGTCAGCACATTCAACTATGTAAAGAAAAAAGTATTTAATAAGATTATTTCATTCATTCAGATCTAGGATGTGTTATTTTAGTGTTCCCTTTATGTTTTTGAGCAGTGTATATTGTGGCCTTTCTCTTGCATTTCAAAGATGATGAAAAAATTTATAAATAAGAAAACGTAAGTTTTTTTGTTTGTATTATCTTTTACCAGATCTAATGTGTTATATTCTCCTACATTAATTTCAAATTTCCACAAACTTCAAAGTGTTTCCTTTCAAATGGTATCAATAATATGCATATCCTTGCTTCAGGTCCTGAGCTACAGGCAGTTAGATTTGGGTATGTCGTTTTAGGTGTAAATTTGAAAAAAAAGGGTCCGATCCTCAAGAGGTTAACCATTCGGAATAAAGTGCCTCAAATTTAACTTCAAAATGTGACGTTTGGAGAAATTGGAGAAGATAGATGGGAGACAACCCAGGGTGTCGAAAAACACTTTTCGAAGTGTGACGTTTCGGAGAACGTGGAACTGAACGTCTAATTCTGCAGTGAGACTGTGAGAGTTCAAAAAAAACACTTTGTTGGGAAGGGAGAGAAGACGGGTGTGTGTGAGTGTGTGTGTGTGTGTGTGTGTGTGTGTGTGTGTGTGTGTGTGTGTGTGTGTGTGTGTGTGTAGACATCCCACTACATTGGGATTAGTCCACCTGCCTATCCATCCGTTCCATTTAGTTTAATAGTCTCTCTCACTCTCTTCCTTCTTACACTTTATTACTTTAGCTGTGTCAGCACTTCTCTCCTCCTCACCTCACCCCCCTCCCTCTCTCTCTCTCTCTCTCTATCTCCTCACCTCACCCCCCCTCTCTCTCTCTCTCACCCCCCTCTCTCTTTTTTCTAGGTCTTTATGAGACATTTCCATCCCTCTAATCTTCATTCCTTCTCCCTCTCTCTCTCTCTCTCTCTCTCTCTCTCTCTCTCTCTCTCTCTCTCTCTCTCTCTCTCTCTCTCTCTCTCTCCTCTCTCTCTCTCTCTCTCTCCCTCTCCCACCTTTCTCTCTCTCTCTCTCTCTCTCTCTCTCTCTCTCTCTCTCCCTCTCTCTCTCTCTCTCTCTCTCTCTCTCTCTCTCTCTCTCTCTCTCTCTCTCTCTCTCTCTCTCTCTCTCTCTCTCTCTCTCTCTCTCTCTTTCTCTCGCCCCCACATGCTCAACACCAGGTGTTCTCAATCAGTGAGATATTAAGATATATATAAACATGACTAAATGTCTGCATATACAGTGCATTCGGAAAATATTCAGACCACTTGACTTTTTTCCACATTTTGTTACGTTACAGCCTTATTTTAAAATTGATTTTAAAAAATGTCTACGGACAATTCCTTCAACCTCATGGCTTGGTTTTTTTCTCTGACATGCACTGTCAACTGTGGGACCTTATATAGACAGGTGTGTGTGCCTTTCCAAATCATGTCCAATCAATTGAATTTACCACAGGTGGACTCCAATCAAGTTGAAGACACATCTCAAGGATGATCAATGGAAACAGGATGCACATGAGCTCAATTTGTATAGGGTCTGAATACTTATGTAAATAAGGTATTTAAAAAAATATGTACACTACCAGTCCAAAGTTTGGACACACCTACTCATTCAAGGGTTATTCTTTATTTTTACTATTTTCTACATTGTAGAATAATGGTGAAGACATCAAAACTATGAAATAACACATATGGAATCATGTAATAACCAAAAACGTGTTCAACAAATCAAAATATATTTCAGATTTGAGATTCTTCAAATAGCCACCCTTTGCTTTTATGACAGCTTTGCACACTCTTGACATTCTCTCAACCAGCTTCACCTGGAATGCTTTTCCAACA
>CM072232.1:52249850-52262350 GCA_036851935.1 Coregonus suidteri | reverse complement strand
AGACGGATAGACTATTGTTTGGGATTGCGTCATCCTACAGTAGTGGTGTGTGTGTGTGTGTGTGTGTGTGTGTGTTACAGTACTGCTGTCTGGCTCAGGGAGGGAGGTGTAGTTCTTACAGTATCCTGTAGGAGGCAGTCTGACACAGACATTTCCTTATGCTGACGATGCACCACGGCACAGATCAACACAGCGCCACACCAACACAGCAGATCATCGCAGCACCACACCACAGATCATCACAGCACCACACCACAGATCAACACAGCCCACACCACAGATCAACACAGCACCACACACACCAGATCATCACAGCACCACACCAAACAGATCAACACAGCACCACACCACAGATCAACACAGCACCACCACCACAGATCAACACAGCAACCACAACCACAGATCAACACAGACCACAGCACAGATCATTGCAGCGCCACAGCACAGATCAACACAGCACCACACCACCAGATCATCATCACCCAGCACCACAGATCAACACAGCACCACACCACAGATCAACACAGCACCCACAGCACAGATCATTGCAGCGCCATCAGCACAAGATCAACACAGCACCACAGCACAATCACACAGCACCACACCACAGATCAAAACAGCACCACAACAAACCAACAACCTCAGATCACTCTCATCCCTCTGTCTCTCTCCCACTGCTCCCTCTCAAAACACCTCACTCCCTCCCTCTGTACTCTCCCTCCCTCTGACTCTCTCTGTCCCCCTCTGCTCTCTGTCCCCCTCTGTCACCTTTCCCTCTGTCTCTCCTCCCCTCCACCCCTACTCCCTCCACTCTCTGTCCCCTGTCTTTCTCCATCTCCCTCGGTCTCTCTTCCCTCTGTCTCTCGCCACCCCACAACAACTCTTCTGTCCCACAGCTGTCTCCTTTCGCTCCCCCTCGTGTCTCTCTCTGTCCCTCACAGTCATGGCAACCATCTCTCCTCTCCCTCGTCTGTCTCTTAATATCCCGCTCCACTTCCATCACAGCTCCTCTCCCTCAGATCCCTCCTACCCTCCCACCCTCCCTCCCAGCCCTCCCTCCCCTCCCTCCCTCACCTCCCTCCACATCCCTCTGTCCTCTCCATCCCTCTGTCTCTCTCTGTCTCTTAAATCTCGCTCCTTCCTTCCTTCCCCTCCCTTCCCTCCCTCCCTCCCCCCTTCCTTCCTCCCTCCCTCCCTCCCTCCTCTCCATCCTCCCTCACTCTCCCTCCCTCCCTCCCTCCTCAGTGGGACTGAGTATCCATCTCGTGTCTTCCCTGATTTTAGGGAAAAAGGATGGTTTCCTCCCATTACACACTGACTAAACACACCTACCACTAACCCCCTCCCTCACACACCACTCCACACTACCAACACAACTAACCTACACTACACTACACTACACTCCACTACACCTACACTACACACTACACTACACTACCACTACACTACACACACAAACACACTTTACACACTGCGTTGTCGTCGATGGAAGAATTTTGCCTGTGCCATGTACCCGTCTCCTTTGTACAGTCAGTGTGACTGACAGGAGAGGAGAGAGACGACGTTAACACAATGTTAACCTCACAGAACACAGTGCCAGGTGTTGTCTGTGTGTCGTGTGTCTGTGTTCTGTCTTGTGTCTGTGTGTCTGTGTGTGTGTCTTGTGTGTCTGTGTGTCCTTGTGTCTGTGTGTGTCTGTCTGTGTGTCTGTGTGTGTCTGTCCGTGTGTCCGTTGTCCGTGTGTCCCGTGTGTCTGTGTGTCCCTGTGTCTGTGTGTCTGTGTGTCTGTGTGTCTTTCTGTCTGTGTGTCTGTGTGTCTGTGTGTCTGTGTGTCCTGTGTGTCTGTGTGTCTGTGTGTCTGTGTTGTGAGGGGAGGTTTATGTCCTGTGTGTCCGTTGTGTCCGTGTGTCTGTGTGTTGGCTGTGTGTCTGTGTCCTGTCTGTCTGTGTGTCCTGGGTGCCCTTGTCCGTGTGTCCGTGTGGTCTGTGTGTCTGTCTGTGTTGTCTGTGTGTCTGTGTGTCTGTGTGTCTGTGGTGGCTGTCTGTCTGTGTGTCTGTGTGTCTGTGTGTCTGTCTTGTGTCTGTGTGTCATGTGTGTCACTGTCTGTCTGTGTGTCTGTGTGTGTGTGTTCTGTGTGTGTCTGTGTGTGTGTCCTGTGTGTGTCTTCTGTCTGTGTGTCTGTGTGTCTGTGTGTCTTGTGTCTGTGTGGTCTGTCTGTGTCTGTGTCCGTGTGTCTGTGTGTCCGTTGTCTGTGTCTTGTGTGTCTGTCTGTGTGTCTGTGTGTCTGTGTGTCGTGTGTCTGTGTGTCTGTGTGTCCGTGTGTCTGTGTGTGTCTGTGTGTGCCTGTGTGTCTGTGTGTCTGCGTGTCTGTGTGTCTGTGTGTCTGTGTGTCTGTGTGTCTGTGTGTCTGTTTGTGTCTTTGTGTCTGTGTCTGTGTGTCTGTCTGTGTGTCTGTGTGGTCTGTGTGTCTGTGTGTGTGTGTGTCCTGTGTGGTCTGTTGTGTGTATGTCTGTGTGTCTGTGTGTCTGTGTGTCTGTCTGTGTGTGTGTGTCTGTGTGTCTGTGTGTGTATGTCTGTGTGTCTGTGTGTGTCTGTGTGTGTGTCTGTGTGTGTGTGTGTCTGTGTGTCTGTGTGTCCGTGTGTGTCTGTGTGTCCGTGTGTGTGTGTCTGTGTGTGTGTCTGTGTGTGTCTGTGTGTTGTGTGTGTGTCTGTGTGTGTGTCTGTGTGTCTGTGTGTGTGTGTCCTGTGTCTGTGTGTCTGTGTGTCTGTGTGTCTGTCTGTGTGTCTGTGTGTCTGTGTGTCTGTCTGTCTGTGTGTCTGTGTGTCTGTGTGTCCGTGTGTCTGTGTGTCTGTGTGGTCTCTGTCTGTGTGTCTTGTGTCTTGTGTCTGTGTGTCTGTGTGTCTGTGGTGTCTGTCTGTGTCTGTGTGTCCTGTGTGTCTGTGTGTCTGTGTGTCTGTGTGTCTTGTCTGTCTGTCTGTCTGTGTGTCTTGTGTCTGTGTGTCTGTGTGTTGTCTGTGTGTCTGTGTGTCTGTGTGTCTGTGTGTCTGTGTGTCTGTGTGTCTGTGTGTCTGTCTGTGTGTCTTTGTTGTCTTGTGTCTGTGTGTGTCTGTCCTGTCTGTCTGTCGTGTGTGTCTGTGTGTCTGTGTGTCTGTGGTGTGTCTGTGTGTCTGTCTGTCTGTCTGTCTGTGTGTCTGTTTGTTTGTCTGTGTCTGTGTGTTTGTTGTGTCTGTGTGTCTGTGTGTCTGTGTGTCTGTGTGTCCTGTGTGTCTGTGTCTGTCCGTGTGTCTGTGTGTCTGTGTGTCTGTGTGTCTGTGTGTCTGTGTGTCTGTGTGTCTGTGTGTCTGTGTGTCTGTGTGTCTGCGTCAACAAGCTTCTCTCAGTCTCCCCCCATTAATTAGAAGTTCTATCCACGTTTCTCCAAAACATCAAAGTGTTCGTTGACACCCGCCTATCACTTTTCAACAGTATTGAACACGGCACCTTCAGATCCTGAGTCCGCTGATAACCTATGCCCATTCACCAACCCCGTCCACAACGCCTCTGGCAAAAACCCAAACCTACTGTCCTTTGTGTACCCCCTGGCAAAACCCAAACCTACTGTCCTTTGTGTACCCCTAGTGGGCGGTTTTGTCTTACCTTGATTTAGACAATAATTCCGACTTGGTTAAGTAAATCAAAAAAAGGCATTCATTCCGAATGGTTATTCATTAAATTCGGGGCATTCATTACGATTTGTTAGGGTTACGGTTAATAATTTGGGATATGGGTTAATTAAATTCAGGCGATCGTTCCGACTGTTTATGTTATGAAAAAAAAAAAAACTCCACGGTTTAGTAATGAAGACTGGCTTTGGCTAACTGATGGGATGGAGGGTGCAGTGGACTAAGCTGGCCTGGGTTCAATCCCAGCTCCAGACACTTGTGTTTGTGTTTGGATCACACACCTCTTTGTTTGTGTGTGTGTTGAAGGGTCAGTATGTCACAATGGAGCTGTCCATGGTGTTGAAGGTCAGTATCCAGTCACATTGGAAGCTGTCCCACGGTTTGAAGGGTCAGTATGTCACAATGGAGCTGTCCATGGTGTTGAAGGGACAGCATGTCACAGTGGAGCTGTCCATTGTGTTTGAAGGGACAGCATGTCCATTGTGGAGCTGTCCATGGTGTTGAAGGGAGAGTATCTTCACAATGGAGCTGTCCATGGTGTTGAAGGGGTCAGTATGTCACATTGGAGCTGTCCATGGTGTTGATGGGTCCAGTATGTCCACAGTGGAGCTGTCCATGGTGTTGAAGGGTCATATGTCACAATGGAGCTGTCCATGGTGTTGAAGGGAGAGTATGTCACAATGGGAGCTGTCCATGGTGTTGAAGGGTCAGTATGTCACAATGGAGCTGTCCGCTGGTGTTGAAGGGTCAGTATCTTCACAATGGAGCTGTCCATGGTGTTGAAGGGGTCAGTATGTCACACATGGAGCTGTCCATGGTGTTGAAGGGGACAGTATCTCACAGTGGAGCTGTCCATGGTGTTGAAAGGGACAGTATCTCACATGGAAGCTGTCCATGGTGTTGAAGGGACAGTATCTCACAGTGGAAGCTGTCCATGGTGTTGAAGGGACATTATCTCACATTGGAGCTGTCTATGGTGTTGAAGGGACAGTATCTTACAGTGGAAGCTGTCCATGGTGTTTGAAGGACGTATCTCACAGTGGAAGCTGTCCATGGTGTTTGAGGGTCAGTATCTCACAGTGGAGCTGTCCATGGTGTTGAAGGGTCAGTATCTCACATTGGAGCTGTCCATGGTGTTTGAAGGGAGAGTATCCTCACAGTGGAGCTGTCCATGGTGTTGAAGGGACATTATCTCACATTGGAGCTGTCCATGGTGTTTGAGGGGTCAGTATCTCACAGTGGGAGCTGTCCATGGTTTGAAGGTCAGTATCTCACATTTGGAGCTGTCCATGGTGTTGAAGGGAGAGTATCTCACAGTGGAAGCTGTCCATTGTGTTGAAGGGACATTATCTCACATTGGAGCTGTCCATGGTGTTGAAGGGAGAGTATCTCACAGTGGAGCTGTCCATTGTGTTGAAGGGACATTATCTCACATTGGAGCTGTCTATGGTGTTGAAGGGACAGTATCTCACAGTGGAGCTGTCCATGGTGTTGAAGGGTCAGTATCTCACAGTGGAGCTGTCCATGGTGTTGAAGGGACAGTATCTCACAGTGGATGCTGTCCATGGTGTTTGCAGGGACAGTATCGCACAGTGGAAGCTGTCCATGGTGTTGAAGGGTCAGTATGTAAACAGTGGAGCTGTCCATGGTGTTGAAGGGACGGTATCTCACAGTGGAGCTGTCCATTGTATTGAAGGGACAGTATCTCACAGTGGAAGCTGTCCACGGTGTTGAAGGGACAGTATCTCACAGTGGAAGCTGTCCATGGTGTTGAAGGGTCAGTAATGTCACAGTGGAAGCTGTCCATGGTGTTGAAGGACAGTATCTCACAGTGGAAGCTGTCCCATGGTGTTGAAGGGACATTATCTCACATTGGAGCTGTCTATGGTGTTTTGAAGGGACAGTATCTCACAGTGGAAGCTGTCCATGGTGTTGAAGGGACAGTATCTCACAGTGGAGCTGTCCATGGTGTTGAAGGGTCGGTATCTCACAGTGGGAAGCTGTCCATGGTGTTGAAGGGTCAGCATGTCACAGTGGAGCTGTCCATGGTGTTGAAGGGGTCAGTATGTCACAGTGGAGCTGTCCATGGTGTTGAAGGGACAGTATCTCACAGTGGAAGCTGTCCATGGTGTTGAAGGGACAGTATCTCACAGTGGAGCTGTCCATGGTGTTGAAGGGTACAGTATGTCACAGTGGAGCTGTCCATGGTGTTGAAGGGTCAGTATCTCACAGTGGAAGCTGTCCATGGTGTTGAAGGGACAGTATCTCACAGTGGAGCTGTCCATGGTGTTGAAGGGACAGTATCTCACAGTGGAAGCTGTCCATGGTGTTGAAGGGTCATTATCTCACAGTGGAAGCTGTCCATGGTGTTGAAGGGTCAGTATGTCACAGTGGAGCTGTCCATGGTGTTGAAGGGACAGTATCTCACAGTGGAAGCTGTCCATGGTGTTGAAGGGACAGTATCTCACAGTGGAAGCTGTCCATGGTGTTGAAGGTCAGTATCTCACAGTGGAAGCTGTCCATGGTGTTTGAAGGGTGAGTATCTCACAGTGGAAGCTGTCCATGGTGTTGAAGGGACAGTATCTCACAGTGGAGCTGTCCATGGTGTTGAAGGGTCAGTATCTCACAGTGGAAGCTGTCCATGGTGTTGAAGGGTCAGTATCTCACAGTGGAAGCTGTCCATGGTGTTGAAGGGTCAGTATCTCACAGTGGAGCTGAATCGAACCATAAAACCCTGGCGTTGAAAAGGCCATGCTCTACCAACTGAGCTACACGGGGCCCCTAATTTAGAGTGAAAAATGAAAAATGCATGCACTCCCTAACTGTAAAGTCGCTCTGGATAAGAGCGTCTGCTAAATGACTAAAATGTAAATTTCAAGCTTCTGCCTCTAACCCTAGGAAACTATTTTCCCCTGTCCCTCCTTAATCCTCCCACCCCTCCTCCCTCTCTGCAGACGACTTGTCAGCCACTTTGAATAGAAGGTTTGACGACATATTCTCCTCATTCCACTCAGCCTATTGAGTCCACTGGTCCAACTCACACAGAACGACCCCTACGCCTTGACCTCTTTCTCCCCTCTCTCTCCAGATGACATCCTGTGACTAGTGAGGTCTGGCCGCCAGATACAGTGCCTGCTTTCTCATCCCCTCCTCCTTCTCCATACCTTCTCTGAGATCTTCTCCCATTCCTCACTTCCAGTCATCAACTCATCCCTGATCACTGGATAAGCCCCTCTCGGACTTCAAACATGGCCAGTCGCTCCCCTCCTGAAGAAAAGAACACTCGACTCCTCTGACGTCCTAAAAACTACAGACCTGTATCCCATCTTTCTTTTTTCTTTACAAAACACTTGAAGCGTGCTGTCTCTGAACAACTCTCTCATTATCTTTCTCAGAATGATCTTCTTGACCCTAACCAGTCAGGCTTCAAGACGTATCACTCAACCGAGACTGCTCTTCTCTGTGTCACGGAGACTCTCCGCTCTCTGCCAAAGCTGACTCTCTCGGACAGTATCCTCTGTTCTCATCCTCCTAGTATCTATCAGCTGCCTTCGACACCGTGAACCATCAGAATCCTCCCTCTCCAACCCTCTCAGGGCTGGGCGTCTCAGAGGCTCCTGCACACTGTTGGACTGCATCCTACCTGGCAGGCCGCTCCTACCAGGTGACGGGGAGAGGATCTGTCTGCACCAACATACTCTCCTACTGGTTGTCCCCCAGGTCATTCGCTTCTAGGCCCTCTCCTCTTCTCTATTTCTTTAAATGTATTTTAAAACATACAATCTACCTGCAGTGAAGCCGCTCAACAACATTACATTACATTCAGTCATCCAGCAGAAACTCCCATCCAGAGCGAGCCCACAGGAGCAACCAGGGTCAAAGCGAAGCCCCCACCCAAAGGCACAAGGACAGATTCCCAGTCGAATCGGGGACCCGAATCAACCCTACCCTACCCAACCCACCCCAAACCAACCCAACCACCAAAAACCGACCCCCCAAACCAACCCAACCCAACCTCCCGAACCCACCCAACCCTCCACAAACCCTCACCCCCACTACCCAACCCAACCCCACCCAACCCTACCCAACACAACCAACTCTCCCCAACCCCACAACCCAACTCTCCCCAACCCTACCCTAACCCAACCCTACCCAACCCTAACCCCACCCACCCAACCCAACCCTCCCCTCCCTCCCAGTTCCCCTCCCCTCCCCTGTCCCCTCCCCTCCCCTCCCCTCCCCTCCCCTCCCCTCCCCGGTCCCTCCCCTCCCCTCCACAACCCTAACCCTTGCCCTCCCCAACCCAACCCTACCCTATCCTCCCCAAACCCTACCCTACCCTACCCTACCCAAGCCAAACCCTACCCAACCCTACCCTACCCTCCCCAACCAAAACCCTTCCCAACCCTACCTACCCTCCCCAACCCAAACCCAACCCTCCCCAACCCTACCCTACCCTCCCCAAACCAACCCTCCCCAACCCTACCCTACCCTCCCCAAACCAACCACTCCCCAAACCAACCCAACCCAACCCTCCCGAACCCAACCCAACCCTCCACAACCCTACCCTCCCCTCCCCACCCCAACCCAACCCCCACCCAACCCTACCCACACAACCCAACTCTCCCCAACCCAACCCAACTCTCCCCAACCCTACCCTACCCAACCCTACCCAACCCTACCCAACCCTACCCTACCCAACCCTCCCCTCCCCTCCCCTCCCCCTCCCCCTCCCCTCCCCTCCCCTCCCCTCCACAACCCTACCCTACCCTCCCCAACCCAACCCTACCCAACCCTACCCTATCCTCCCCAACCCTACCCTACCCTACCCTACCCTCCCCAACCCAACCCTACCCAACCCTACCCTACCCTCCCCAACCCAACCCTCCCCAACCCTACCCTACCCTCCCCAACCCAACCCCTCCCAAACCCTACCCTACCCTCCCCAACCCAACCCTCCCCAACCCTACCCAACCCAACCCTGCCCTGAGGACAATATGTGATTGGTAACAGTATGAAGCCTGCATACTGTATGCCACCTGTGTTTGTACGTCTATGTGTGGGTGTGTGTGTGTCTGTGTTTGTACGTCTATGTGTAGGTGTGTCTGTGTCTGTGCCTTTGTGTATTCGTGCATGTTGTGAGTGAGTGTGTGTAATATGGTCAATGAGGGTTTGATAAACGGAGACTTGGGGTCAATTTCCAGTGAAAGGACAAACAAATAGACTGGATGACTAATGACCACGTAGCTGAGGACTGCCACTGCTACTGCTGCTACTGACTAATGACCATGTAGCTGAGGACTGCCACTGCTACTGCTGCTACTGACTAATGACCATGTAGCTGAGGACTGCCACTGCTACTGCTGCTACTGACTAATGACCACGTAGCTGAGGACTGCCACTGCTACTGCTGCTACTGACTAATGACCACGTAGCTGAGGACTGCCACTGCTACTGCTGCTACTGACTAATGACCACGTAGCTGAGGACTGGCACTGCTACTGCTGCTACTGACTAATGACCATGTAGCTGAGGACTGCCACTGCTACTGCTGCTACTGACTAATGACCACGTAGCTGAGGACTGCCACTGCTACTGCTGCTACTGACTAATGACCACGTAGCTGAGGACTGCCACTGCTACTGCTGCTACTGACTAATGACCACGTAGCTGAGGACTGCCACTGCTACTGCTGCTACTGACTAATGACCATGTAGCTGAGGACTGCCACTGCTACTGCTGCTACTGACTAATGACCATGTAGCTGAGGACTGCCACTGCTACTGCTGCTACTGACTAATGACCATGTAGCTGAGGACTGCCACTGCTACTGCTGCTGCTACTGACTAATGACCATGTAGCTGAGGACTGCCACTGCTACTGCTGCTACTGACTAATGACCACGTAGCTGAGGACTGCCACTGCTACTGCTGCTACTGACTAATGACCATGTAGCTGAGGACTGCCACTGCTACTGCTGCTACTGACTAATGACCATGTAGCTGAAGACTGCCACTGCTACTGCTGCTACTGACTAATGACCATGTAGCTGAGGACTGCCACTGCTACTGCTGCTACTGACTAATGACCATGTAGCTGAGGACTGCCACTGCTACTGCTGCTACTGACTAATGACCACGTAGCTGAGGACTGCCACTGCTACTGCTGCTACTGACTAATGACCACGTAGCTGAGGACTGCCACTGCTGCTACTGCTACTGATTAATGACCATTGTAGCTGAGGACTGCCACTGCTACTGCTGCTACTGACTAATGACCATGTAGCTGAGGACTGCCACTGCTACTGCTGCTACTGACTAATGACCACGTGGCTGAGGACTGCCACTGCTGCTACTGACTAATGACCACGTAGCTGAGAACTGCCACTGCTACTGCTGCTACTGACCAATGACCATGTAGCTGAGGACTGCCACTGCTACTGCTGCTAATGACTAATGACCACGTGGCTGAGGACTGCCACTGCTACTGCTGCTACTGACTAATGACCACGTGGCTGAGAACTGCCACTGCTGCTACTGAATAATGACCACGTAGCTGAGGACTGCCACTGCTACTGCTGCTGCTACTGACCTAATGACCATTGTAGCTGAGGACTGCCAATTCTACTGCTGCTACTGACTATGACCATGTAGCTGAGGACTGCCCACTGCTACTGCTGCTACTGACTAATGACCATGTAGCTGAGGACTACCACTGCTACTGCTGCTACTGACTAATGACCATGTAGCTGAGGACTGCCACTGCTACTGCTGCTACTGACCAATGACCATGTAGCTGAGGACTGCCACTGCTACTGCTGCTACTGACTAATGACCACGTGGCTGAGAACTGCCACTGCTACTGCTGCTACTGAGTAATGACCACGTGGCTGAGAACTGCCACTGCTGCTACTGACTAATGACCACGTAGCTGAGGACTGCCACTGCTACTGCTGCTACTGACTAATGACCATTGTAGCTGAGGACTGCCAATTCTACTGCTGCTACTGACTAATGACCATGTAGCTGAGGACTGCCACTGCTACTGCTGCTACTGACTAATGACCATGTAGCTGAGGACTGCCACTGCTACTGCTGCTACTGACTAATGACCATGTAGCTGAGGACTGCCACTGCTACTGCTGCTACTGACTAATGACCATGTAGCTGAGGACTGCCACTGCTGCTACTGACTAATGACCATGTTAGCTGAGGACTGCCACTGCTACTGCTGCTACTGACTAATGACCACGTAGCTGAGGACTGCTACTGCTGCTACTGACTAATGACCATGTAGCTGAGTACGGCCACTGCTACTGCTGCTACTGACTAATGACCATTGTAGCTGAGGACTGCCACTGCTACTACTGCTGCTACTGACTAATGACCATGTAGCTGAGGACTGCCACTGCTACTGCTGCTACTGACTAATGACCATGTAGCTGAGGACTGCCACTGCTACTGCTGCTACTGACTAATGACCATGTAGCTGAGGACTGCCACTGCTACTGCTGCTACTGACTAATGACCATGTAGCTGAGGACTGCCACTGCTACTACTGCTACTGACTAATGACCACGTAGCTGAGGACGACCACTGCTACTGCTGCTACTGACTAATGACCATTGTAGCTGAGGACTGCCACTGCTACTGCTGCTACTGACTAATGACCATGTAGCTGAGGACTGCCACTGCTACTGCTGCTACTGACTAATGACCATGTAGCTGAGGACTGCCACTGCTACTGCTGCTACTGACTAATGACCACGTAGCTGAGGACTGCCACTGCTACTGCTGCTACTGACTAATGACCATGTAGCTGAGGACTGCCACTGCTGCTACTGCTACTGATTAATGACCATTGTAGCTGAGGACTGCCACTGCTACTGCTGCTACTGACTAATGACCACGTAGCTGAGGACTGCCACTGCTACTGCTGCTACTGACTAATGACCATGTAGCTGAGGACTGCCAATTCTACTGCTGCTACTGACTAATGACCATGTAGCTGAGGACTGCCACTGCTACTGCTGCTACTGACTAATGACCATGTAGCTGAGGACTGCCACTGCTACTGCTGCTACTGACTAATGACCATGTAGCTGAGGACTGCCACTGCTACTGCTGCTACTGACTAATGACCACGTAGCTGAGGACTGCCACTGCTGCTACTGACTAATGACCATGTAGCTGAGGACTGCCACTGCTACTGCTGCTACTGACTGACTAATGACCACGAGCTGCCACTGCTACTGCTGCTACTGACTAATGACCATGTAGCTGAGGACGGCCACTGCTACTGCTGCTACTGACTAATGACCATTGTAGCTGAGGACTGCCACTGCTACTGCTGCTACTGACTAATGACCATGTAGCTGAGGACTGCCACTGCTACTGCTGCTACTGACTAATGACCATGTGCAGCTGAGGACTGCCACTGCTACTGCCTGCTGCTACTGACTAATGACCATGTAGCTGAGGACTGCCACTGCTACTGCTGCTACTGACTAATGACCATGTAGCTGAGGACTGCCACTGCTACTACTGCTACTGACTAATGACCACGTAGCTGAGGACGACCACTGCTACTGCTGCTACTGACTAATGACCATGTAGCTGAGGACTGCCACTGCTACTGCTGCTACTGACAAATGACCATGTAGCTGAGGACTGCCACTGCTACTGCTGCTACTGACTAATTACCACGTAGCTGAGGACTGCCACTGCTACTGCTGCTACTGACTGATGACCATGTAGCTGAGGACTGCCACTGCTACTGCTGCTACTGACTAATGACCATTGTAGCTGAGGACTGCCACTGCTACTGCTGCTACTGAC
>CM072232.1:52202350-52242350 GCA_036851935.1 Coregonus suidteri | reverse complement strand
CATCTCTTTATGCTTGGGGACCACAGTCAACACACAGCTTCAGTCTTCTCTTTAAGCTTGGGGTTCACAGTCAGCACACAGCTTCAGTCATCAATTTATGCTTGGGGTCCACAGTCAACACACAGCTTCAGTCATCTCTTTATGCTTGGGGTTCACAGTCAGCACACAGCTTCAGTCTTCTCTTTATGCTTGGGGTCCACAGTCAGCACATAGCTTCAGTCCTTCTCTTTATGCTTGGGTTCACAGTCAGCACACAGCTTTCAGTCTTCTCTTTATGCTTTGGGTTCACAGTCAGCACACAGCTTCAGTCTTCTCTTTAAGCTTGGGGTCCACAGTCAGCACATAGCTTCAGTCTTCTCTTTATGCTTGGGGTTCACAGTCAGCACACAGCTTCAGTCTTCTCTTTATGCTTGGGGTTCACAGTCAGCACACAGCTTCAGTCTTCTCTTTATGCTTGGGGTCCACAGTCAGCACATAGCTTCAGTCTTCTCTTTATGCTTGGGGTTCACAGTCAGCACACAGCTTCAGTCTTCTCTTCATGCTTGGGGTTCACAGTCAGCACACAGCTTCAGTCTTCTCTTCATGCTTGGGGTTCACAGTCAGCACACAGCTTCAGTCTTCTCTTTATGCTTGGGGTTCACAGTCAGCACACAGCTTCAGTCTTCTCTTTATGCTTTGGGTCCACAGTCAGCACACAGCTTCAGTCTTCTCTTTATGCTTGGGGTTCACAGTCAGCACACAGCTTCAGTCTTCTCTTCATGCTTGGGGTTCACAGTCAGCACACAGCTTCAGTCTTCTCTTTATGCTTGGGGTTCACAGTCAGCACACAGCTTCAGTCTTCTCTTTATGCTTGGGGTTCACAGTCAGCACACAGCTTCAGTCTTCTCTTTTCATGCTTGGGGTTCACAGTCAGCACACAGCTTCAGTCTTCTCTTCATGCTTGGGGTTCACAGTCAGCACACAGCTTCAGTCTTCTCTTTATGCTTGGGGTTCACAGTCAGCACACAGCTTCAGTCTTCTCTTTATGCTTTGGGTCACAGTCAGCACACAGCTTCAGTCTTCTCTTTATGCTTGGGGTTCACAGTCAGCACACACAGCTTCAGTCTTCTCTTTATGCTTGGGGTTCACAGTCAGCACACAGCTTCAGTCTTCTCTTCATGCTTGGGGTTCACAGTCAGCACACAGCTTCAGTCTTCTCTTCATGCTTGGGGTTCACAGTCAGCACACAGCTTCAGTTTTCTCTTCATGCTTGGGGTTCACAGTCAGCACACCAGCTTCAGTCTTCTCTTTATGCTTGGGGTCCACAGTCAGCACACAGCTTCAGTGCTTCTCTTTATGCTTGGGGTCCACAGTCAGCACACAGCTTCAGTCTTCTCTTTATGCTTGGGGTCCACAGTCAGCACACAGCTTCAGTCTTCTCTTTATGCTTTGGGTCCACAGTCAGCACACAGCTTCAGTCTTCTCTTTATACTTGGGGTTCACAGTCAGCACACAGCTTCAGTCTTCTCTTTATGCTTGGGGTTCACAGTCAGCACACAGCTTCAGTCTTCTCTTTATGCTTGGGTTCACAGTCAGCACACAGCTTCAGTCTTCTCTTTATGCCGGGGGTTCACAGTCAGCACACAGCTTCAGTCTTCTCTTTATGCTTGGGGTCAACAGTCAACCTACAGCTTCGGACAAACAAATCGGTTGCTCTGCGCACAGTTTTCACGGGCCTTGTTTCGTGTGCATCTGCTGCAGAATGTTGCACAATCTCTGTGAAGTGGTTGCGACGAGATGGTCTCTCAGAGAAAGTCCATCCCATCATCCCTATCAGACCAAAATGACTCCACATCCATGCTCTTTCCGCCGTGGACATACAAGAGTGGAATAAATGCTTTGAGTTCATCCATAGACACGTTTCCTTTTCTGTGCGCATGAGCAACAGCACAGTCTCTGATGTACTGCAACACCTTCACGTCACATAAAACCCGTCACTCTTTTTCTAACCCAAGGCATCTGAGGCGGAGGCTCGACGTCAACATCGGAATCAGATGAAGACTCTTCCTCAGCAACGCTGATTTTCAAGCTCAATTATCCGATCCTCCATATGAATCCAACTCGTCTAAATTCTGACAGCATTCTAATTTCCATTAGTTGGGCTTGCCATTGTGAACTACACACTGTTGTACTCAGTGACTGATTTGACTCTCCCAGGGGAAATTATATACCATTTCCAGCCTTTCATAATAAAATAATTAGACCGCCACACAACGCCCACAATTCTTCTTCATTACACTGTTGTTCTAAATTCAAGCATCCTCTTCACCCTCGTCATTATTCAGTTCATTGAAGTCGCCGTAATGCGATTCTATCTGGTTTCTATTGCCCATTCATTCATTCATTGAGGACAGAATAGCATATTTAAATGTTAAGTTAACTTTTGTTACTAGTTTTTTGCTTAGTAGCCAGAGCAATGCTGCTGGTCTTGTGCTAAATGAATGAACAGCACGGATATTTTTGGAAAAAGTGACATTTGGAAATAGAGCTGCACCTCTTGAATGTTGAGAGTTATTTGATAAAGGTAAGTGTCATAGAAACTGCAGAATATGCTCTTTCAGATACAGCACTATATAGAAATCACAATGTTTTACCTGCATGTGACTCCGAGGGAGGATTTGATAAAAATGATGCTACTTTTCCCTGCATCTGTCAATTACAAGATGCGTCCATCTCTTCATGTACAATTTGACCACTGATAGGCCTAATATTGTCACTCATCAGACTATTGTCAATGTCATCTGGTCTATAGGCTAACTCTTATCATGTGTGAAATTATTTTCGGTAGTTTGGATGGGCCGGCTGTCCAGGTTGACTGGCATCAGTTTGTTTCCCGCTCATCAACTGGGATAGAGTCAAGGATGTGTTTTGCATTATTCTAAAGGCCTTCTGCAACACGTAGCATGTTTTCATTTCCCTTCCAATACATTTGATTAGTAATAGAGTTACAGTAAATAAAACAGTCCCGTAACTGCTTCTTTTTACAAAGTAAAACGTAAAAAAAGACAAAATGGTATCAACCTGCGGCGGGGCGCGGTCAAATGATTAACATGAGCGCCAACGCTGATGAATATGCATAACACAAACTCATCATTACACTATTGTTGTCCTAAATTAAATTAACCTCTTCACCCTCATCATTCAGTTTCAGGCCTTAATTGAAATTAGATTGTGAAGTAACTTGAACAATTAACGTCCATTCCATCCATTTGTCTTTCATTAAGCGGGATGGCGTCACTTGCGTCGCTGGATAGAGTCAAAGATATGTGAAGAGTAGAGTGGATATGTTTTGCATTATTCTAAAGGCCTACTGCAACATGTAGTTACTGTACTGTATCAGCAGGTCTCTCCTCTCTCCTCTCTCTATCTATTACTGTACTGTATCAGCAGGTCTCTCCTCTCTCCTCTATCTCTATCTATTACTGTACTGTATCAGCAGGTCTCTCCTCTCTCCTCTCTCTCTATCTATTACTGTACTGTATCAGCAGTCCTCTCCTCTCTCTATCTATTACTGTACTGTATCAGCAGGTCTCTCCTCTCTCCTCTCTCTCTCTATCTATTACTGTCCTGTATCAGCAGGTCTCTCCTCTCTCCTCTCTCTATCTATCTATTACTGTACTGTATCAGCAGGTCTCTCCTCTCTCCTCTTCTCTATCTATTACTGTACTGTATCAGCAGGTCTCTCCTCTCTCCTCTCTCTATCTATTACTGTACTGTATCAGCAGGTCTCTCCTCTCTCCTCTCTCTATCTATTACTGTACTGTATCAGCAGGTCTCTCCTCTCTCTATCTATTACTGTAACTGTATCAGCAGGTCTCTCCTCTCTCCTCTCTCTATCTATTACTGTACTGTATCAGCAGGTCTCTCCTCTCTCTCTCTCCTCTATCTATTACTGTACTGTATCAGCAGGTCTCTCCTCTCTCTATCTATTACTGTACTGTATCAGCAGGTCTCTCCTCTCTCTATCTATTACTGTACTGTATCAGCAGGTCTCTCCTCTCTCCTCTCTCTATCTATTACTGTACTGTATCAGCAGGTCTCTCCTCTCTCCTCTCTCTCTATCTATTACTGTACTGTATCAGCAGGTCTCTCCTCTCTCCTCTCTCTATCTATTACTGTACTGTATCAGCAGGTCTCTCCTCTCTCCTCTCTCTATCTATTACTGTACTGTATCAGCAGGTCTCTCCTCTCTCTATCTATTACTGTACTGTATCAGCAGGTCTCTCCTCTCTCCTCTCTCTCTATCTATTACTGTACTGTATCAGCAGGTCTCTCCTCTCTCTATCTATTACTGTACTGTATCAGCAGGTCTCTCCTCTCTCCTCTCTCTATCTATTACTGTACTGTATCAGCAGGTCTCTCCTCTCTCCTCTCTCTATCTATTACTGTACTGTATCAGCAGGTCTCTCCTCTCTCCTCTCTCTCTATCTATTACTGTACTGTATCAGCAGGTCTCTCCTCTCTCCTCTCTCTCACTCTCTAATTATTACTGTACTGTTATCAGCAGGTCTCTCCTCTCTCTATCTATTACTGTACTGTATCACAGCAGGTCATCTCCTCTCTCCTCTCTCTATCTATACTGTACTGTATCAGCAGGTCTCTCCTCTCTCCTCTCTCTATCTATTCTGTACTGTATCAGCAGGTCTCTCCTCTCTCCTCTCTCATTTATTACTGTACTGTATTCAGCAGGTCTCTCCTTTCCTCCTCTCTCTATCTATTACTGTATACTGTATCAGCAGGTCTCTCCTCTCTCCCTCTCTCTATCTATTACTGTACTGTATCAGCAGGTCTCTCCTCTCTCTATCTATTACTGTACTGTATCAGCATGTCTTCTCCTCTCTCCTCTCTCTATCTATTACTGTACTGTATCAGCAGGTCTCTCCTCTCTCCTCTCTCTCTATCTATTACTGTACTGTATCAGCAGGTCTCTCCTCTCTCCTCTCTCTATCTATTACTGTACTGTATCAGCAGGTCTCTCTCCTCTCTCCTCTCTCTATCTATTACTGTACTGTATCAGCAGGTCTCTCCTCTCTCCTCTCTCTATCTATTACTGTACTGTATCAGCAGGTCTCTCCTCTCTCCTCTCTCTATCTATTACTGTACTGTATCAGCAGGTCTCTCCTCTCTCCTCTCTCTATCTATTACTGTACTGTATCAGCAGGTCCTCTCTCTCCTCTCTCTATCTATTACTGTACTGTATCAGCAGGTCTCTCCTCTCCTCTATCTATTACTGTACTGTATCAGCAGGTCTCTCCTCTCTCCTCTCTATCTATTACTGTACTGTATCAGCAGGTCTCTCCTCTCTCTCTCTCTCTATCTATTAGTGTACTGTATCAGCAGGTCTCTCCTCTCTCTATCTATTACTGTACTGTATCAGCAGGTCTTCTCCTCTCCTCTCTCTCTATCTATTACTGTACTGTATCAGCAGATCTCCTCTCTCTAATCTATTACTGTACTGTATCAGCAGGTCTCTCCTCTCTCCTCTCTCTATCTATTACTGTACTGTATCAGCAGGTCTCCTCCTCTCTCCTCTCTCTATCTATTACTGTACTGTATCAGCAGTCTCTCCTCTCTCTATCTATTACTGTACTGTATCAGCAGGTCTCTCCTCTCTCCTCTCTCTCTATCTATTACTGTACTGTATCAGCAGGTCTCTCCTCTCTCCTCTCTCTATCTATTACTGTACTGTATCAGCAGGTCTCTCCTCTCTCCTCTCTCTTATCTATTACTGTACTGTATCAGCAGGTCTCTCCTCTCTCTATCTATTACTGTACTGTATCAGCAGGTCTCTCCTCTCTCCTCTCTCTATCTATTACTGTACTGTATCAGCAGGTCTCTCCTCTCTCTATCTATTACTGTACTGTATCAGCAGGTCTCTCCTCTCTCCTCTCTCTATCTATTACTGTACTGTATCAGCAGGTCTCTCCTCTCTCCTCTCTCTATCTATTACTGTACTGTATCAGCAGGTCTCTCCTCTCTCCTCTCTCTATCTATTACTGTACTGTATCAGCAGGTCTCTCCTCTCCTCTCTCTCTATCTATTACTGTACTGTATCAGCAGGTCTCTCCTCTCTCCTCTCTCTATCTATTACTGTACTGTATCAGCAGGTCTCTCCTCTCTCCTCTCTCTATCTATATATGGTTCAGGTGGGGACTTGGCATTAATCCCACTCTACATCTCAGGTAGAAAGTGACTGTGTGTACCAGCTGTGTGGATGTGTTTTGTGTGTCTCTGAGTGTGTGACAATGTGCCTCTGAGTGTGTGATGCAGGGATACTTTGAAGAGAGTGAGGTTGGAGGTAGCGTCACTCTGAAGAGAGAGAGTGTGTGTGTGTGTGTGTGTGTGTGTTGTGTGCGTTTGTACACTGAGGGATTTAGGGTTCACTAAAGGCAGTGGATTGCTACTATTCATCGAAGGCTTTAAGAAGCTGCAGAGCTGTGGTCATATCACACACACACACACACACACACACACACACACGAGAGAGAGAGAGAGAGAGAGAGAGAGAGAGAGAGAGAGAGAGAGAAGAGAGAGAGATTTAGTGTGTTATAAATGGGCCTAGCCCTTCCCTGCAATCTGTTAAATATCATGACCATACTGGAGACTGATTAAAGGGATTGATTTAACACCCTCAGTGAAGGAAAGAGAGAAAACAGAGAGAGAGGGGGGGGGGGGGGGGGAGGGGAGGGGCGAGAGTGAGAGTGATGGGAGAGGGGAAGGAGAGAGAGGGGGAGATAGAGACGCTCTTATCCAGAGCAACTTACAGTTAGTGAGTGCATACATTTTCATACCGGCCCCCCCATGGGAATCGAACCCACAACCCCGGCCGTTGCAAGTGCCAGTGCCACGCTCTACCAACTGAGCTACATACGGGGGGCATCAACATACGAATTGTTTTTGCAATCTCGGTAGCAAATGGAACGTCTATGTTGCACAGTAAATATCGCTATCGCTAACATATCTTCATGGTTTAGGGAAGAGGACACTCTTCATTATTCCTTTAGTAAAACAGAGTTATGAAATCTGAAGACACGTTGCATTCACCGAGACACATTAAACCGATCACATTCACTGTTGCAAAACCTTAACTTTCCACTCCGCACAGGTGTGCGAATCAGTTTTTTTTTTTCTTTGCCTTTTTCTAGTGAAATCAACGTGGTGATCTCTTTAACACGAGAGGTCCACTACATGACCAGCAGTATGTGGACACCTGCTCGTCCAACACCTCATTCCAAAATCATGGGCATTCATATGGAGTTGGTCCCCCCCTTTGCTGCTATAACAGCCTCCACTCTTCTGGGGAGGCTTTTCCACTAGATGTTGGAACATTGCTGCGGGGGACTTGCTTCCATTCAGCCACAAGAGCATTAGTGAGGTCGGGGCACTGATGTTGTGGGGGCGATTAGGCCTGGCTCGCAGTCGGCGTTTCCAATTCATCCCAAAAGCGTTCGATGTGGTTTGAGGTCAGGGCTCAGTGCAGGCCAGTCAAGTTCTTCCACACCGTTCTCGACAAAGCACTGTATGGGACCCGACTCGCTTTGTGCACGGAGGCATTCTCATGCTGAAAAAAGGAATGGGCCTTCCCCAAACTGTTGCCGCAAAGTTGGAAGCACAGAATTGTCTAGAATGTCACTGCATGCTGTATTGTTTAAGATTTCACTGGGAAACAGCCCCCAGACCAAACTGTGCAGTTTGGTCTGGGGCTGTATTGGGGCAGGTAGCGTTACCCTGGCATCTGCCTAACCCAGATTCGTCTGTCGGACTGCCATATGGTGATGCATGATTCATCACTCCAGAGATCGCGTTTCCACTGCTCCAGAGTCCAATGGCGGCGAGCTTTACACCACTCCCAGCCGACGCTTGGCATTTCATATGGTGATCTTAGGCTTGTGTGCGGCTGCTCGGCCACGGAAACCCATTTCATGGAACTCCCGACGAACAGCTCTTGTGCTGACGTTGCTTCCAGAGGCAGTTTTGAACTCGGTAGTGAGTGTTGCAAACCGAGGACAGACGATTATTACACGTTACGTGCTTCAGCACTCGGCGGTCCCGTCCTGTGAGCTTGTGTGGCCTACCACTTCGCGGCTGAGACCGTTGTTGCTCCTAGACGCTTCCACTTCGCAATAACAGCACTTACAGTTGACCGGGGCGCCGCTCTAGCAGAGCAGAAATTTGACAAACTGATTTGTTGAAAGGTGACATCCTATGACGGTGCCGCGTTGAAAGTCACCTGAGCTCTTCAGTAAGGCCATTCTACTAACCAATGTTCCTCTATGGAGATTGCATGGCTGGGTGCTCGATTTGATACACCTGTCAGCAGCGGGTGTGGCTGAAATAGAATCCACTAATTTTGAAAGGGTGTCCCACATACTTTTGTATATATAGTGTATGTCCAAGAAACTTGAGATGTAGATTACAGTGTATCTCAGGCCTCACAGTCCTCCACATAGTTCCCAGTGTGTCTGTGTGAAGGGTAGAGGTGGAGTGTATCTCTCCAGTTCCCCAGTGTGTGTTGTGAAGGGTATAGAGGTGGAGTGTCTCTCTCTCCAGTTCCCCCCAGTGTGTCTGTTGTGAAGGGTAGAGGTGGAGTGTCTCTCTCCAGTTCCCCAGTGTGTCCCCTCTGTGTGAAGGGTAGAGGTGGAGTGTATCTCTCCAGTTCCCCCAGTGTGTGGTTGTGAAGGGTAGAGGTGGAGTGTCTCTCTCCAGTTCCCCAGTGTGTCTGTGTGAAGGGTAGAGGTGGAGTGTCCTCTCTCCAGTCCCCAGTGTGTCTGTGTGAAGGGTAGAGGTGGAGTGTCTCTCTCCAGTTCCCCCAGTGTGTCTGTGTGAAGGGTAGAGGTGGAGTGTCTCTCTCCAGTTCCCCAGTGTGTCTGTGTGAAGGGTAGAGGTGGAGTGTCTCTCTCCAGTTCCCCAGTGTATCTGTGTGAAGGGTAGAGGTGGAGTGTCTCTCTCCAGTTCCCCAGTGTGTCTGTGTGAAGAGTAGAGGTGGAGTGTCCTCTCTCCAGTTCCCCAGTGTGTCTGTGTGAAGGGTAGAGGTGGAGTGTCTCTCTCTCCAGTTCCCCAGTGTGTCTGTGTGAAGGGTAGAGGTGGAGTGTCTCTCTCCAGTTCCCCCAGTGTGTCTGTGTGAAGGGTGGAGGTGGAGTGTCTCTCTCCAGTTTCCCCAGTGTGTCTGTGTGAAGGGTAGAGGTGGAGTGTCTCTCTCCAGTTCCCCAGTGTGTCTGTGTGAAGGGTAGAGGTGGAGTGTCTATCTCTCCAGTTCCCCCAGTGTGTCTTTGTGAAGGGTAGAGGTGGAGTGTCTCTCTCCAGTTCCCCAGTGTGTCTGTTGTGAAGGGTAGAGGTGGAGTGTCTCTCTCCAGTTCCCCAGTGTGTGTCTGTGTGAAGGGTAGAGGTGGAGTGTCTCTCTCCAGTTCCCCAGTGTGTCTGTGTGAAGGGTAGAGGTGGAGTGTCTCTCTCCAGTTCCCCAGTGTGTCTGTGTGAAGGGTAGAGGTGGAGTGTCTATCTCCAGTTCCCCAGTGTGTCTGTGTAGAAGTGTCTAGAGGTGACTGTTGGGAAGGGTAGTGTCTCTCTCCAGTTCCCCAGTGTGTCTGTGTGAAGGGTAGAGGTGGAGTGTCTCTCTCCAGTTCCCCAGTGTGTCTGTGTGAAGGGTAGAGGTGGAGTGTCTCTCTCCAGTTCCCCAGTGTGTCTGTTGTGAAGGGTAGAGGTGGAGTGTCTCTCTCCAGTTCCCCAGTGTGTTGTCTGTTGTGAAGGGTAGAGGTGGAGTGTCTCTCTCCAGTTCCCCAGTGTGTCTGTGTGAAGGGTAGAGGTGGAGTGTCTCTCTCCAGTTCCCCCAGTGTGGTCTGTGTGAAGGGTAGAGGTGGAGTGTCTCTCTCCAGTTTCCCCAGTGTGTCTGTGTGAAGGGTAGAGTGGAGTGTCTCTCTCCAGTTCCCCAGTGTGTCTGTTGTGAAGGGTAGAGGTGGAGTGTCTCTCTCCAGTTCCCCAGTGTGTTTGTGTGAAGGGTAGAGGTGGAGTGTCTCTCTCCAGTTCCCCAGTGTGTCTGTGTGAAGGGTAGAGGTGGAGTGTCTCTCTCCAGTTCCCCAGTGTGTCTGTGTGAAGGGTAGAGGTGGAGTGTCTCTCTCCAGTTCCCCAGTGTGTCTGTGTGAAGGGTAGAGGTGGAGTGTCTCTCTCCAGTTCCCCAGTGTGTCTGTGTGAAGGGTAGAGGGTGGAGTGTCTCTCCAGTTCCAGTGTGTCCCTGTGTGAAGGGTAGAGGTGGAGTGTCTGTCTCCAGTTCCCAGTGGTGTGTGTGAAGGGCAGAGAGTGGAGTGTCTCTCTCCAGTTCCCCCAGTGTGTCTGTGTGAAGGGTAGAGGTGGAGTGTCCTCTCTCCCCAGTGTGTCTGTGTGAAGGGTAGAGGTGGAGTGTCTCTCAGTTCCCCAGTGTGTCTGTGTGAAGGGTAGAGGTGGAGTGTCTCTCTCCAGTTCCCCAGTGTGTCTGTGTGAAGGTAGAGGTTGGAGTGTCTCTCTCCAGTCCCCAAGTGTGTCTGTGTGAAGGGTAGAGGTGGAAGAGTGTCTCTCTCCAGTTCCCCAGTGTGTCTGTGTGAAGGGTAGAGTGGAGTGTCTCTCTCCCAGTTCCCCAGTGTGTCCTGTGTGAAGGGTAGAGGTGGAGTGTCTCTCTCCAGTTCCCCAGTGTGTCTGTGTGAAGGGTAGAGGTGGAGTGTCTCTCTCCAGTTCCCCAGTGTGTCTGTGTGAAGGGTAGAGGTGGAGTGTCTCTCTCCAGTTCCCCAGTGTGTCTGTTGTGAAGGGTAGAGGTGGAGTGTCTCTCTCCAGTTCCCCAGTGTGTCTGTTGTGAAGGGTAGAGGTGGATTGTCTCTCTCTAGTTCCCCAGTGTGTCTGTTGTGAAGGGTAGAGGTGGAGTGTCTCTCTCCAGTTCCCCAGTGTGTCTGTGTGAAGGGTAGAGGTGGAGTGTCTCTCTCCAGTTCCCCAGTGTGTCCTGTGTGAAAGGGTAGAGGTGGAGTGTCTCTCTCCAGTTCCCCAGAGTGTCTGTGTGAAGGGTAGAGGTGGAGTGTCTCTCTCCAGTTCCCCCCAGTGTGTCTGTGTGAAGGGTAGAGGTGGAGTGTATCTCTCTCCAGTTCCCAGTGTGTCTGTGTGAAGGGTAGAGGTGGAGTGTCTCTCTCCAGTTCCCCAGTGTGTCTGTGTGAAGGGTAGAGGTGGAGTGTCTCTCTCTCCAGTTCCCCAGTGTGTCTGTGTGAAGGGTAGAGGTGGAGTGTCTCTCTCCAGTTCCCCAGTGTGTCTGTGTGAAGGGTAGAGGTGGAGTGTCTCTCTCCAGTTCCCCAGTGTGTCTGTGTGAAGGGTAGAGGTGGAGTGTCTCTCTCCAGTTCCCCAGTGTGTCTGTGTGAAGGGTAGAGTGGAGTGTCTCTCTCCAGTTCCCCAGTGTGTGTGTGTGAAGGGTAGAGGTGGAGTGTCTCTCTCCAGTTCCCCAGTGTGTCTGTGTGAAGGGTAGAGGTGGAGTGTCTCTCTCCAGTTCCCCAGTGTGTCTGTGTGAAGGGTAGAGGTGGAGTGTCTCTCTCCAGTTCCCCAGTGTGTCTGTCTGAAGGGTAGAGGTGGAGTGTCTCTCTCCAGTTCCCCAGTGTGTCTGTGTGAAGGGTAGAGGTGGAGTGTCTCTCTCCAGTTCCCCAGTGTGTCTGTGTGAAGGGTAGAGGTGGAGTGTCTCTCTCCAGTTCCCAGTGTGTCTGTGTGAAGGGTAGAGGTGGAGTGTCTCTCTCCAGTTCCCCAGTGTGTCTGTGTGAAGGGTAGAGGTGGAGTGTCTCTCTCCAGTTCCCCAGTGTGTCTGTGTGAAGGGTAGAGGTGGAGTGTCTCTCTCCAGTTCCCCAGTGTGTCTGTGTGAAGGGTAGAGGTGGAGTGTCTCTCTCCAGTTCCCCCAGAGTGTCTGTGTGAAGGGTAGAGGTGGAGTGTCTCTCTCCAGTTCCCCCCAGTGTGTCTGTGTGAAGGTAGAGGTGAGTGTCTCTCTCCAGTTCCCCAGTGTGTCTGTGTGAAGGGTAGAGGTGGAGTGTCTCTCTCCAGTTCCCCAGTGTGTCTGTGTGAAGGGTAGAGGTGGAGTTCTCTCTCCAGTTCCCCAGTCTGTGTGAAGGTAGAGGTGGAGTTTTCTCTCTCCCAGTTCCCCAGGTGTCTGGTGTGAAGGGTAGAGGTGGAGTGTCTCTCTCTAGTTCCCCAGTGTGTCTGTGTGAAGGGTAGAGGTGGAGTTTCTCTCTCCAGTTCCCCAGTGTGTGTTCTGAAGGGTAGAGGTGGAGTGTCTCTCTCCAGTTCCCCAGTGTGTCTGTGTGAAGGGTAGAGGTGGAGTGTCTCTCTCCAGTTCCCCAGTGTGTCTGTTGTGAAGGGTAGAGGTGGAGTGTCTCTCTCCAGTTCCCCAGTGTGTCTGTGTGAAGGGTAAGGTGGAGTGTCTCTCTCCAGTTCCCCAGTGTGTCTGTGTGAAGGGTAGAGGTGGAGTGTCTCTCTCCAGGTCCCCAGTGTGTCTGTGTGAAGGGTAGAGGTGGAGTGTCTCTCTCCAGTTCCCCAGTGTGTCTGGTGTGAAGGGTAGAGGTGAGTGTCTCTCTCCAGTTCCCCAGTGTGTCTGTTGTGGAAGGGTAGAGGTGGAGTCTCTCTTCTAGTTACCCAGTGTGTCTGTGTGGAAGGGTAGAGGTGGAGTGTCTCTCTCCAGTTCCCCAGTGTGTCTGTGTGAAGGGTAGAGGTGGAGTGTCTCTCTCCAGTCCCCAGTGTGTCTGTGTGAAGGGTAGAGGTGGAGTGTCCTCTCTCCAGTTCCCCAGTGTGTGTTGGCTCTAATAATGATTATTAGCTGCTGCTGTCCTTTCACCCAGACCCTCTCTATCCCCGTCCACACCCCTCTATTTCACCCAGACCCCCTCTCTCTCCCGTCCTCACCCCTCTATTTCACCCATACCCCTCTCTATCCCCGTCCACACCCCTCTATTTCACCCAGACCCCTCTCTCTCTCCCCGTCCACACCCCCTCTCTTTCACCCAGACTCCTCTCTCTCCCCGTCCACACCCCTCTATTTCACCCAGACCCCTCTCTCTCCCCGTCCACGCCCTTCTCTTTCACCCCAGACCCCTCTCTCTATCCCCTTCCACACCCCCTCTCTTTCACCCAGACCCCTCTCTATCCCCGTCCACACCCCTCTCTCTCCCGTCCACACCCCTCTCTTTCACCCACACCCCTCTATTTCACCCAGACCCCTCTCTATCCCCTTCCACGCCCCTCTCTTTCACCCAGACCCTTCTCTATCCCCTTCCACACCCCTTCTATTTCACCAGACCCCTCTCTCTCCCCGTCCTCACCCCTCTATTCACCCAGACCCCTCTATTTCACCCAGACCCCTCTATTTCACCCAGACCCCTCTCTCTCCCCGTCCACACCCTTCTCTTCAAACACCCAAACCCCTCTCTATCCCCGTCCACACCCCTCTCTTTCACCCTCACCCCTCTATTTCACCCAGACCCCTCTATTTCACCCAGACCCCTCTATTTCACCCAGACCCCTCTCCTCCCCGTCCACACCCTTCTCTTTCACCCAAACCCCTCTCTATCCCCGTCCACACCCCTCTCTTTCACCCACCCACCCCTCTATTTCACCCAACCCCTCTCTCTCCCCGTCCTCACCCCCCTCTCTTTCACCCAGACCCCCTCTCTCTCCCCCGTCCACACCCTCTCTCTTTCACCCACACCCCTCTATTTCACCCAGACCCCTCTCTCTCCCCGTCCACACCCCTCTCTTTCACCCACACCCCTCTATTTCACCCAGACCCCTCTCTCTCCCCGTCCACACCCCTCTATTTCACCCAGACCCCTCTCTCTCCCCGTCCACACCCCTCTCTTTCACCCAGGACCCCTCTCTCCTCCCCGTCCACACCCATCTATTTCACCCAGACCCCTCTCTCTCCCCGTCCACACCCCTCTATTTCACCCAAACCCCTCTCTCTCTCCCCGTCCACACCCCTCTATTTCACCCAGACCCCTCTCTATCCCCGTCCACACCCCTCTATTTCACCCAGACTCCTCTCTCTCCCCGTCCACACCCCCTCTATTTCACCCCAGACCCCCTCTCTCTCCCCGTCCACACCCTTCTCTTTCACCCAAACCCCTCTCTCTCCTTGTCCACACCCCTCTATTTCACCCACACACCCCTACTCTCTATCCCCGTCCACACCCCTCTATTTCACCCAGACCCCTCTCTCTCTCCCCGTCCACACCCCTCTCTTTCACCCACACCCCTCTATTTCACCCAGACCCCCCTTCTCTCTCCCCCGTCCACACCCCTCTCTTTCACCCACACCACACCCTCTATTTCACCCAGACCCCTCTCTCTCCCCGTCCACACCCCTCTCTTTCACCCAGACCCCTCTCTCTCCCCCGTCCACACCCCTTCTCTTTTCACCCAGACCCCTCTCTCTCCCCGTCCACACCCCTCTATTTCACCCAGACCCCTCTATTTCACCCAGACCCCTCTCTATCCCCGTCCACCCCCCTCTCTTTCACCCACACCCCTCTCCTCTCCCCTTCCACACCCTCTCTTTCGATCACCCATAACCCCTCTCTCTCCCCGTCCTCACCCCTCTATTTCACCCAGACCCCTCTCTCTCCCCATCCTCACCCCTCTCTTTCACCCAGACCCCTCTCTCTCCCCGTCCACACCCCTCTATTTCACCCAGACCCCTCTCTCTCCCCTCTTCCACACCCCTCTCTTTCGATCACCCATACCCCTCTCTCTCCCCGTCCTCACCCCTCTATTTCACCAGACTCCTCTCTCTCCCATCCTCACCCCTCTCTTTCACCCAGACCCCTCTCTATCCCCTCCACACCCCTCCACTATTTCACCCAGACCCTCTCTCTACCCCCTTCCACACCCCTCTATTTCACCCAGACCCCTCTCGATCCCCTTCCACACCCCTCTATTTCACCCAGACCCCTCTATTTCACCCAGACCCCTCTCTCTCCCCGTCCACACACCTCTCTCTCCTTCCCCCCGTCCCCCACACCCCTCTATTTCACCCAGACCCCTCTCTCTCCTCCCCGTCCACACCCCTCTATTTCACCCTCACCCAGACCCCTCTATTTCACCCAGACCCCCTCTCTCTCCCCCGTCCACACCCTCTCTATCCCCGTCCACACCCCTCTATTTCACCCAGACCCCTCTCTCTCCCCGTCCACACCCCTCTATTTCACCCAGACTCCTCTCTATCCCCGTCCACACCCCTCTCTTTCACCCAAACCCCTCTCTATCCCCGTCCACACCCCTCTCTTTCGATCACCCATACGTAAAAATGTATGCACACATGACTGTAAGTCGCTTTGGATAAAAGCGTCTGCTAAATGGCATATTATTATTATTTCACCCAGACCTAACGGAGAAAAAAAGACAGGGAGATGGACTTCACCTGTGAGTGTATGAGTGACTGAGTGACTGAGTGAGTGACGGTGACTGAGTGAGTGACTGAGTTAGTGAGTGACTGAGTTAGTGAGTGACTGAGTTAGTGAGTGACTGAGTTAGTGAGTGACTGAGTTAGTGAGTGACTGAGTTAGTGAGTGACTGAGTTAGTGAGTGTGTGCGTGAGTCGATGAAAGACTCCTTAGGGACTAGTCTGACGTCAGACCCTGTGTGTGTGTGTGTGTGTGTTGTGTGTGTGTGTGTGTGTGTGTGGTGTATGTGGTGTGGTGTGGGTGTGTGTTGTGTGTGATCACTGTCCATCTCTTCCAAATCATGACATACATGCCAGCTCCCTACCCTACAGCTTAATGTGTCCTGTTGAATCACATCGCACACTCACACACACCCACGCACACACAAACACATGCACACACACAAACACATGAACACACACAACACATGCACACACAAACACATGAACACACAGCAAACACACTCTGTCACAGCAGCATCATCATCTCCTGATTTGCATCTCCTGATGGGCCCACTGAGTGACTGCCTAGATTTAGATCTCCCTAAATCTCCTTTCATCTCAATCCACTTCTATATCATGCTCTCCCTCTCTCCCTCTCTCCCTCTCTCCCTCTCCCTCTCACCCTGGACAGCCCTCTGCAAGGCATGTCATCTTTCACCATGCATTAGCTGGTCTGTTTATCTCCAGAGAGAGGAGAAACACACACAACTCACTCTCACATCTCTCTCTCTCTCTCTCTCTCTTCTCTCTCTCTCTCTCTCATCTCTCTCTCTCCGTTCTCTCTCTCTCTCTCTCCCTCTCTCTCTCTCTCCCCTCTCTCCCTCTCCCTCCCTCTCTCCCTCCTCTCCTCTCTCTCTCTCCCTCTCTCCTCTCTTCCTCTCTCCCTCTCTCTCTCTCTCTCCCTCTCCCTCTCTCCCTCTCTCTCCCTCTCTCCCTCTCTCTCCTCCCCTCTCTCCCTCTCTCCTCTCTCCCTCGCTCTTCTCCTCTCTCCCTCTATCCCTCTCTCCCTCGCTCCTTCTCCCCCCCCCTATCCCTCTCTCCTCTCTCCTTCTTTCTCTCTCCTCTCTCTCTTTCCTCTCTCCCTCTCTCTCTATCTCTCTCTCTCTTTCTCTCCTCTCTCTCTCTTCTCTCTCCCTCTCTCCCCTCTCTCTCCTCGCTCCTTCTCTCCCCCCCCCACCCCTCTCCTCTCTCGCTCTCTCTCAATTCAAATTCTATTTAAGGGCTTTATTGGCATGGGTAACGTATGTTAACATTGCCAAAGCAAGGTGAAATAGATAATAAACGAAAGTGAACTAAACATTAAATATTAACCGTAAACATTACACTCAGAAGTCCAAAAGAATAGAGACATTTCAAATGTCATATTATGTACATATACTTTTTGTTGTTGTAACAATTTGCAAATGGTTAAAGTACAAATGGGAAAAATAAAATCAACATACATTTGGGTTTGTATTTACAGTGGTGTTTGTTCTTGCACTGGTTGCCCTTTTTTGTGGGCAACATGTTCACAAATCTTGCAGCTGTGATGGCACACTGTGGTATTTCACCCCAATAAGATATGTGAGTTTATCAAAAATTGGGTTTGTTTTCGAATTCTTTGTGGCACTCTGTCGCTGTAATTTTCTGAGGCGAAATATATGTCTCTAATATGGTTATACATTTGCAAGGAGGTTAGGAAGTGCAGCTCAGTTTTTCCACCTCATTCATTTTGGGCAGTGTGCACATAGCCTGTTCTTCTCTTGAGAGCCAGGTCTGCCTACGGCGGCCTTTCTCAATAGCAAGGCTCGATGCTCACTGAGTCTGTACATAGTCAAAGCTTTCCTTAATTTTGGTCAGTCACAGTGGTCAGGTATTCTGCCACTGTGTACTCTCTGTTTAGGGCCAAATAGCATTCTAGTTTGCTCTGGGATTTTTTTGTTAAATTCTTTCCAATGTGTCAAGTAATTATCTTTTTTGTTTTCTCATGACTTGGTTGGGTCTAATTGTGTTGCTGTCCTGGGGCTCTGTGGGGTCTGTTTGTGTTTGTGAACAGAGCCCCAGGACCAGCTTTGCTTAGGGGAGTCAGGGCGTGACAGGGTCAAAACGTTTCAGGTAGCCTTCCACAAGCTTCCCACAATAGGTTGGGTGAATTTTGGCCCATTCCAACCTGACAGAGCTGGGTGTAACTGAGTCAGGTTTGTAGGCTTCCTTGTCATGTATATTGTTTTTTCTGTTTGTTCTTTGTAATAGGCCAAAAAGATTGGAGAAGTGGTTTATCCACACATCTCCATTTTGGATAGATAACTCTTTGTGTGATTGTTTGTTTAGTGTGTTCCAATTTTCCCAGAAGGGGTTAGATTCTATGGATTCTTCCAATACATTTGAGCTGATTTCTGACATGCTGTTCCTTTTTTCCGTAGTGTATTTCTGTATTGTTTAGTGATTCACCATAGTGAAGGCGTAGGCTCAGGTTTTTCTGGGTCTCTATGTTTTTGGTTGGATAGGTTTCTCAATTTCTTTCTTAGGTTTTTGCATTCTTCATCAAACATTTATCACTTTTGTTACATTTTCTTGGGTTTCTGTTAGAGATTTTTTAGATTTGATAGGGAAGCTGAGAGGTCAAATATACTGTTTAGGTTTTCTACTGCCAAGTTTACACCTTCACTATTACAGTGGAACGTTTTGTCCAGGGAAGTTGTCTAGAATGGATTGAATTGTTGTTGCCTAATTGTTTTTTGGTAGGTTTCACACACTACTTTCCTTCCATCTATAGCATTTCTTAATATTATTTCAGTTCCTTTGGCTTTGATGCCTCATGATTGAGTATTGCTCTTGATTTCAAAGTACATCTGATAGGGGGTTGTCAGTGGGCTGACTGTGAACGCTCTAAGAGACTCTGGGTTGAGGTCAGTGATAAAGTAATCTACAGTACTACTGGCCAAGGGATGAGCTGTAGGTGTACCTACCGTAGGAGTCCCCTCGAAGCCTACCATTGACTATGTAATTTAGATACCCAGCATGCGACAGAGCTGCAGGAGTTGTGACCCGTTTTTTTGGTTGTTTTGTCATAGTTGTGTCTAGTGGGGCACATTGGGAGGGAATGCTGTCACCTCTGGTTAGGTGTTTGTTCCCCTGTGTGCTAAGAGTGTCAGGTTCTTGTCCAGTTCTGGGCTTTAGGTCGCCACTTGACTAGTACATGTCCCTGGGCCTGGAAATGTTGATCTCCCCCTCTAGGATGGAAAGCTGTCATCGTTAAAGTATGGGGATTCTATTGGGGGGATATAGATAGCACATAGGAGCGTTTTTCTCTGTTTTTTCTCTGTTTAATTTCCTGATTGATTTCTAGGCCAGATGTAAAATGTTCCTGTTTTGACTAATTTAATAGAGTGAGTTAGGGTTGCTTCTATACAAATTAGCATACCACCTGAGTCCCTTTCCTCTTTCACACCTGGTAGTTTGTTGGATGGGACTACCAGCTCTCTGTAACCTAGAGGGCAAAAACCAGTGGGTCCGTCATCCCATGTCTCCTCTATGATGACAATGTCTGTATTTTCTGATTTCTTTTGGTGAAGTCCAGGTTCCTGCTCGTTAGGCTAAACGGCAGATGACCTAAGACCTTGTATATTTCCCTGATCTCTCTCCTCTCTCGCTCTCTCTCTCTCCTCTCTCTTCCCCTCTCTATCTCTCTCATTCTCACCCTCTCTCTCTCCTCACCTCTCTCTCTCTCTCTCCTCTCTCTCTCTGTCTCTCTCTCTTCTCTCTCTCTCCCTCATCTCTCTCTCTCTCTCTCTGTCCCTCTCTCTCTCTCTCTCTCTCTCTCTCTCTCTCTCGCTCTCTCTCTCTCTCTCTCTCTCTCTCTCGATCTCTCTCTCTCTCTCTCTCTCTCTCTCTCTCTCTCTCTCCTCTCTCTCTCTCTCTCTCTCTCTCTCTCTCTCCTCTCTCTCTCTCTCTCTCTCTCTCTCTCTTTCTCTCTCTTCCCGTCTTCTCTCTCTCTCTCTCTCTCTCTCTACCTATCTCTCGTCTCTCTCTCTCTCCTCTCTCTCTCTCCATCATCTCTCCCTCTCTCTCTCTCTCTTCTCTGTGTCTTGGTATCTGTATCTCTCATCTCTCTCTCTCTGGCTCAGGACTGATTCTCTCTCTCACTACGTCTTCTCAGTCTCTTCTCTCTCTCTTGAAGACTCATCACTCAGTTATATAAATCAGGTGAGGTTCTCTCTATGAGTCCCTACTGTCCACAGTCGGAAGAGTCTAGGTCAGTTATATAAATCAGGTGAGTCTGATCTCTCTCTACGTGACCTCTTGAGGAAGAGTCTCTCTCATCTCTCTTCTCCTCTCTCTCTCTCTCTCTCTATCTCTCTCACTCTACTCATCTCTCTCTCTCTCTCTCTCTCCCTCATCTCTCTCTCTCTCTCTCTCATCTGAGTACATCATCTCTCCCTTCTCTCCTCTCTCTTCTCTCTCTCTCTCAGTCTCTCTCTCTCAGTGACTGTGTCTCTGTATCTGTGTCGGACCACAGTTGGAAGGATCTCTGGCTCAGACTAATAAATCAGGTGAGTTGATATTGATCCTACGGACCACAGTGGGAAGAGTATAGATCAGTTATATAAATCAGGTGAGTTGATATTGATCCCTACGGACCACAGTGGGAAGAGTATAGATCAGTTATATAAATCAGGTGAGTTGATATTGATCCACTACGGACCACAGTGGGAAGAGTATAGATCAGTTATATAAAATCAGGTGAGTTGATATTGATCACTACGAACCACAGTGTGAAGAGTATAGATCAGTATACCTATTCCTGATTTTCTGATTTGAGGACTAATTAATAGCTGCATTTGTTAGGAGAAACATCTAACATCATGTTAAATCTGTGTTTTATTCATTCTGAAAAAAAACCCAACATGTTCCAGACATCTGCTTCTCTGTTTCCACCTACAGTTAATCTGTGTGTTTATTATTCATTTTGACATTTTAGTCATTTAGCAGACAGTCTTATCAGGAGGGGTTTACAGGAGAAATTATGGTTAATCTGCTCCCCCCTCCCCCCCCCTTGCTCAATGGCACATTGACAGATTTTTTTTCACCTTGTCGGCTCGGGGGAGTCGCACCAGAACCTTTCCGTTACTGTTCTGTTTCCTGTTTTCTGTTCGCGGGCATGAATAGGAGGGGGAGAAAAATGCTTCATCTCCAGGAAACATTTGGAAATAATTGAATAATGGATGGAATACAATTATCTCTGATTATCACCAAAAAAAATGTGTGTTGCCCCAATGTCTCAACGAAGGGAAGAAAGGAGGAATGAGGGGAGTGAGGGAGGGAGGGAGGGAGAGAGAGAGGGAGGGAGGGAGGGAGGGAGGGAGGGAGGGAGGGAGGGAGGGAGGGAGGGAGGGAGGGAGGGAGAAATGTGGCATTGTCATTCTGCCTGTCATGCTATTTAACCCTCCTGCAAGGCTTAAACAACCCAACCTGTATTACTTAACTTACACACACACACACACACACAGAAGAAACACGCAACAACACACGCACCCCCCCCCACCCAAGCACACGCACAACAGAAACACACACTCCACACAGACACATACACACAGGTAAATGTGTGTTGGGGTGTAAAAGTGTGTTTTCTGGGTTGGCAGCTGCTGGGGTCTGATAAGCACCAGAGAGAGAGAGAGAGACGATGGAGACTGTCTACCCAGGCGAGGGGCTGTCTTCCCATGGCTACAGGGAGAGATAGGACTTGGATCCTCCTCTGGGTTTTTACTCAGGGAGAGATAGGCCCTCTGGATCCTCACGCAGCCAGTTTACGAGGGAGGGAGGGAGGGAGGGAGGGGAGGGAGGGAGGGAGAGGAGGGAGGGAGGGAGAGGAGGAGGGAGGAGGGAGGAGGGAGGGAGAGGAGGAGGGAGGGAGGGGAGGGAGGGAGGGAGGGAGGAGGGGAGGGAGGGAGGGAGGAGGGGAGGGGAGAGGGGGAAACAATGGGAAGAGAGAGGGATATGGAACCCCTGCTCTCAATTTACAACACCAGGCTTATAACGGGGAAGAAAGAGAGAGACAGAGAGAGAGAAGGAGATAGAGAGAGGGAGAGAGCCTACAGCAGCACCCTAGATCTTCTGCACAGGATTCTGTCAGACCTGAGCCCTGAGACACATTGGAAAGAATTAACAAAAAAAAACAGAGCAAACTAGGAATGCTATTTTGGCCCTTAACAAAGAGTGCACAGTGGCAGAATACCTGACACTGTGACTGACCCAAAATTAAGGAAAGCTTTGGACTATGTACAGACTCAGTGAGCATAGCCTTGCTATTGAGAAAGGCGCCGTAGGCAGACCTGGCTCTCAAGTGAAGACAGGCTATGTGCCCACTGCCCACAAACTGAGGTGGAAAACTGAGCTGCACTTCCTAACCCCCTGCCAAATGTATAACCATATTAGAGAACACATATTTCCCACAACTCACACCAGCAAAATAACGTTTTACTCCATATCTGTTAGGCGAAATACAGCAATGGCAATCACAAGCAGCAAGATTTGAGGTTCGTTTGCCATGACAAAAAGGGCAACCAGTGGAACACAAACAACATGTAAACTACCACCAATATATATCTGTTTATTTACCTTCCTCACTATTCATACTACAACTATTTGCACATGCTAAAACACTGTCATAGCTGATAATATAAACACTTGAACTGTTTATATTTTTCAAACCTTTGTGAGTACAATGATTTACTGTTTGAAACTTAAAATAAATAAAATAGTTGATATTCGTTTTTTCTCACTTTTGTTTATTATCTATTTCACTTGCTTTTGTTAAAACATATGTTTCCCATGCCAAATAAACGCCGTTTGAATTTAATTGAATTGAGAGGGGTAGGACGGGAGAGCGATGAGGGAGTAGAATGAGAGAGAGAGAAAGAAGAGAGAGAGATCGAGAGACGAGAGAGAGGGGGATGAGAGGAGAGAAGATGAGAGACGAGAGGAGATTGAGAGAGGGACGAGATGAGAGAGAGACAGAGGAGAGAGAGCGAGGGGGAGAGATGGAGAGAGAGAGAAGAGAGCGAGAGAGAGAGAGAGAGAGGGAGAGAGAGAGGAGAGAGAGGGAGAGAGAGAGAGATGGAAGAGACGTAGAGAGACGAGAGAGAGACGAGACGAGAAGAGAGAGAGCGACGAGAGAGAGATGAGAAGGGAGAGAGAGAGAGAGGGAGAGGGAGGAGGAGAGGAGAGAGGGAGGAGGGGAACAGTCGAGTGTGGGCTGGTGTTGTTTACGGACACAATAGACTAACACACACACAGGGCGCCACGTACAAAAAACACTCTGGGGTCATCATTATCAAACACCGCTGCGTTGGAAGAAAGTATTCAGCACCCCATCCCCTTTTCCACCATTTTTTTTCTTACGGTTACAGCATTATTCTAAAAATCGGATTAAGAATACATATTAAGACAAAAGCAAAAAAAGGGTTTTATAACTCTAAGCAAATGTAGTACAAAATTAATGAGACTCGAAAATGAGCTCAGGTGCATCCGTTTCCAATTGATCATCCTTGAGATGGGTTCTACAACTTGATGAGAGTCCATTTGTGAGTAAATTCAATTTGATTGAAAATTATTTGGAAAGACACACACCTGTCTGCATAAGGCCCACAGTTAGTTGACAGGCATGTCAGAGAAAAAAACCAAGCCACGAGGTCGAAGGAATTGTCCGTAGAGCTCCGAGAAAGATTGCGTCGAGCACAGATCTGGGGAAGGCGTACCAAAAACATTTCTGCAGCGATTGAAGTTCCCACCCCAAGAACACAGTGGCCTTTTCCCATCATTTTTTTCTTAAATGAAGTTTGGAACTACCAAGACTCTTCCCTAGAGCTACGCCGGCCCGGCCCAAACTGAGAAAATCGGGGAAGAAGGGCCTTGGTAGGGAGGGGTTTGGTGACCAAGAACCCGATGTTCACCGTTCGACAGAGCTCCAGAGTTTCCTATGTTGAGAGAAAGGAGTACGCACCATAAGGACAAACCCATCTCTGCAGCACTCAACCAATTCAGGCATTTATGGTAGAGTGGCCAGACGGAAGCCAATTCCTCAGTAAAAAGCACATGACTGCCCACTGGGAGTTTCCAAAAGGCACCTAAAGGACTCAGATCATGAGAAGCAAGATTCTCTGGTCTAAGATTCAAAACCAATATTGAACTCTTTAGGCCTGAATAGCCAAGGTGTCACGTCTGGAGGAAACCTGCCACCATCCCTACGGTATGAAGCATGGTGGTGGTGCAGCATCATGCTGTGGGGATGTTTTTTCAGCGGCAGGGACTGGGAGACCATAGAAGGATCGAGGGAAAGATTCATGGTGGCAATTTACAGAGAGATCCTTGATGAAAAAACCGCTCAAGAGCGCTCAGGACCTCAGGACTGGGGTTGAAGGTTCACCTTCGAACAGGACAATGACCCTAAGCACACAGCCAAAACAATGCAGGAGTGGCTTCGGGGACAAGTCTATGAATGTCCTTGAAGTGGCCCAGCCAGAGACGAGGACTTGAAAACTGATCTAAATCTCCTGGAACGAGAACTGAAAATACCTGTGCAGCGACGCTGGCCCATCCAACCTGACCAGAGCTTGAGAGATTCTGCAAGAGAATAATGGGAGAAACTTCGCAAATTACAGATTGCCCAAGCTTGTAGCGTCATACCCCAAGAAGACTTGAGGCTGTACTCACTGACCAAAGGTTCTTCAAACAAAATTACTCTTTAAACTGAAATTGTAACCAACTTTTTTTTTTTTTTTTTTTTGATAGCCCAAATAATTTTTTTTTTTGGAGATATATTTCTTTTCAAATAACCGAAAGTGAGAGGGTTTAATCGGAATATTAAGGGGAAAGGCCATTCCTTGAACATGGGGGTGAGACATTCTTACTAATCTGCTAGCGAACCAGTTCGGATTTAAAATATAACTTTTGTTGTGACTGACGCCTTTAGTGAGAGAGTCTAATGCTTTAATATTTAAAATTTAGTGCCCTCCGAAATTCATATTCATTATATAAATAGGCCCCGTTTGATTTTGTCTGGCTTTGCCGTTTCCAAATAGGAAGGAATATTTTTGCTCATATAGTTTTTAAAAAAGGTCGCTGGGTGTAGGCAAGACCATAAGCAAAATAGGTAAACTGGGACATGACTAAGAGTTAATCAGCGGTGCTCGTTCCACAAAATTTTCTCAAAAATTTTTACATGGATGTCACGATCGGTGATTGAAGGATCGGACCAAGGTGCAAGCGTGGTAGGCGACAACATATTAATTTATTAAATGAAACCAAGACAAAACAACAAAAAATACAAAAACGAGGCGGTAAAGTTCTGCAGGCTACCAGGAAACTATACAACAAACAATGATCCCCACAAAACACTAAGGTGGGCAAAAAAGACTGCGAAGTATCGTATCCCCAATCAGAGAACAACGATAGACAGCTGCTATGATTGGGAACAACACCCTGCCAACAAAAAAAACATAGAAAACCTAGAATGCCCAACCCAAATCACACCAGAATCCCTAAACCAAATATAGAATAAAAGGGAATCTCTTCAGGTCCAGGGCGGACAATGTTAGCAAAATTCTTAACTATTTTTTTTTGCTATCTTTCTATTAAAATTGTTAGTAAGATCATTTTCTTTAATTTTTGTATACCGATATTTCATTCCACATCCCCATCAGACCATTTTATGTAAAACTGCACAGTAATGCAAAGTTGTATTATTTGTTTTTGTGATCCAATACGTAATATAGTACACTTATCTATAATTTGGTTGTAATCCAGAAAGCGGTTAAAAAAAACAGTATCTCGATACTCTATGAGGCTGTGGAGGGATTTCAAATTGTGGATTTAAAAGAAAGCATGAAATCAACAGCGTACGATGACACTTTGATTTTAAGCCCTGGGAGTATAATTCCCTTGATATTATTTTGGATCTGATGTTAATTGCTAAACATCTCGATGCGCCATAATAAATAGATATGCCGATAGTGGACAACCTTGGTTTCCACTATTCTTGACAGTTTAATACTTTCTGAGAAGTAGCCATTATTTACTATTTTACACCTATATGTTGAAAAGAGGGTGGGGCTTAAGTTACAACCACTGCATCACTGTAGGGTAACTATACATAACTTTTAACCTATTTTATGGAGATTCTCCAAAATAGAGAAATTCCAGGCATTCTATATCTTAAATGCATTTTAATTATAACATTTTCTTAAAAAAAACCGGGTTGGCGCTGTGTCATATGGGTTAGGTGTGTTGTAGATGATGAGGATATATATATTTGTAATCCCAGTTTAGAATAAGGCTGTATAATAAGAATAAGTCGTGAAACGTCAAGGGTCTGAATATTTCCGATATGGCACTGGTATAGGCTCTAGTAATATTAAATACCACCTAAAAAAAAATTAATCTGTCAGTAACGAATGCTATTTTTTTTTTTTTTTTTTTTTTATCAGTAACGTGAAAGTCACTCAATAGTCAAGCTAACATTTTTTTTAGATTGGTTAAATTAGTCTAGCGGCAGCTATCCAACCTTGTAGTAAATCAAGGTTGAAATAAAAGCCCAAGGGGCCCCCATTTGATTTTGGTTAGTCAGTCTTACTCATGATATCATATTAAAAAATGGCAAACGTTCTCTCTACCGCCCCTATGGCAAAATGTGTAGAATTGCAGGAAGCAACTGCGGCCCCTCATGATGAGTTCCTATTTTTTGGTGGGCCCCCCTATCCCTGATCTAGACAGATCCTCAGGTTACCTTCCAAGACAAAGCATGATCTAATCAGACCCCTCAGGAAGAAAAAAAAAAGCTTACAAGAGAAAGCCTTTCATCAAACCTTATTCCATGGACAGGATACATGAAGAACAGAAAGAAGAAAAAACATACTTTAATTCATTTATGACAGAATCTGACATTTGTTGTATTTAAAATCAATTTCTAGACAAATCCCCAGACCAAACTAAAAGTAACAACATAAGATATCCAATCAGATTGAACCAGCCAACAATCATCTAGGAAGGAAACGGTCCCATCTGTGGTGATGACCTGTAGGGGTTGGGGTGGGTACAAAAGAGATGAGGCAGCATTCCTGAGAGCACATGCACACAGCAGTTGAGAGTTCACCCGCACAGATACAAGTTACCACAGAGAACATCACAGTGGGGGAAAAAGGTATTGATCCCCTGCTGATATTGTACGTTTTGCCCGCTGACAAAGAAAATGATCAGTCTATAATTTTAATGGTAGGTTATTTGAACAGTGAGAGACAGAATAACAACAACAAAAAATCCAGAAAAAACGCATGTCAAAAATGTTTAAAATTGATTTGCATTTTAATGAGGGAAATAAGTATTTGGACCCCCTCTCAATCAGTAAGATTTCTGGCTCCCAGTGTCTTTTATACAGGTTCACGAGCTGCGATTAGGAGCACACTCTTAAAGGGAGTTGCTCAAGCTAATCTCAGCTTGTTACCTGTATAAAAGACACCTGTCCACAAAAGCAATCCAAATCAATCAGATTCCAAACTCTCCACCATGGCCAAGACCAAAAAGAGCTCTCCAAGGATGTCAGGGACAAGATTGTAGACCTACACAAGGCTGGAATGGGCTACAAGATCATCGCCCCAAGCAGCTTGCTGAGAAGGTGACAACAGTTGGTGCGATTATTCGCAAATGGAAGAAAGACACAAAAGACTTGTCAATCTACTCACCCTGCACAAGATACAAGTTACCACAGAGAACATACATGTACATCCATTTAGATGACATCAAAGTTCTCTGAAGCTTTAGATAGATACAGACATGGATCCAATAGTGTTCATCTAACACACGTTTATGCAGTCAATTCTCTGGTTACTGTAAAGCGAGAGAGAGAGAGAGAGAGACGAGGAGAGAGAGAGACGAGATGAGAGAAGAGAGAGACGAGAGAGAGAGAGAGAGAGAGAGATTTACGAGAGAGAATGAGATCAGAATTAAATCAGATAGAGAGAGAGAGAGAGAGGAGAAGAAGAGAGAGAGAGAGAGAGAGAGATGAGAGATAGAGATAGAGAGAGAGAGAGGAGAAGGAGAGAGGATGAGAGTGAGAGATGTATTGAATGAGACGAGGAGACGAGAAGAGGATGAGGAGAGAGATAAGAGAGAGACACACACTTAGTTGTAAACTGTCATGTCAACGACAGCGATGTTCAATGGTATGTAAGATGGGGAGAGGTACTGTCCGTAATAAATGAGATGCTCTACTTTTTTGACACACACACCTTCCCACCTGGACCCCAAAGCAAGTCATGCTAGGCTCTGGTTGTAACAGTTATCGTTGATATATGATACAGTAACCGTGTGCATCATGTGCTGCAAAGAAAGACCTAGTTAAGCTGCAGCCGGCAGGTAGAAACAGAGCGCACGTCTTGCTCTTCATTGTAATCAGAGGGGCGATATTAACACCTGCCCCCCCACTGGAAGTCGATGGCAGCGCCCCCTAATCAGATTAGAATAATACAGAGAATCCCCTTTAAAAATCATGTCCATTTAAACTAGGAGATATCGTTCTGTTTTTTGATTTGGATGCGTTCTCAATCCACGCATGAGCCGGATGTCGCGCTTCAGCATCTGTGGCTGAAAGTCTACTCACAAAACCGTCTGTTTGAGCGTCCCAAACTAGTGTGCCCCCCTGGATGGAAAGATGAGACTCTCACGAAACACGCCGGTGTGTCCGTTTTTTGCTCTACGACCCACAAGCGCTCGTGGGACTCGTCTGAAGTCGGTACAGCCCATCTGCAGAACTTTTGTCTGTAGCGTCCAAAACAGTTTGGCTACACAGGGCAATGATTTCCCCTCTGGCAAAGAGTGAGAATCTCACGAACAGGACATGTCCGGTTGTTTTTGCTCTAGGAAGCCCACAGGCCTGTTGTTCTATCTTGTTGGGGTCCAGTCTAGTGAATCATGTTAGGGCAATGGAGTTGATATGGGCTAATAGCAAGTAAGGACTATGGGCTGTTGTTCGCATGTTTAGTGATAATCTGTTATTTCAATGTGTTGTATGGGCTAATAGCAGTAAGGATATCTGGAAGTGCCAGGTAGTGAATTCTGTTAATTCAATGTGTGTATGGATAATAGCAGTAAAAGAGACTATCTGTGGTTGAGGTGTAGTGAATCTGTTATTCAATCGTGTTTGTAGGGCTAATAGCCTGTAAGGACTAGATCTGGTGTTCCATGGTAGTGAGATCTGTTATTTCAATGTGTTTGTAGGGCTAATAGCAGTTAACAGACATCCTGTTGTTCCATGTAGTGAATATGATTATTCAATGTGTTTGTATGGGCAATAGCCCCAGTGGGTAACAGACTATCTGTTGTTCCATGTAGGTGAATTCGTTATTCAAATGGGTGTTAATGGTAATAGCAGTAAAGACTATCTGTTGTTCCAGGTAAGTGAATCTGTTATTTAATGTGTTTGTGATGGGATGATAGCAGCAAGGCTGTAATAGAAACCACCTATGTACTGTCTGTAATGTCCACGTCGTTATTTGCGGACCCAGTCAAGAGACTAGCACGGCTTCCATTGGCGTCGGCTTAATGGGGATCCTAATAAACAAATAGAGAGAAGGGAGAGAGATACACCAAGGAGAAGGAAGAGAGCGGAAACCCCATCCCAAAAAAAAAGAGAGAGGAGGCACGATACACACGAGCAGAGAGGGAGAGGCATGAACATCACAAAAAAAAAAGATGAGAGGGGAGAGAGAGATGAACATCAAGAGAGAGGGAGACAGATACACATCGAGAGAGAGGGAGACAGATACACATCGAGAGAGAGGGAGACAGATACACATCGAGAGAGAGGGAGACAGATACACATCAAGAGAGAGGAGTCTTGAAGGAGATGAGCGGTGGAGAGGAGAGAAAACATCAAGAGGAGAGACAGAGATCACATCAAGAGAGAGGGAGAGAGAGATGAACATCGAGAGAGAGGTGAGAGAGGATGAAACATCAAGAGAGAGGGGAGAAGAGTTACACATCGAGAGAGAGGGAGACAGTAAACATCAAGAGAGAGGGTAGACAATGAGTACACATCAGAGAAGAGGGCGAGAGATTTACACATCAAAGGAGAGAGGGAGAGAGTTGTGAACATCCAAGAGAGAGGGAGACAGATACACATCAAGAGAGATGGGTGTGAGAGATGAACACCAAGAACGAGAGGGAGATGAGATGAAAATCGAGAGAGAGGGAGACAGATACACATCGAGAGAGAGGGAGACAGATACACATCGAGAGAGAGGGAGACAGATACACATCGAGAGAGAGGGAGACAGATACACATCAAGAGAGAGGGAGAGAGATGAACATCAAGAGAGAGGGAGAATAGATACACATCCAGAGCTGAGGGAGAAAGATTACACAGCGCGAGAGAGGAACGAGAGAGATGTAACATACATTCCAGCCTCCCTCAAAGGGGGGAAGGGGCGTACTTAAATCATTGTCACTTGTATTTTATCCCTGGGTCGGAGGTGACAGAGAGCATGATGGGGCTGAAGTTTGCAGAGAGCATGAGGGGCTGGATGTAACCAGAGAGCATGATGGTGCTGGAGGTGAACTGGGAGCATGATGGGGCCCTGGAGGTGTGACGAGAGCATGATGGGGCTGGAAGGTAACCAGAGAGCATGATGGGGCCGGAGGTGACAGAAGAGCATATGGGGGCTGGAGGTGGCAGTAGAGCATGATGGGGCTGGAGGTGACAGAGAGCAGGATCGGGCTGGAGGTGACAGAGAGCATGATGGGGCCGGAGGGTGACAGAGAGCATGATGGGGCTGGAGGTACAGAGAGCATGATGGGCCTGGACGGTAAACAGAGAGCATGATGGGGCTGGAGGTAACAGAGAGCATGATGGGGCTCACGGAGGTGACCAGAGAGCATGATGGGGCCTGGAGGTAACAGAGTAGCATGATGGGGCTGAGGCGGAGGTACAGAGAGCCATGATGGGGATGGAGGTGACAGAGAGCATGATGGGGGCTGGAGGTAAACAGAGAGCATGATGGGGCTGGAAGTAACAGAGAGCATGATGGGGCTGAAGTGAAAGAGAGCATGATGGGGCTGGAAAGAAGCGAGACAGAGAGCATGATTCAAGATGGACGCTGACAGAGAGCATGATGGGGAAAGGAAGCGACCAGAGAGCATGAGGGGCTGGATGAAGTGACAGAGACCCTGATGCAGTCGGAAGGTTTTCACTGGCTAGTCAGTCAAGAGACAGCCCCACAGTGTTATTCACTGGCTAGTCAGTCAAGAGGACCCTCCTCCACGTTATTAGATGTGTAACTCAGGGCAGAGAGCTCAGCCAATCACTTCACATCAGGTTAGAGTCAGTCTCGCCAGACCCAGCCCTCAACACTGAGGTGTCTTTGTGAACAAGTCAGTAGGCACTTACACACACGCACAACACACACACACACACAGCGACGAGAGGAGACGTGAGAGAGAGATGAGAGAAAGAGAGAGAGTTTTCAGAGACGTGACGAGAGGAGACGGAGAGTGCGCGAGAATAGATGAGTGAGGTTTGAGAGAGAGAGTGTAAAATTGTGGCAGTTTGACCATGTGTAGTCTCCATCAGTTCAGCCAAACCGTATGTTTGTGTGCGTTGTGTGTGTGAGTGTGAGTGTGTGCCCCTGTGGGAGGTGTGTGTGTGGTGTGTGTGTGTGGTGTGGGTGTGGTGCCTGTGGTGTGTGTGGTGTGTGGGTGTGTGTGTGTGTGTGTGAGTGTGTGAGTGTGTTGCCCTGTGGTGAGTGTTGAAGCGTTGGCAATGACTTGCTTTGTTTCTGTCCCTCCACCTCTCTGCCCACGGACAAGAAGAAAAACTGATCCCTCCTCCCTCCCTCCCCACTAGTCTCCCTCCCTCCCTCCATCCCTCCCCCACCCTCCCTCCCTCTCCACTGCCCTCCCTGCCCTCCACTTCCTCCTTTCCGTCCTGTATCTAGAGGGTTACCCTCCCTCCAGGTCCCCTTGTGATTAATATCCTGTATCAGAGAACCTTCCTCCAGTCCTGTGTTTTAATATCCTGCAACAGAGACCCAACACTCCAGTCTGTGTTTTAATATCCTGTATCAGAAGACCCTTAGGGACCTCCAGTCCTGTGTCAGTTTAACTATAGGTCCTGCAACAACACGAGACCCTCCCTCCACCCAACCCTCCAATGTGTCTTTCATATCCTGTATTCAGAGACCCTCCCTCCACGTCCTGTGTTTAATTATAGATCCTGTATCAGAGACCCTTCCTCCAGTATTGTGTTTTAATATCTGCAACAGAGACCCTCCTCCAGTCATGTGTTTGACATATCTCATGCATCAGAGAACCTTAACCAGTCCTGGGTTTAATATCCTGCAACAGAGGGTAACTCCTCCAGTCCTGTGGTTGAATATCCTGTATCAGAGGGACCTTCCTCCAGTCCTGTGTTTTAATATCCTGTATCAGAGACCCTTCCTCCAGTCCTGTGTTTTAATATCCTGTGTCAATCTAAGGGGGTCAAGTACAAGCTTTGTTTCTCATAGTTAATGTCCCCTATGTGTATTAAACTCTACAGCCAGAACCTGTAGGACTAAAGATGTCACCCTGCCTCTGCCATAGTGTATATCTAGAGAGAGAGGGGGGGGGGGGGGACGGACGACGACTATAGATCAGCCCTCAGGGACCCAACACTGTAACATGGTCAAGTCGTTGACTAAAGATCATTCCTCAGGGACCCAACACTGAAACATGGAGGGGGGGGGGATCCTGAATCAGAGGATCCCAGAAATGTTCCGTACGCGGCAGGCTTAGTGGTTAAGCTTGTGCAGTAACCGAAAGTTGTTTCTGATCCCCGAGTGGACTAAGTGAAAATCTGTCGATGTGCCCTTGAGCAAGGCACTTAAAGGTAATTGCGTCCTGTAATTCGCTCTGGAATAAGAGCGATCTGCTAAATGAAAAATGTGTCGAAAAGCTTTTGTGTTTACATCCCTGTTAGTGAGCATTTCTCCTTTGCCAAGATAATCCATCCACCTGACAGGTGTGGCATATCAAGAAGCTGATTAAACAGCATGATCATTACACAGGTGCACCTTGTGCTGGGGACAACACAATGCCACAGATATCTCGAGTTTTGAGGGAGAGTGCAATTCGCATGCTGACAGCAGGAATGTCCAGCAGAGCTGTTGCCAGAGAATTGAATGTTCATTTCTATACCATAACGTTGATGTGTCGCGCTGCATGAGGCAAATGGTAATCACGCCAGATACTGACTGGTTTTCTGATCCACACCCCCCCCCTACCTTTTTTTTTTTAAGGTATCTGTGACCAACAGATGCATATCTGTATTCCCAGTCATGTGAAATCCTTAGATCAGGGCCTGATGAATTTATTTCATTATTCCTTATATCCTCATGATGAGTTCAGAATCTTTGTGGCCCCCACCCCCATCAAAGTTGCCCATCTATGATGTAGGGTGTTGTGGACAGGGGCGGTGGATGGGTGTAATCCCATGACTGTGAATCCGAAGGTTGTGTGTTTAATCCCAGTGATAGACAAAAAAAATGTATCCCAAACCTTAAAGAGATTCTCCAGTACTGTTGCATACTTTATAGCCAGCAGTTGACTCAGTCTGGCCACCTGACAGACAGACACATTAAATAGATTATCTAGTACTGTTGTATACTTTATAGCCAGTAGTTGACTCAGTCTGGCCGCCTGACAGACAGACAGATTAAAGAGATTCTCCAGTACTGTTGTATACTTTATAGCCAGTAGTTCTGAAAGTAGCATCCAGAAGTGGTCCCCGAAAACGACTACGTGCACCATGTCATCGCTCTCTCTCTGTGTCCACTGAGCCGTTGGGCCCGCCCTGCAACCTCATTGGATAACACTGGGCAGGCCTCTTGATAGATGTCACTCAAATGCGAGGGCCTGAAGCTCATTGGCTAGAACTCAAATTGCTAGGGGGTTGGCCCACATGGTGGGAAGTGTAGGGGAAAAATGGTGCGGCACAGCTTCAAGAAAACATTCTCTTTCAAGCTAGGGATTTTGTGATTAATTGAGGTTTAAAAAAATACTTTCTCAGTTGCCAAAGTACCGGAGCGTGTCTTTAACCCTTAACTGAACCCTATTTCCTTAGTGGACTATTTTCGTCCAGGAACCATAGCCTTCTAGAGCAACAGGAACCCTGTATTCAGCCCACAGGAGGTGGGGAAAAAATTTCACCATCTTTTTCCTATTATCCAGAATGTTTTTTTTGTGACCCAGTTTTCAACAGACATCTGCTTTTTTACACACAAACACACACACACACACACACACACCCCATACAGGATGACACCCCTCCTGGGGAGAAGAGAGGAACGGAGAGACCGAATGGGAGAGGAGATGGAGTACAGTAGAAGAGGAATGGGGGAAAAGGATGGGAGAGGAGAGGGGAGGGATGGGGTTGGTGGAAAGGGAAAGAAAGAGGGAACAGGAGAGGAGCGAAGAGAGCCTCACTACTCGCTGCCATTCCCAAAATAGCGGTTTGAACCAGTTAAACAGGGCTCTCAACCCACCGGCTGTCCTAACGTTGCAGTATGGTATTCACTCGCAAAACGTCTCCCGGTCTTCTTCTTCTTCTTCTGTGGTATTATGGAGGTCACAAACAAATGTTAGGTGCGACATTCTTGGTCCACAGCTCAAATTGACCATAAAATATAATAATAATAATATGCCATTTAGCAGACGCTTTTATCCAAAGCGACTTACAGTCATGTGTGCATACATCTTTACGTATGGGTGGTCCCGGGGATCGAACCCACTACCCTGGCGTTACAAGCGCCATGCTCTACCAATTGAGCTACAGAGTAACCACACCAATTGAGCTACACAGTAACCACTAGCCAGAAAGCAGCAAACTATTCAACAATGACAGAAACTTCTTCTTACACTGTTGAATAATGCAACCAAACCATATTACACTCTTGAATAATGCAACAATTCACAAGCATGTTCCTACAGACGACAAAATTAAAGGGATTATTTTCTCGTCTGAAGGCTACACGTTATATTTTATCTTCAAGACAAAAGCACAGTTGCTAACAGCATGTCTTCATCAAGTACCGTTAGCCTATCAAAAATGAACGATTACCCCTCTCATTTGAATATACTGTACAGCAGGCCCCTACCATAGAACGTCACAACAAACCAGTCTTCATTTTGATCAATATCATCCGTAAAAGCAAATTGCGACTGAAAACGTGGGTGTAAGTGAATTCCCTGCGGAGTTACGACGATCTGTTTTAAATGGAAGCTCATACCCGTCACCAAAAGAACAAACAAAAAATTTGTCTGCGCTTCAATTAGTGCACAGTTAGTCTGTGCTTCAGTCTCTGCTGATGACAACCACAGCTGTAGGTAGTTCTAGAGAAGCCTGCTGATGACAACCACAGCTGTAGGTGGTTCTCGAGAAGCCTGCTGATGACAACCACAGCTGTAGGTAGTTCTAGAGAAGCCTGCTGATGCAACCACAGCTGTAGGTAGTCTAGACAACAACCACAGCTGTAGGTAGTTCTAGAGAAGCCTGCTGATGTAGGTATAGAGAAGCATACAACACAGCTGTAGGTAGTCTAGAGAAGTTCTAGAGAAGCCTGCTGATGACAACCACAGCTGTAGGTAGTCTAGAGAAGCCTGCTGATAACAACCACAGCTGTAGGTAGTTCTAGAGAAGCCTGCTGATGACAACCACAGCTGTAGGTAGTTCTAGAGAAGCCTGCTGATAACAACCACAGCTGTAGGTAGTCTGGAGAAGCCTATAAACTCTGATCAAGGGGAAACATAACGTCATGTTTTTATAGCCTTAAATAGGCCCATTTATTTGTGTTCTGAGAAAATGTGAATGTGATTCCAAATTTGGTTAATATTCCAATATATTATATCACGTTAATTTATAGTAATCTAACATGTTACTTTATAGTAATATAACACGCTACTTTATAGTAATATATGACATGTTACTTTATAGTAATACAACACGTTACTTTATAGTAATATAACACGTTACTTTATAGTAATATATCACGTTACTTTATAGTAATATAACATGTTACTTTATAGTAATACAACACGTTACTTTATAGTAGTAATTTATAAATATAACACGTTACTTTAGTAATAGTTACTTTATATAATCACGTTACTTTATAGTAATATAACACGTTACTTTATAGTAATATGTTACTTTATAGTAATACAACACGTTACTTTATAGTAATATAACACGTTACTTTCCATGCAAAGCAGTATTGTAACGTAACACGTAATTTGTTTTGTAACAAGTAGTATGGAATATATAACTTTTTAAAGTAACAAATCCCAACACTACACATCAGAAGAAAATAGCAGACATTACAAATGATTGTCAAAATAACTGGAAATAGGATACAATGCATAATGCAGGGATCTATACTGAACTAAAATATAAACGCAACATGTAAAGTGTTTGTCCCATGTTTCAAGAGCTGAAATTAAATATCAGAAATTTTCCACATACACAAAAAGCAAATTTATCACAAATGTTGAGCACACATTTTTTACATCCCTTTTAGTGAGCATTTATCCTTTGTCAAGATAATCCATCCACCTGACAGGTGTGGCATATCAAGAAGCTGAATAAACAGCATGATCATTACACAGGTGCACCTTGTGCTGGGGACAATAAAAGGCCACTCTAAAATGTGCAGTTCTGTCACACAACACAATGCCACAGATGTCTCAAGTTTTGAGGGAGTGTGCAATTGGCATGCTGACTGCAGGAATGTCCACCAGAGCTGTACCAGAGAATTGAATGTTAATTTCTCTACCATAAGCCACCTCCAACGTCATTTTAGAGAATTTGGCAGTACGTCCAACCGGCATCACAACCGCAGACCACGTGTAACAATGCTAGCCCCGGACCTCCACATCCGTCTTCTTCACCTGCGGGATCGTCTGAGACCAGCTGATGAAACTGAGGAGTATTTCTGTCTGTAATAAAGCCCTTTTGTGGGGAAAAAACATATTCTGATTCACTGGACCTGGCACCCAACCTATGGTTGTGCCCTTGCCCAGTCATGTGAAATCCATAGATTAGGGCCTAATGAATTCATTTCAATTGATTTATTTCCTTATATGAACTGTAACTCAGTAAAATCACAGAAATGATTGCATGTTTAGTTTTTATTTTTGTTCAGTATCGATAGGGAGGATTAAGAGAGAGAGAGAGAGAGAGAGAGAGAGAGAGAGAGAGAGAGAGAGAGAGAGAGAGAGAGAAGAGAGAGAGAGAGAGAGAGAGAGAGAGAGAGAGAGAGAGGAGAGAGAGAGAGAGAGAGAGAGAGAGAGAGAGAGAGAGAGAGAGAGAGAGAGAGAGAGAGAGAGAGAGAGAGAGAGATGGAGAGAGAGAGAGAGAGAGATGGAGAGAGGCATGGAGAGCGAGAGAGAGAGAGAGAGAGAGAGAGAGAGAGAGAGAGAGAGAGAGAGAGAAAGGAGTCGAGAGAGAGATGGAGAGAGGAGAGATGAGAGAGAGAGAGAGAGGCGAAAGGAGAGAGAGAGAGAGGAGAGAAGAGAGAGAGAGAGAGAGAGAGAGAGAGAGAGAGAGAGAGAGAGAGAGAGAGAGAGAGAGGAGAGAGAGAGAGAGAGAGAGAGAGCGAGAGAGAGAGAGAGATAAAGAAAGAGGGCATTATATTTCTGCACATCTTTGTGTGTGATAAATATATCTCTGGTCTATGAGACATGAGTCCCTTTGTCTCAGCCTTAGTAGTCATCAGAGGGTTTTTCAGAGAATTGTATTTTGGGGAGTCGTAAAATATTAATATCAGTCATAGAGTTTAAAGCTATGAATCACATGACTATACCCTGACTATCATAGAGGAGACAAAGGGAAGAGGAGGAGAGGAGAGGAGAGGACAGAGAGGGGGGAAAGGAGAGAGAGAAGAGGAGGAGAGGAGGAGAGGAGGAGGGAGAGGGGAGGAGAGGGGGAGAGGAGGGTGGGGGGGGGGGCAGGAAGGAGAGGAGGAGAGGAGGAGAGGGGAGGAGGAAGGAGAGGAGGAGAGGAGGAGAGGGGAGGACAGAGAGGGGGGAAAGGAGAGAGAGAAGAGGAGGAGAGGAGGAGAGGAGGAGGGAGAGGGGAGGAGAGGGGGAGAGGAGGAGAGGAGGAGGGAGAGGGGAGGAGAGGGGAGAGGGGAGAGGAGAGGAGAGGAGGGTGGGGGGGAGGAGAGGAGGAGAGGAGGAGGGAGAGGGGAGGAGAGGGGAGGGAGAGGAGGAGAGGAGGAGGGAGAGGGGAGGAGAGGGGGAGAGGAGGGTGGGAGGGAGGAGGAGAGGAGGAGAGGGGAGGAGGAAGGAGAGGAGGAGAGGAGGAGGGAGAGGGGAGGGGTAGGGGGAGAGGAGGGTGGGGGGGGGAGCAGGAAGGAGAGGAGGAGAGGAGGAGAGGGGAGGAGGAAGGAGAGGAGGAGGAGGGAAAGAGAAGAGGGAAGGAGCGGGAGAGGAGGGGAGGGGAGGGAGATTTCTTAAATGGCATTTGCATTTTATTTTCATTCCTCCTTCTTCCATCATCTAGGCTGGTGAGAATAAAAGGAAACAGAGAAAGAGAGACAGCGAAAGAGAGAGAGAGATGGAGAGCGAGAGAGAGAGAGAGAGAGATGGAGAGAGACATGGAGAGATGGAGAGAGAGTGCGAGAGAGAGAGAGAGAGAGAGAGAGAGAGAGAGAGACAGAAGAGAGAGAGAGAGAGAGAGAGAGAGAGGATGAGAGAGAGAGAGAGAGAGAGAGAGAGAGAGAGAGAGAGAGAGAGAGAGAGAGAGAGAGAGAGAGAGAGAGAGAGAGAGAGAGAGAGAGAGAGAGAGAGAGAGAGTGCGAGAGAGTGAGAGAGAGAGAGAGAGAGAGAGAGAGAGAGAGAGAGAGAGAGAGAGAGAGAGAGAGAGAAGGGATGTCGTGGTAAAAAACGCTTTCCGTCTGTATGTGCTGAGTAACGTTCTCAATTCTGGAAAACAGTTATCTTATAAATGTGGTGTCAAGTTGCAGGTGGTTCTACAAACACCATAGACATAGAGATAGTAAATCTGTGTTTTGTATCGACTGAGATATGCCTCTTTCGTGTGTAGATCTTTGTTTTGATAGCACTGTCTTCTACATCTACATGTGGCCGTGGCTGAGTCGCATAGAAGTGACTAGTTCCGGCAAAGATGCTGGGAAATTCTAGATAATGCAGCAGCATTGATGGCAAGGAACACGGTACAACCGGAACCTCCTCACGCGGTACACATGGACGTACTATCTTTCTAAATGTTTCTCTGGTGGTTGTAGAACCACCTGCAACTGGACACCAACATTTATAAGATAACTGTTTTTCCAGAATCGAGACCGAAGAGAGCGTCGCCAAATAGCAGGTTAGTTAAAGAACGGGAGGTTCATTTCTAGCTCCTAAACTCCAGTCCTTTGCTGTGATGATTTCTTATGCTCCTTCCTCTCTCACTTTTTTTGTCTTTCACGATCTATTCAGCTCTCCTCTCCTGAGTCCTGCTCCCAGAGATCAACCCCCAAGTGCTATTCACCAAGCATGGGCCTCAGCTGATTCACTCAGCTGTGAGGAGAACCCCCCATACACAAAAAATGTACGCGCACATGACTGTAAGTCGCTTTGGATAAAAGCGTCTGCTAAATGGCATATTATTATTTATTATTATTATTATTACTTAAAGTGTCTTTGCACACTCTATAACGGCATATGATTGACGTCCATCATTCCATTTAATGTAATAATGTGACACAGAGTTTGCTAAATCTTGTTATAACATCTGGTATGTAGACTCTCATGTAACGTGTAATAACATGTAACATGTGTTACCCCAGGGATACTCCCGAGTGGCGCAGTGGTCTAAGGCACTGCTGTGCCACTAGAGATCCTGGTTCGAGTCCAGGCTCTGTCGCAGCCGGCCGCGACGGGAGACCCATGGGGCAGCGCACAATTGGTCCAGCGTCGTCCAAGGTAGGGGAGGGAATGGCCGGCAGGGATGAGGGTTCGTTTTCCATGGGGGGCCAGTATGAAAAAAAATATAAATAAAATATAAATAAAACACGTATGCATTCACTAACTGTAAGTCGCTCTGGATAAGAGCGTCTGCTAAATGACTAAAATGTAAATGTAATAAGTTGTCATGCCGACTGTGTAATATCAGATATTATTAACAGTTGACATTAGAGCATATGACATCAGGATGAACAGTCATCTATATAACAACCGTTATGACTAGATTTATAACATCTTATGCCATTACTCACGACTATTTAAAAAACGACTTAAGACATTATTATGACAAGTGTTATACTGTGTTATATAGCTGTTATAAAGGCTTTATGAATGCATGAATGAGGACACCTACAGTAAAGTGTTACCATGCCCTGGGTCTGTAATAGAATGCATGACCGGCAGAAGGGTTGAATATTTTCCCAATTTTTGTTTTACAAATGTTCCATCCAGAGAATGAATCACTTTTCTCTCCCGGGTATGCATGTTAGCTAGATAGCTCTATGCTTC
>CM072232.1:52194850-52197350 GCA_036851935.1 Coregonus suidteri | reverse complement strand
TTGTTGTCTCTCTCTCTCTCTCTCTCTCTCGCTCTCTCTACTCTCTCTCTCTCTCTCGCTCTCTCTCTCTCTCTGTCTCTCTTCTCTCTCTCTCTCTCTCTCTCTCTCTCTCTCTCTCTTCTCTCTCTCTCTCTCTCTCAATTCAATTCAATTTCAATTACAATTGTGCTTTATTGGCTTTATGGGAAACGTCGTTGACATTGAATGAAAAAAAACAATAAACAAAAAAAGTGAGATGAAACAAATGTAACAACATCAACAAAAATATATTAGAAATGAACAGTAAACACTCACAAAGGTTTCAGAAAAGGTAGACATTTAAAGTGATATATTATCAGCTATGTACAGCATTTTAGCAATGTTCAAGTAGTTGTAGTATGAATAGCAGGGGAATGTAAATAAACAGATATATATTGGTGGTATTTACAATGTCGTTTGTGTTCCACTGGTTGCCCTTTTGTCATGGAAACGAGCCTCAAATCTTGCTGCTGTGATTGCCAATTGCTGTATTTCGCCTAACAGATATGGGAGTAGTAACGTTATTTTGCTGGTGTGAGTTGTGGGAAATGTGTGTCTCTAATGTGGTCATACATTTGGCAGGAGGTTAGGAAGTGCAGCCTCAGTTTCCACCTCATTTTGTGGGCAGTGTGCACATAGCCTGTCTTCTCTTGAGAGCCAGGTCTGCCTACGGCGGCCTTTCTCAATAGCAAGGCTATGCTCACTGAGTCTGTACATAGTCAAAGCTTTCCTTAAGTTTGGGTCAGTCACACTGGTCAGGTATTCTGCCACTGTGTACTCTCTGTTTAGGGCCAGATGGCATTATCAATTTGCTCTGTTTGTGGTTGATTCTTTCCAGTGTGAGAAATAATTAATATTTTTGCTTTCTCATGATTTGTTTTAGGTCTAAATGTGTTTCTGTCCTGGGGCCCTGTGGGGTCTGTTTGTGTTTGTGAACAGAGCCCCAGGACCAGCTGGGCTGAGAGGACTCTTTTCCAGGTTCATTTCTCTGTAGGTGATGGCTTTGTTATGGAAGGTTTGGGAATTACTTCCTTTTAGGTGGTTGTAGAATTTAACAGCTCTTTTCTGGATTTTGATGCATGCATTGTTTGGGGTTTTGCCTTGTACACAAAGTAAGTTAGCAAACTAGCTAACATTGAGCTATAACTAGCAATGCAAATGGCTCTGAGATACGAATAACATTACTACACAGATCATACATGTAACATTAGCTAGCGAGTCAGCTAATGTTAGCTAGCTAGATAACAGTATGCTTTAACTTGCAATGAAAACGACTTTCTGACAAAATTAGAAAACGTATAATATCTGAAAATGTAGCTAGCTAGACTATCTTACCCGTATACATGGATGAACGCTTCTCCCTCTCTGTCACGGATGACATGGTTGCCCTTAGTTTTGAAGATGTAATCTGGAGACAGGTGTTTTATACAACAGCCTTCTGTTTGTTCTCTTTTCGACTCCCTCCACATATTTGCAAACAAACGCTAGAATTGTCTACATATCCTTAGCAATCATACTCTGCTTACACTGGGCATTCCACCGATTTAAAAAATCTGTCCTCCAGAAAGTGGAGAGCATTTGCAACACTTTTGCAGTACTTCGTGATATCGTTTTAAAAAATCTGCGTTAGAAAGGATTACCTACACATACTGAGCAGCTCATGTTATAGACAGAAGCGTGCTACATGGCAGACCAATCTGAACTCATCTCTCAAAAAAAACTTGTCGTTATGAAAAAAGTATAAACACAAAAACAAACAGGACGCCATCAGCAGCCTGGTGGTCCAAAATAGCATCAAATGTTGTATTTTAGCACCAATAAACCCATCCGTTTAAACATGAATTCAGTATATGTCAATCTAGCAAACTTTCTAAAAAAAACAATCTTTTGATTTGTTTTATTGAAGTAGTGAGCGCGACATACGCCTCACGAGTCACATGTGTATGTTTATTTGAATGGCCCAGATACCCAAATAAGTCTCCTCCCATCACTGTAAATAATAATTCTGTTGAAGTCAACGTCCGAGAGCCACACACTCGTATCCGCTCTCCTTCGTAAGGCGTGTGGTCTCCAGCTTAACACAGTTACAGCTTAGGACAGTTCAACTTGGGAAAAGTTCTTAGAAAATAGCAATGTGTGTGTGTGTGTGTGTGTGTGTGTGTGTGTGTGTGTGTGTGTGTGTGTGTGTGTGTGTGTGTGTGTGTGTGTGTGTGTGTGTGTGCTTATGTTGGTGTGTGTTAATAATGGCAGCAGCAGATATTTGTTTTGTGTTCAAAAAGCCTGCAGTCACTCATATATGGAATTCTTTCAGAAGGTCATACCATGGGATCATTTAGATATTTGATTTAAAATTTTAGGACCCCCTTTAGGTATATATTTAAAAATATATATTTAATAAATATGGTCTTTACTACTATAGCCCATAGAAACACATTGAATAACACATTCATAAAAAATACTGATTTCTGGGATGTCTCCTGGT
>CM072232.1:52184850-52192350 GCA_036851935.1 Coregonus suidteri | reverse complement strand
ACTCTTACACTAGCCCAACCCCACTCTTACACTAGCCCAACCCCCTCTCTTACAAATAGCCCAACCCCCTCTCTTACACTAGCCCAACCCCCACTCTTACACTAGCCCAACCCCCTCTCTTACACTAGCCCAACCCCTCTCTTACACTAGCCCAACCCCCACTCTTACACTAGCCCAACCCCCACTCTTACACTAGCCCAAGCCAATGGCATGTACCAGATGCTCAGCAGGCTCTGCTCATAATTACTGGTCTGAGGCCAAACCACACGACTAACAACATATGGACACTTTATGGAAAACAAAGCATTCACTATCTCATCCTGGAATATCCAAGGCCTGAGGTCATCAGCCTTTGGCCTATAGAGCAGGAACCTGGACTTCTCCAAATAAATCAGAAATAACAGACATTGTCATCCAACAAGAAACAAGGCATAGAGGTTGCCCTCTAGGTTACAGAGAGCTGGTTGTCACATTCACCAAACTACCAGGTGTGAAACTGTGAAGGGACTCAGGGGGTATGCTAATTTGGTACAGAGCAGACCTAACTCACTCTATGAAATTAGTCAAAACAGGAACATCTGGCTAGAAATTAATAAGGAAATTATCTCAACAGAGAAAAATGTCCTCTGTGCTATCTTTATCCCCCCACTAGAATCCCCATACTTTAATGAAGACAGCTTCTCTATCCAACAGTGGGAGATCAATCATTTCCAGACCCAGGGACATGTACTAGTCTGTGGTGACCTAAATGCCAGAACTGGACAAGAACCTAATGCCCTCAGCACACAGGGGGACAAACACCTACGTGGAGGTGACAGCATTCCCTCCCCCATATGCCCCCCTAGACACAAATACGAAAACATATTCAACAAAAACGGGTCACGACTCCTGCAGCTCTTTCACACACTGGCAGGGATGTAGCTCTGTTGGTAGATCATGGCGTTTGCAACCACAGGGTTATGGGTTCGATTCCCACGGGGGGGCCAGTATGAAATATTACATTTAAAATAATGTATGCACTCACTAACTGTAAGTCGCTCTGGATAAGAGCGTCTGCTAAATTACTAAAATGTAAAATGTAACTCACCTGATTTATATAACTGATCTATACTCTTCCCACTGTGGTCCGTAGTGATCAATATCAACTCACCTGATTTATATAACTGATCTATACTCTTCACACTGTGGTCCGTAGTGATCAATATCAACTCACCTGATTTATATAACTGATCTATACTCTTCACACTGTGGTCCGTAGTGATCAATATCAACTCACCTGATTTATATAACTGATCTATACTCTTCCCACTGTGGTCCGTAGTGATCAATATCAACTCACCTGATTTATATAACTGATCTATACTCTTCACACTGTGGTTCGTAGTGATCAATATCAACTCACCTGATTTATATAACTGATCTATACTCTTCACACTGTGGTCGTAGTGATCAATATCAACTCACCTGATTTATATAACTGATCTATACTCTTCACACTGTGGTCCGTAGTGATCAATATCAACTCACCTGATTTATATAACTGATCTATACTCTTCACACTGTGGTCCGTAGTGATCAATATCAACTCACCTGATTTATATAACTGATCTATACTCTTCACACTGTGGTCCGTAGGGATCAATATCAACTCACCTGATTTATATAACTGATCTATACTCTTCACACTGTGGTCCGTAGTGATCAATATCAACTCACCTGATTTATATAACTGATCTATACTCTTCCCACTGTGGTCCGTAGTGATCAATATCAACTCACCTGATTTATATAACTGATCTATACTCTTCCCACTGTGGTCCGTAGTGATCAATATCAACTCACCTGATTTATATAACTGATCTATACCCTTCACACTGTGGTCCGTAGTGATCAATATCAACTCACCTGATTTATATAACTGATCTATACTCTTCACACTGTGGTTCCGTAGTGATCAATATCAACTCACCTGATTTATATAACTGATCTATACCCTTCTCACTGTGGTCCGTAGTGATCAATATCAACTCACCTGATTTATATAACTGATCTATACCCTTCACACTGTGGTCCGTAGTGATCAATATCAACTCACCTGATTTATATAACTGATCCTATACTCTTCACACTGTGGTCCGTAGTGATCAATATCAACTCACCTGATTTATATAACTGATCTATACCCTTCCCACTGTGGTCCGTAGGGATCAATATCAACTCACCTGATTTATATAACTGATCTATACTCTTCCCACTGTGGTCCGTAGTGATCAATATCAACTCACCTGATTTATATAACTGATCTATACCCTTCACACTGTGGTCCGTAGTGATCAATATCAACTCACCTGATTTATATAAACTGATCTATACCCTTCACACTGTGGTCCGTAGTGATCAATATCAACTCACCTGATTTATATAACTGATCTATACCCTTCACACTGTGGTCCGTAGTGATCAATATCAACTCACCTGATTTATATAACTGATCTATACCCTTCACACTGTGGTCCGTAGTGATCAATATCAACTGATCACCTGATTTATATAACTGATCTATACCCTTCCCACTGTGGTCCGTAGTGATCAATATCAACTCACCTGATTTATATAACTGATCTATACTCTTCCCACTGTGGTCCGTAGTGATCAATATCAACTCACCTGATTTATATAAACTGATCTATACCTTCACACTGTGGTCCGTAGTGATCAATATCAACTCACCTGATTTATATAACTGATCTATACTCTTCACACTGTGGTCCGTAGTGATCAATATCAACTCACCTGATTTATATAACTGATCTATACTCTTCCCACTGTGGTCCGTAGTGATCAATATCAACTCACCTGATTTATATAACTGATCTATACCCTTCCCACTGTGGTCCGTAGGGATCAATATCAACTCACCTGATTTATATAAACTGATCTATACTCTTCCCACTGTGGTCCGTAGGGATCAATATCAACTCACCTGATTTATATAACTGATCTATACCCTTCACACTGTGGTTCGTAGTGATCAATATCAACTCACCTGATTTATATATAACTGATCAATACTCTTAGGGATCACACTGTGGTTCGTATAACTGATCTAATTGGTGGTCGTAGTGATCAATATCAACTCACCTGGTTTATATAACTGATCTAAACTCTTCACACTGTGGTCCGTAGTGATCAATATCAACTCACCTGATTTATATAACTGATCTATACTCTTCACACTGTGGTCCGTAGGGATCAATATCAACTCACCTGATTTATATAACTGATCTATACTCTTCACACTGTGGTCCGTAGGGATCAATATCAACTCACCTGATTTATATAACTGATCTATACTCTTCACACTGTGGTCCGTAGGGATCAATATCAACTCACCTGATTTATATAACTGATCTATACCCTTCCCACTGTGGTCCGTAGGGATCAATATCAACTCACCTGATTTATATAACTGATCTATACCCTTCCCACTGTGGTCCGTAGTGATCAATATCAACTCACCTGATTTATATAACTGATCTATACTCTTCACACTGTGGTCCGTAGGGATCAATATCAACTCACCTGATTTATATAACTGATCTAAACTCTTCACACTGTGGTCCGTAGTGATCAATATCAACTCACCTGATTTATATAACTGATCTATACTCTTCCCACTGTGGTCCGTAGTGATCAATATCAACTCACCTGATTTATATAACTGATCTATACTCTTCACACTGTGGTCCGTAGTGATCAATATCAACTCACCTGATTTATATAACTGATCTATACCCTTCCCACTGTGGTCCGTAGGGATCAATATCAACTCACCTGATTTATATAACTGATCTATACTCTTCACACTGTGGTCCGTAGGGATCAATATCAACTCACCTGATTTATATAACTGATCTATACCCTTCACACTGTGGTCCGTAGTGATCAATATCAACTCACCTGATTTATATAACTGATCTATACTCTTCACACTGTGGTCCGTAGTGATCAATATCAACTCACCTGATTTATATAAACTGATCTATACCCTTCACACTGTGGTCCGTAGTGATCAATATCAACTCACCTGATTTATATAACTGATCTATACTCTTCCCACTGTGGTTCGTAGTGATCAATATCAACTCACCTGATTTATATAACTGATCAATACTCTTCACACTGTGGTCCGTAGTGATCAATATCAACTGATCACCTGATTTATATAACTGATCTATACTCTTGACACTGTGGTCCGTAGTGATCAATATCAAGCCTGAAATATGTATCAGTCTGAGCCAGAGATCAAAGGCAACATGACAGACACAGATACCAGAGACACAGTTACTGAGAGAGAGAGAGAGAGAGAGAGAGAGAGAGAGAGAGAGAGAGAGAGAGAGAGAGAGAGAGAGAGAGAGGAGAGAGAGAGAGAGAGAGAGAGAGAGAGAGAGAGAGAGAGAGAGAGAGAGAGAGAGAGAGAGAGAGAGAGAGAGAGAGAGAGAGAGAGAGGACATATACAAGGTCTGAGGTCATCTGCCTTTAGCCTAAAGAGCAGGAACCTGGACTTCACCAAAGAAATCAGAAATACAGACATTTTCATCCTACAAGAAACATGGTATAGAGGAGACGGACCCACTGGTTGCCCTCTAGGTTACAGAGAGCTGGTAGTCCCATCCACCAAACTACCAGGTGTGAAACAGGGAAGGGACTCAGGTGGTATGCTAATTTGGTATAGAGCAGACCTAACTGACTCTATTAAATTAAATAAAACAGGAACATTTTACATCAGGCTAGAAATCAATCAGGAAATTATTTAAACAGAGAAAAATCCTCCTTGTGCTACCTATATCCCCCCAATAGAATCCCCATACTTTAACGATGACAGCTTCTCCATCCTAGAGCAGGAGATCAACATTTCCAGGCCCAGGGACATGTACTAGTCTGTGGTGACCTAAATGCCAGAACTGGACAAGAACCTGACACCCTTAGCACACAGGGGGACAAACACCTACCTGGAGGTGACAGCATTCCCTCCCCCATATGCCCCCCTTGGCACAACTACGACAACATAACCAACAAAAACGGGTCACGACTCCTGCAGCTCTGTCGCACGCTGGGTATGTAAATTACATAGTCAATGGTAGGCTGCAAGAGGACTCCTATGGTAGGTACACCGATAGCTCATCCCTTGGCAGTAGTACTGTAGACTACTTTATCACTGACCTCAACCCAGAGTCTCTCAGAGCGTTCACAGTCAGCACCACTATCAGACCACAGCAAAATCACAATCTACCTGAACAGAGCAATAATCAACCACGAGGAATCGAAGCTGAACAAACTGCATACTATTAAGAAATGCTAATGATGGAATGAAGGTAGTGTAGAAACCTAGCAGAAAACTATTGGCCGACAACAAATCCAATCCCTTCTAGACAACTTCATGTTGTCCTGCAATACTGAAGGTGTAAACTCAGCGGTAAGAAGCCATATCAGATAACACATCACATTTAAATTCCGGCAACAAAACCTACAACAACTAACAACAATGAGAAATGGTTTGATGAATGGTTTGATGAAAGAATGTAAAAACATAAGAAAGAAATTGAGAAACCTATCCAACCAAAAACATAGAGACCCAGAAAACCTGAGCCTACACTATGGTGAATCACTAAAACAATACAGAAAATACCACTACGGAAAAAGAAGGAACAGCACGTCAGAAATCAGCTCAATGTAATTGACGAATCCATAGAATCTAACCACTTCTGGGAAAAATTGGAACACACTAAACAAACAACAACACGAAGAGCTATCTATCCAAAAAACGGAGATGTATGGATAAACCACTTCTCCAATCTTTTTGGCCCTATTTATTTTACCTTTATTTCACTAAGCAGGTCAGTTAAGAACAAATTCTTATTTCCAATGACGGCCTAACACGGAAACCTGGACGACACCGGCCAAACCCGGACGATGCAGCTTGAGCCACACCCTCTTCAACATATACAGCTCTGGAAAAAAATTAAGAGACCACTGCAAATTTTTTTAAATAAAGTTTTGAGTGAGGAAAAGAAGGGTTCAATTCTGGCTTTACTGGCAGAGGGATACAGTGAGCGTCGGGGTTGCTTCCAATCCTTAAAATTTCAAAGACGGCGGTTCATAAGAACAAGGTCAAGCAGCAGACATTGGGGACAACAAAGCTACAGACCGGCAGAGGGCGAAAAAAACGACTCTCTACTGACCGGGATGACCGCCAACTCATTCAAATGTCACTCAACAACCGTAGGATGACATCAAGTGACCTACAAAAAAGAACGGCAAACGGCAGCTGGGGTGAAGTGCACGGCGAGGGACGGTTCGAAACAGGCTCCTAGGGGCAGGGCTGAAGTCGTGCAAAGATAGAAAAAAAGCCCTTCATCAATGAGAAGCAAAGAAGAGCCAGGCTGAGGTTTGCAAAAGACCATAAGGATTGGACCGTAGAGGACTGGAGTAAGGTCATCTTCTCTGATGAGTCCAATTTTTCAGCTTTGCCCAACACCTGGTCGTCTAATGGTTAGACGGAGAGACCTGGAGAGGCCTACAAGCCACAGCGTCTCGCACCCACTGTGAAATTTGGTGGAGGATCTGTGATGATCTGGGGGTGCTTTCAGCAAGGCTGGAATCGGGAAGATTTGTCTTTGTGAAGGACGCATGAATCAAGCCACGTACGAGGCTGTCCCTGGAAGAAAACGTGCTTCCTTTCCTCTGACATTGTTCCCCAACTATTCTTAATGCCTAAACTTAACCCTAACCTTAAAAATTCAGACTTAAAACCCTTACTTAAAAATTCAGACTTAATGCCTAAACTTAACCCTTACCTTAAAAATTCAGACTTAATGTCTAAACCTTAACCCTAACTTAAAAATTCAGACTTCATGCCTGAACTTAACCCTTACCTTAAAAAATTCAGACTTAATGTCTAAACTTAACCCTAACCTTAAAAAATTCAGACTTAATGCCTGAACTTAACCCTAACCTTAAAAATTGCAGACTTAATGCCTAAACGAACCCTAACCTTAAAAATTCAGACTTAATGCCTAACCTTAACCCTAACCTTAAAAATTCAGACTTAATGCCTAACCTTAACCCTAACCTTAAAAAATTCCCTTCAGACTTAATGCCTTAATGTTTTTCAGCAGGACAATGTGCCATGCCACACAGCCAGGTCAATCAAGGTTGTGGATGGAGGACCACCAGATCAAGACCACCTGTCATGGTACAGCCCAATCTCCAGACAAGAACCCCCATTGAAAAACTTCTGGAATGTGATCGAGAGGAAGATGGATGGTCACAAGCCATCAAACAAAGCCGAGCTGCTTGACTTTTTTTGCGCCAGGAGTGGCATGAAGTCACCCCAACATCAATGTGAAAGACTGGTGGAGAGCATGCCAAGACGCATGAAAGCTCTGTGATTGAAAATCAGGGTTATTCCAGGGGGTTACACGTGTGTGAGAGAGAGTA
>CM072232.1:52172350-52179850 GCA_036851935.1 Coregonus suidteri | reverse complement strand
AAAGGCGGGTTTTTTAAAAAAAAAAAATTTTTTTTTTTTTAAAAAAAATTTTAAAATTTTTTTTTGGGGGGGGTTTTTGGGGTTTTTTTTAAAAAAAAGGGGGGGGAAAAATTTTTTTTGGGGGGGTTAAAAAAGGAAAAAAAAAAAAAAATTTTATTTTTTTTAAAAAAAAAAAATCCCCCCTTTTTTCCAAAAAAAAAGGGGGGGAAAAAATTTTTTTTTAAAAAAAGGGGGGGGGGGAAAAAAAAAAAAAAAGGGGGGAAAAAAAAATTTTTTTTAAAAAAAGGGGGGTTTTAAATTTTTTTTGGGGGGGGTTTAAAAAAAATTGTTTTGGGGGGGGGAAAATTTTAAAAAAATTTTTTTCCTTTTTAAATTTTTTTCCCAAAAACCCATTTTTTAATTTAAAAAATTTTGGGGGGGGGCCCGGGAAGGAAAAAAAATTTTAAAAAAATTTTCTTTAAAAAAAAAAATTTAACCGGGGGAAGGGGTTTTGGGGGAAAGGGGAAGGTTTTTTTTCCCGGGGGGGGAAAAAAAAAAAACCCCAAAAAAACCCAAAAAAACCCCCAAAAAAAAAAAAACCCCCCCCCAAAAAACCCCCCCCCCCCCCCCCAAAAAACCCCCCCTTTCCCCGGGGGGGGCCCAAATTTTCCGGGGGTTTTTTTTAAAACCCCCCGGGGGGGGGGAAAAGGGGGGGGAAAAAAAAAAAATTGGGGTAAAAAAGGGGGGGAAAAAGGGGGGAAAAAAAGGAAAAAAGGGAAAAAAAAAAAAAGGGGGGGAAAAAAAAAAGGGGGAAAAAGAAAAAAACCCGGGGGGGCCCCAAAAAAGGGGGAAAAAAAGGGAAAAAAAAGGGGGGCGGGGGAAAAAGGGGAAAAAAAGGGGGAAAAAAAAGAGGAAAAAAAAAAAAAAAAAAGGGGGGGGAAAAAAAAAAGGGGGGGGAAAAAAAAACCCAAAAAAAAAAAAAAAAAAGGGGGGGGGGGGGGGAAAAAAAAAAAAAAAAAAAGGGGGGGGGGGGAAAAAAAAGGGGGGGGGGAAAAAAAAAAAGGGGGAAAAAAAAAAAGGGGGGGGGAAAAAAAAAAAAAAAAAAGGGAAAAAAAAGGGAAAAAAAAGGGGGGAAAAATTTTTTTTGGGGGGGGAAAAAAAAAAGGGAAAAAAGGGGGGGGGGGGGGAAAAAAAAAAAAAAAAAAACCCCCCCTTCAAAAAAAAATTGGGTTTTTTCCCCCAAAAAAAAACAAAAAGGGGAAAAAAGGGGGGGGGGTTTTTTGGTTTTTTGGGGGGGGGGGGGGCCTTTTTTTTTTCCCAGGGGGTGGGGTTAAAAAAAAAATTTTTTTTGGGGGGAAAAAAAAAGGGTTTTTTTTTTGGGGGGGGAAAAAAAGGTTTTTTTTAAAAAAGGAAATTTTTGGAAAAAATTTAAGGGGGGGTTTTAAAAAAGGGAAAATTTTTTTGGGGGAAAAAAAAAATTTTTTGGGTTTTTAAAAAAAAAAAATTTTTTTTTTTTAAAAAAGGGAAAAAATTTTGTTTTAAAAAAAAAGGAATTTTTTTAAAAAAAAAGGGGGTTTTATTTTTTAAAAGGGGGGGGTTTTTTTTAAAAAAAAAAAAGGGGGGTTCCCCCAAATTAAAATTTTGGTTTAAAAAAAAATTTGTTTTTTAAAAAAAAAAGGAATTTGGGGAAAAAAAAAAAGGGGGGGTTTTTTTTTAAAAAAAAAAGGGGGTTTTTTTAAAAAAAGGGGGGGGTTTTTAAAAAAAAGGGGGGAAAAAAAAAGATTTTTTTTTGGGGGGTTTTTTGGGGTTGGTTTTAAAAAAAGGGGAAAGGGTTTTTTCCAAAAAAGGGGGGTTTTTTAAAAAAATTTTTTTTTTTGGGGTTTAAAAACAAAGGGGGTTTTTTTTTAAAAAAAAAAATTTGTTTTAAAAAAATTTTTGGGGGGTTTTGTTTAAAAAGGGGGGGTTTTTTAAAAAAAAAAAGGGGGGGGGAAAAAAAAAATTTTTTTTTTGGGGAAAAAATTTTTTTTTAAAGGGAAAAAAATTTTTAAAAAAGGGGGGGGGTTTTTTTTTTTTTTTAAAAAAAAGGGGGGGTTTTTTTTAAAAAAATTTTTTTTTTTAAAAAAATTTTAAAATTTTTTTTTTTAAAAAAAAGGGGGTTTTTTTGGGGGAAAAAAAAATTTTTTTTTTAAAAAAAAAAAATTTTTTTTTTTAAAAAAAGGGGGGGGGGGAAAAAAAAATTTTTTTAAATTTTTTTTGGGGGGCCCCAAAAAAAGGTTTTTGGGGAAAAAAAAAAATTTGGTTTAAAAAAAAAAAGGGGGGTTTTGGGTTTTTTTTAAAAAAAAGGGGGGGGGGGTTTTTAAAAAATTTGGTTTTTTTTTTTAAAAAAAAAAAAAGGGTTTTTTGGGGGAAAGGGAAAAAAATTTTGTTTTTAAAAAAAAAAATTTTTTTGGTTTTTTAAAAAAAAGGGGATTTTTTGGAAAAAAAAAGGGGGGGGGTTTAAAAAAAAAATTTTTTTTAAAAAAAAAAGTTTTTTTTAAAAAAAAGGGGGGGGAAAAAAAATTTTCTTTTTTTAAAAAAAAAAATTTTTTTTTGGGGGGGAAAAAAAAAATTTTTCCGAAATTAAAAAAATTTTTTAAACCTTTAAAAAATTTTTAAACCCCCCCCTTTTTTTTTTCCCCAAACAAAAGGGGTTTTTTAAAAACCAAAAAAAAAACCCAAAAAATTTGGTTTTAAAAATTTTTTTTTTTTTGGGGGTTTTTTTCAAAAATGGGGGTTTTTTTCCAAAAAAAATTTTTTAAAAAAAAAAAAAAAAACCCCCCAAAAAACCCAAAAAAAAAAAAAACCCCCCCCAAAAGGAAATTTTTTAAACCCCCCTTTTTTTTTTTTAAAAAAATTTTTTTTCCCCCCCAAAAAAAGAAAAATTTTTTTAAGGGAAAAGGGGGGGGGGGAAAAAAAAAAGGGGGGGGAAAAAAAAAAGGGGGAAAGGGGGAAAAAAAAAAAGGGGGGGGGAAAAAAAGGGGGGGGGAAAAAAAAAAAAAGGGGGGGGAAAAAAAAAAAAGGGGGGGAAAAAAAAAGGGGGGGGGGGAAAAAAAAAAAAAGGGGGAAAAAAAAAAGGGAAAGGGGGGAAAAAAAAAAAGGGAAAAGGAAAAAAGGGGAAGGGGGGGAAAGGGAAAAAGGGGGAAAAAAAAAAAAGGGGGTTTTTTGGGTGGGGTTTAAAAAAAAGGGGGGGGGAAAAAAAAAAGGGGAAAGGGGGAAAAAAAAAAAAAAATTTTAAAAAAAAGGGGGGGGGGGAAAAAAAAAAAAAGGGGGGGGGGGGAAAAAAAAAGGGGGGGGGAAAGAAAAAAAAGGGGTTTGGGGAAAAAAAAAAGGGGGGAGGAAAGGAAAAAATTTTTTGGGGAAAAAAAAGGGGGGGGGAAAAAAAAAAAAAAGGGGGGGGGGGGAAAAAAAAGGGTTTGGGGGAAAAAAAAAGGGGGGGGGGGAAAACGAAAAAAGGGGGGGGAAAAAAAAAGGGGGGGGGAAAAAAAAAAAAAAAATTTTTTAAAAAAAAAAGGGGGGGTTTTTTTAAAAAAGGGAAAATTTTTTTTAAAAAAAAAAGGGGGGGGGGGAAAAAAAAAAAAGGGGGGGTTTTTTAAATTTTTTTTAAAAAAAGGGGAAAAAAAAAAAAAGGGGGGGGGGCCCAAACCCCGGGGGGGTTTTTTCCCCAAAAAAGGGGGGGAAAAAAAAAAGGGGGGGTTTTTTTTTTTTTGGGGGGAAAAAAGGGGGGGGAAAAAAATTTTTTTTAAAAAAAAAAAGGGGGGTTTATAAAAAAGGGGGGGGGAAAAAAAAAAAGGGGGGAAAGGGGGAAAAAAAAAGGGGGGGGGGGGAAAAAAAAGGGGAAGGGGGGAAAAAAAAAAGGGGGGGGGGGGAAAAAAAAAAATTTTTTTTTTGGGGGGGGGAAACAAAAAAAAGGGGGAAAAAAAAAAAAAGGGGGAAAAAACAAAGGGGTTTTTTTTTTTTAAAAAAAGGGGGGGGGGGAAAAAAAAAGGGGGGGTTTTTTTTTTTTTGGGGGGGGGGGGTTTTTTTAAAAAAAAGGAAAAAAAAAAAAGGGGGGGGGGGGAAAAAAAAAAAGGGGGGGGGGGAAAAAAAAACAAAAGGGGGGGAAAAAAAAAAAAAAAAAAAAAAAAAATTTTTTTTTTGGGGGGAAAAAAAAAGGGGGGGGAAAAAAAAAAGGGGGGGTTTTTTGGCCCCCAAAAAAAATTTTGGTTTTCCCAAAAAAAAAGGGGGGGGGAAAAAAAAAAAAAAAAAAAAAAAAAATTTTTCCCCAAAAGGAAGGGGTTGTTTTGGGGGGGGGTTTGTGGAAAAGGGGGGGGTTTGGGGTTTTTCCCCCCCAAAAAAAAATTTTTTTAAAAAAAATTTTTAAAGGTTTTTTTTCCCCCCCAAAAAATTTTTTTTTTAAAAAAAAAAAATTTTTTTTTTTTAAAAACAAAAAAGGTTTTTTTAAAAACCAAAAAAAATTTTTTTTTAAAAAAAAAAAATTTTTTTTTTAAAAAAAAAAAATTTTTTTTTTAAAAAAAAAATTTTGGGGGTTTTTAAAAAAAAAGGTTTTTGGTTTTTTAAACCCAAAAAATTTTTTGGGTTGTTAAAACCCCAAAACAAAAGGGTTTTTTTTTTTCCCAAAAAAAGGTATTGTGTTGTTATAAAAAAAAAATTTTGGTTGTTAAAACCCCAAAAAAAAGGTTTTTTTTTTAAAACCCAAAAAAAAGGTATTGTGTTTTTCCCCAAAAAAAATTTTGGTTTTTTAAACCCCAAACCAAAAGGTATTTTTTTTTAAAAAAAAAAGGGGGGTTTTTTGGTTCAACCCAAAAAAAAGGAAATTTGTTTTTTAAACCCCAAAAAAGGTTTTTTTGTTAAAACCCCAAAACAAAAGGGTTATGGGTTTTTTTCCCCCAAAAAAAGGGTTTGTGTTTTTTAAAAAAAAATTTTTTTTTTAAAAAAAAATTTTTTTTTTTAAAAAACCCCCCAAATTTTTGGGGGGGGCCCAAAAAGGAAAAGGTTTTTCCCCAAAAAAAATTTTGGGGGGTTTTTAAAAAATTAAAAGGTTTTTTAAAAAAATTTTTTTTTTTTCCCCCCAAAAAAGGGGAAAAAAAAATTTTAAAAGGTTTTTTTTTAAAAAAAAGGTAGGGGGTTTTTTCCCAAAAAAAGGGTTCCCCAAAAAAGGTTTTTTTCCCCAAACCAAAACCCCCCCTTTTTTAAAAAAAAAAAATTTTTTTTTCCCCCCCCCCAAAAAAAAAAAACCCAAAAAATTTTTTTTTGGGGGGCCCCCCAAAAAAAATTTTTGGGCCCCCCCAAAAGGGTTTTTGGGGAAAAAACCCCAAAAAAAGGGGAAAAAAAAGGGGGGGGGGGGGGCCCCCCCCAAAAAAATTTTTGGAACCAAAAAAAGGGGAAGGTTTTTTAAAAAAAAATTTTAAAAAACCCCAAAAAATTTTGGTTTTCCCCCAAAAAAAGGGGGGTTTTTGGGAAAAAAAGGGAAATTTTTTTAAAAAAAAAATTTTTTTTTTTGGGGGGAAAAAAAAATTTTTTCCAAAAAACCCCAAAAAAAAAATTTTTCCCCCCGGGGGGGGAAAAAAAAAAAAATTTTTTTCCCCCCCTTTTTGGGGAAAACCCAAAAAAAAATTTTTTTCCCCCCAAAAATTTTTTTAAAAACAAAAAAATTTTCCCCCCCAAAAAAAAAAAAGGGGGGTTTTTTAAAAAAAAAATTTTTTTTTTTAAAAACCCCAAAAGGGGGGCCCCCCCCAAAAAAAAACCCCCCGAAAGGGGAAAGGAATTTTTTTTAAAAAAAAAAAGGGAAAAAAAAAAGGGGGAAAATTTTTTTTTTTGGGGGGTTTTTTTTTTTTAAAAAAAAAAAAATTTTTTTTAAAAACCCCCCGGGGGGGGGAAAAAAAAATTTTTTTTTCCAAAAAAAAAAAAGGAATTTTTTTTTTCCCCCCCCAAAAAAAAAAAAACCCCAATCCCCCCAAATTTTTTTTTTTAAAAAAAAATTTTTTTTAAAAACCCCAAAAAAATTTTTAAAAAAAATTTTGGGGAAAAAACCCCCCTTTTTTTTTTTAAAAAAAATTTTTTTTTTTTTCCCCCCCCTGGGGTTTGGGGGTTTTAAAACCCAAAAAAAGGAATTTTTGGTTTCCCAAAAAATTTTTAAAAAAAAAAAAAAAAGGTTTTTTTTCCCCCCTTTTTGGGGGTTTTTTAAAAAAAAAAACCCCCAAAAAAGGTTTTTGAAAAAAAGGGCCCTTAAAGGGGGGGGCCCCCCGGGGGGGTTTTTTAAAAACCCAAGGGGTTTTTTTCCCCAAAAAAAAAAAAAACCCCCCCAAAAAAAAGGTTTTTTAAACCCAAATAAAAAAAACCCAAAAAAAAAAAACCAAATTTTTTTTGGGGGGAAAAAAAATTTTTGGGGCCCCCCAAAAAATTTTTTTTTTTCCCCCCCCCCAAAAAAAATTTTTTTTCCCCCCCGGGGTTTTCGGGGGAAAAAAGGGGGGGCCCCCCCCCTTTTTTTAAAAAAAAAATTTTTTTTTTTAAAAAAAAAGGGGGCCCCCAAAAAATTTTTTTTAAACCCCAAAAAAATTTTTTTTAAAAAAAATTTTGGGGGTTTGGGGAAAAAATTTTTGAACCCCAAAAAGGGGGGAAAAAAAAAATTTTTTTCCCCCCCAAAAGGAAAGGGTTTTTAAAAAAAAATTTTTTTTTAAAACCCAAAAAATTTTTTCTTTTTTAAAGGGGCCCAAAAAAAGGGGGTTTTTTTTAAAACGGGGGGGGGGGGAAAAGAAAAAATTTTTTTTTAAAACAAAGGAAAGGGTTTTAAACCCAAAAAAGGGGGGGGAAAAATTTTTTTTGGGGGGGCCCCCCCCCTTTTTTTTCCCCCCCAAAAAAAATTTTTTGGGGGTTTTTTAAAAATTTTTTTTGGGGGGCCCCAAAACCCTTTAAAATTTTTAAAAAAACCCAAAAGGGGGTTTTTTAAAACCCCAAAAAAAAAAAGGGGGGTTTTTCCAAAAAATTTAAAGGAAAAGGGGCTTTTTTTAAAAAAAAAAAACCCCCAAAAACCCCCCCCAAAATTTAAAAATGGGGGGGAAAAAGGGGAAAAAAAACCCCCTTGGGGGGGCCCAAAACCCCCCCCCTTTTTCCAAAAAAAAATTTTAAAAAATTTTTTAAAAAAAAAAAAAGGGGGGGAAAAAAACCAAATTTTAAAAAAAAACCCAAAAAAAAGGTTTTTTTTTAAAAAAAAAAAAAATTTTTTAAAAAAAAATTTGGGGAAAAAAAAAAAAAAAAAAAAATTTTTTTTTTGGGGGAAAACCCCAAAATTTTTTTAAACCCCCCCGGGGAAAATTTTTTAAAAAAAAAAGGGGGGGGTTTTCCCCAAAAATTTTTTAAAAAAAAAAAATTTTGGGAAACCCCCCCAAAAGGGGCCTAAAAAAAAAAATTTTTTTTTAAAAAAAAAAAAAAGGGGTTTAAAAAAATTGGGGGTTTTTTTAAAAAAAAATATTTTTTTTCCCCCAA
>CM072232.1:52161334-52164350 GCA_036851935.1 Coregonus suidteri | reverse complement strand
TCTCCCTCTCCCCCCTTCTCTTTTTTCCCCTCCCTCCTCTTTCTCCCTTCTTCTCTTCCCTTCTCTCTCTCTCTCTCTCTCTCCTCTCCTCTCCCAAAGACAAAGTAGTTTGATTGGGGGGATACAAAAAAAAAAAAAAGGGGACTGACACGCCCCCTTCTATCGACGGGGCTGTAGTGGAACAGGTTGAGAGCTTCAAGTTCCTTGGTGTCCCATCCCCCCAAAAACCTTCAGGGCCAAACACAAAAAGATAGTCGTGAAGGGGGCAAAAAACCCCTATTCCCCCTCGGGGGAAAAAACAGATTTGGTTAGGGGTCCCCAAACCCTCAAAAATTATACAGCGCACCCGGAGAAAACTGTTGCATCACCGCCTGGTAGGGCAACTGCTTGGCCTCCGACCGCAAGGCATCGAGGGTAGTGCTACGGCCCAGTAATCACTGGGGCCAAGCTTTCCTGCCACCAGGACCTCTAACCAGGCGGGGTAGGGGAAAGGCCCCCAAAAATTGTCAAAGACTCCAGCCACCCTAGTCATAGACTTTCTTTTGGGCCCGCCCAGCAAGCTGTACCGGGAGTGCCAAGTCTGGGGCCAAAATACTTCTCAACAGCTTCTCCCCCCCAAGCCATAAGACTCCTGAACAGCTAATCATGGCTCCCCGATATTTGCACCCCCCCCCCCACCCCCCACCCCCCCTCTTTTTACGCTGTGCTACCTGTTAATTTTTTGCTTCCTTTAACTTACCCCCATTAAATTTCTTCAACTACCTCAACTAGCCGGTGCCCCCGCCCACATTGACTCTGCACCGGTACCCCCCTTATATATTTGCCCCCTACTGTTTTTTTTATTTTACTTCTCTTTTTTTTTTTTCAAACTTTTTGGTTGTTTTTATTTGTTTTTCTTGGCTCTTCTCTCTCTCCTCTCTCTCTCTCTCAAATTTAATTTTTAAGGCTTTATTGGGTGGGAAAAGTGTGTAACATTGCCCAAAAAACAAGTGAATAAATAGTAAACAAAAATGAAATAAAAAAACAAAAAATTAAAAGTAAACATTACACTCAGAAGTTCCAAAAAAAAAACTTTCAAATGTCACATTTTTGTCTTTTACAGGGTTTTAACCAAAGTTCAAATAGTTTTTTGTACAAAGGGAAATAAAACAACATAAATATGGGGTTTATTTACAATGGGGTTTGTTCTTCACTGGGATTCTGCCCTGGGTCTCTCTTTTAGGGCCAAATAGCTTTAGTTTGGGTTCTAAGTGTGTTTTGTTGTTGTTGGTCTCTCTCTCTCTCTCGACTCTCTCTCTCATAAAAACTCTACTCTAAAAACTAAATACTACCTCTCTCTCTCTCTCTATCTTCTCTCTCTCTTCTCTCTCGCTCCTCGTACTCTCTCTACCCTCGCTCTCTCTCTCTCTCTCTCCTCTCCTCGTCTCCTCTCTACTCCGCTCTCTCTCTCTCTCGCTCTCTACCTCGCTCTCTCTCTCTCTCTCTCTACCTCTCTCTCTCCTCTCTCTCTCTTCTCTCTCTCTCTCTCCCTCTCTCTCTCTCTCTCTCTCTCTCTATCTCTCTCTCTACCCTCTCTCTCTCTCTCTCTAACCTCTCTCTCTCTCTCTCTTACCTCCCCCCCCCCTCTCTTCTCTCTCCTCTCCTCTCTCTCTCTCTCTCTCTCTCTCTCAATTCAATTCAATTTCAATTAAAATTGTGCTTTATTGGCTTTATGGAAAACGTGTTGACATTGAATGAAAAAAACAATAAACAAAAAGTGAGATGAAACAAATGTAACAAACATCAACAAAAATATTATATAAATAAAATATAAAAATAAATAAATAAATAAAATATAAATATATTAGAAAATGAACAGTAAACACTGTTTCAGAAAGGGTAACATTTAAAGTGATATATTATCAGCTATGTACAGCGTTTTAGCAATGTTCAAGTCGTTGTAGTATGAATAGCAGGGAAGGTAAATAAACAGATATATATTGGTGGTATTTACAATGGTGTTTGTGTGTTCCACTGTTGCCCTTTTGTCATGGCAACGAGCCTCCAAATCTCTTGCTGCTGTGATTGCCAATTGCTGTATTTCGCCTAACAGATATGGGAGTCACGTTATTTTGCTGGTGTGAGTTGTGGGAAATATGTGTCTCTAATATGGTTTATACATTTGGCAGGGGGTTAGGAAGTGCAGCTCAGTTTCCACCTCATTTTGTGGGCAGTGTGCACATTGCCTGTCTTCACTTGAGAGCCAGGTCTGCCTACGGTGGCCTTTCTCAATAGCAAGGCTATGCTCACTGAGTCTGTACATAGTCAAAGCTTTCCTTAATTTTGGGTCAGTCCACACTGTCGGGTATTCTGCCACTGTGTACCTCTCTGCTTAGGGACAGATGGCATTATCAATTTGCTCTGTTTTGTGGTCTTTCCAGTGTGTGAAATAATTATATTTTTGCTTTCTCATAATTTGTTTGGGTCTAATTGTGTTTCTGTCCTGGGGCTCTGTGGGGTCTGTCTGTGTTTGTGAACAGAGCCCCAGGACCAGCTGGCTGAGAGGATTCTTTTCCAGGTTCATCTCTCTCTGTAGGTGATGGCTTTGTTATGGAAGGTTTGGAATTACGTCCTTTTAGGTGGTTGTAGAATTTAAACAGCTCTTTTTTTCTGGATTTTGATGCATGCATTGTTTGGGTTTTGCCTTGTACACAAAGTAAGTTTTTGCAGAATCTCAATTGGGTGTGTATTCCATTTTGTGAATTCTTGGTTGGTGAGCCGACCCCAGACCTCACAACCATAGAGGGCAATGGGTTCTATAACTGATTGAAGTATTTTTAGCCAGATACAAATTGGTATGTTGAGTTAGATCGTTCTCAGCCTTGTGGAAGAACCTGTGGTTCTCCCCCTCTCTCTCTCTCCTTCTCTCTCTCTCTCTCTCTCTCTCTCTCTCCTCTCTCTCTCTCTCTCTCTCTCTCTCTCTCTCTCTCTTCTCTCTCCCTCTCTCTCTCTCTCTCTCTCTCTCTCTCTCTCCTCT
>CM072232.1:52148834-52158834 GCA_036851935.1 Coregonus suidteri | reverse complement strand
GTGCGTGCGTGCGTGCGTGCGTGCGTGTATTTGTGACCGACTGGCTCGATTCGATCTTATGTAGCAAAATTTGAAATGGTGTTTTTTTACATTGGATAAAAGTAGAGACTCAGCTAGAAAAAGGTATATCATACACTACAGTTGAGGAACAATGGGAAAGTAATTCTGCTTTGAAAGATGATAAACTTGTAACCCCACTTTTGAGAAAATGGCCCTTTAAATGTTTTGGTTCACCTACTGGAGAGCTCTTCTTGGTCTACGCCCGTTCAGCATCGTTCACACCCTCTTAAGCCTTAGCCCCACCCATCTTTTTAAGGATTCACATGTGAGGCCATGTGCTAAACAGAGTGAGTACGGTAGTGGCAGGGTTTAGACCATGTGAGGCCATGTGCTAAACAGAGTGAGTACGGTAGTGTACTAAACAACCAAAGATCTCAAGACTAAAGGCTGGTTTATACTACGTCTATCAACATGTCTGTAGACAGTTGGCGCAGTGACATCATCAACATTCTACTGTCGTCTGACATCAAACTTGTCGTTACGAAAAAGTATAAACACAAAAATGACAGGACGCCATCAGCAGCCTGGTGGTCCAAAATAGCACAACTGGTGTATTTTAACACCAATAAACCGTTTAAACATGAATTCAGTATATGTCAATCTAGCAAACTTTCTAAAAAAAAACAATATTTTGATTTGTTTTAGCTTGTTGAAGTAGTGACGCGCGACATACGCCTCATTTTCCTAAAAAAAAACGAGTCACGTGTGTATGTTTATTTGAATGGTACCCAGATACCCAAATAAGTCTCCCTCCCATCACTGTAAATAGTTTCTGTTGAAGTCAACGTCCGAGAGCCCACACACTCGTATCCGCTCTCCTTCGTAAGGCTGATCAGTGTGGTCTCCAGTTTAATACAGTTACGGCTTAGGACAGTTCAACTTGGGAAAAGTTCTTAGAAAATAGCAGTGTGTGTGTGTGTGTGTGTGTGTGTGTGTGTGTGTGTGTGTGTGTGTGTGTGTGCTTATGTTGGTGTGTGTGTGTGTGTGTGTGTGTGTGTGTGTGTGTGTGTGTGTGTGTGTGTGTGTGTGTGTGTGTGTGTGTGCTTATGTTGGTGTGTGTGTGTGTGTGTGTGTGTGTGTGTGTGTGTGTGTGTGTGTGTGTGTGTGTGTGTGTGTGTGTGTGTGTGTCTGTGTGTGTCTGTGTGTGTCTGTGCGTGCGTGCGTGTGTGTGTGTGTGTGTATTTGTGACCGACTGGCTTGATTCGGTCTTATGTAGCAACATTTGAAATTGTGTTTTTTTTTACATTGGATAAAAGTAGAGACTCAGCTAGAAAAAGGTATATCATACACTATAGTTGAGGAACAATGGGAAAAGTAATTCTGCTTTGAAAGATGATAAACTTGTAACCCCCACTTTTGAGAAAATGGCCTTTAAATGTTTTGGTTCACCTACTGGAGAGCTCTTCTTGGTCTACACCCGTTCAGCATCGTTCACACACCCTCTTAAGCCTTAGCCCCACCCATCTCTTTAAGGATCCCATGTGAGGCCATGTGCTAAACAGAGTGAGTACGGTAGTGGACTAAACAACCAAAGATCTCAAGACTGAAGGCTGGTTATACACAGTGAACAAACACACACACACATGTCTGTAGACAGTTGGCGCAGTGACATCATCAACATTCTACTGTCGTCTGACATCAAACTTGTCGTTACGAAAAAGTATAAAACACAAAAATGCCAGACAGGACGCCATCAGCAGCCTGGTGGTCCAAATAGCAGCACAACTGTTGTATTTTAAACACCAATAAACCGTTTAAACATGAATTCAGTATATGTCAATCTAGCAAACTTTCTAAAAAAAAACAATAATATTTGATTTGTTTTAGCTTGTTGAAGTATGTGACGCGCGACATACGCCTCATTTTCCTAAAAAAACGAGTCACGTGTGTATGTTTATTTGAATGGTACCCAGATACCCAAATAAGTCTCCCTCCCATCACTGTAAATAGTTTCTGTTGAAGTCAATCGTCCGAGAGCCACACACTCGTATCCGCTCTCCTTCGTAAGGCTGATCAGTGTGGTCTCCAGTTTAATACAGTTACGGCTTAGGACAGTTCAACTTGGGAAAAGTTCTTAGAAAATAGCAGTGCTGTGTGTGTGTGTGTGTGTGTGTGTGTGTGTGTGTGTGTGTGTGTGTGCTTATGTTGGTGTGTGTGTGTGTGTGTGTGTGTGTGTGTGTGTGTGTGTGTGTGTGTGTGTGTGTGTGTGTGTGTGTGTGTGTGTGTGTGTGTTAATAATCGCAACAGCAGATATTTGTTTTTTGTTCAAAAAAGCCTGCAGTCACTCATATATGGAATTCTTTCAGAAGGTCATACCATGGGATCATTTAGATATTTTATTTAAAATTTTAGGACCCCCTTTAGGTATATATTTAAAAAATATATATTTAATAAATATGTCTTTACTACTATAGCCCATAGAAAACACATTGAATAACACATTCATAAAAAATACTGATTTCTGGGATGTCTCCTGGTCTGACAAACAGCTCAGTAGCTCGGTCACATTCCATCAGATGTGGAAGGGTGACAGGCGGAAGAAGTGGATTGCAGAGAAACAGCCCATGCAAAAAAACTGATATCTCTCGCTCAAAAACACACACACACACACACGCAAGCCAGCCCAATTTAACACCTATATCTCGCTCAGGAGGTTGTCATCAAAAAGGTTTATATTTAATCAGTGATGATTACACAGACTCACAAAACCAAGCATAGCACACTTGACCACTGATTAGCGACAAGGCTAGATTAGCAATTAGGTTTTGTCAGTGATTTAGCCCTTGATTGTGTAATGATCAATTAGCCTGCGTTAGCATTAGCATTGTGTGAACCCTTGCGTAGTTGAACACTAGCGCTTGGCTAACCTGATCTCATCTGATTAGGGAGCATGCTATCGTCGTGCTAACAGCTTACTCCAAGCAGCAGCCTATAATAATATGTTAGTCAGAATAACTATCTGTTGTTAGCTTAGCGTGTTCTGTTCAGGGGGTTTCTTCTACTTCAGAAAATAAAAGCAAACAAAGAGAGAATTATAGAGTTAAGAGACAGAGAGACAGAGAGAGAGAGAGAGAGAGAGAGAGAGAGAGAGAGAGAGAGAGAGAGAGAGAGAGAGAGAGAGAGAGAGAGAGAGAGAGAGGAGAGAGAGATAGAGAGATGAGATAGAGAGTGTATACATTAGAGCCAGGCTGTAAGCAGCCCACACCCCCACTCTTACACTAGCCCAAACCCCACTCTTACACTAGCCCAAGCCCCACTCTTACACTAGCCCAACCCCCACTCTTACACTAGCCCAACCCCCACTCTTACACTAGCCCAACCCCAACTCTTATACTATCCCAAGCCCCACTCTTACACAAGCCCAACCCCCACTCTTACACTAGCCCAACCCCCACTCTTACACTAGCCCAAGCCAATGGCATGTACCAGATGCTCAGCAGGCTCTGCTCATAATTACTGGTCTGAGGCCAAACCACACGACTAACAACATTGGACACTTTATGGAAAACAAAGCATTCACTATCTCATCCTGGAATATCCAAGGCCTGAGGTCATCAGCCTTTGGCCTAAAGAGCAGGAACCTGGACTTCTCCAAATAAATCAGAAATACAGACATTGTCATCCAACAAGAAACAAGGCATAGAGGTTGCCCTCTAGGTTACAGAGAGCTGGTTGTCACAATCACCAAACTACCAGGTGTGAAACATTGAAGGGACTCAGGGGGTATGCTAATTTGGTACAGAGCAGACCTAACTCACTCTATTAGATTAGTCAAAACAGGAACATCTGGCTAGAAATTAATAAGGAAATTATCTCAACAGAGAAAAATGTCCTCTGTGCTATCTTTTATCCCCACTAGAATCCCCATACTTAATGAGACAGCTTCTCTATCCAACAGTGGGAGATCAATCATTTCCAGACTCAGGGACATGTACTAGTCTGTGGTGACCTAAATGCCAGAACTGGACAAGAACCTAATGCCCTCAGCACACAGGGGGACAAACACCTACGTGGAGGTGACAGCATTCCCTCCCCCATATGCCCCCCTAGACACAAATACGAAAACATATTCAACAAAAACGGGTCACGACTCCTGCAGCTCTTTCACACACTGGCAGGGATGTAGCTCTGTTGGTAGATCATGGCGTTTGCAACCACAGGGTTATGGGTTCGATTCCCACGGGGGGCCAGTATGAAATATTACATTTAAAATAATGTATGCACTCACTAACTGTAAGTCGCTCTGGATAAGAGCGTCTGCTAAATGACTAAAATGTAAAATGTAACTCACCTGGTTTATATAAAACTGATCTATACCTTTCCCACTGTGGTCCGTAGTGATCAATATCAACTCACCTGATTTATATAACTGACCTATACTCTTCACACTGTGGTCCGTAGTGATCAATATCAACTCACCTGATTTATATACTGATCTATACTCTTCACACTGTGGGTCCGTAGGGATCAATATCAACTCACGCTGATTTATATAACTGATCTATACCCTTCCCACTGTGGTCCGTAGTGATCAATATCAACTCACCTGATTTATATAACTGATCTATACTCTTCCCACTGTGGTCCCGTAGTGATCAATATCAACTCACCTGATTTATATAACTGATCTATACCCTTCCCCACTGTGGTCCGTAGGGATCAATATCAACTCACCTGATTTTATATAACTGATCTAACTCTTCCCACTGTGTGGTCCGTTCAATATCACTCACTGTGGTCCTGATCTAAGGGTGATAGTGAATATCAACTCACCTGATTTATATAACTGATCTATACTCTTCACACTGTGGTCCGTAGTGATCAATATCAACTCACCTGATTTATATAACTGATCTATACCCTTCACACTGTGGTCCGTAGTGATCAATATCAACTCACCTGATTTATATAACTGATCTATACTCTTCACACTGTATCCGTAGTGATCAATATCAAACTCACCTGATTTATATAACTGATCTATACCCTTCACACTGTGGTTCCGTAGTGATCAATATCAACTCACCTGATTTATATAACTGATCTATACTCTTCACACTGTAGTCCGTAGTGATCAATATCAACTCACCTGATTTATATATAACTGATCTATACCCTTCACACTGTGGTCCGTAGTCCAATAGTGATCACCTGATTTATATAACTGATCTATACTCTTCACACTGTCGGTTAGTGATCAATAAACTCACACCTGATTTATATAACTGATCTATCTACTCTTCCCACTGTGGTCCGTAGTGATCAATATCAACTCACCTGATTTATATAACTGATCTATACCCTTCCCACTGTGGTCCGTAGTGATCAATATCAACTCACCTGATTTATATAACTGATCTATACCCTTCCCACTGTGGTCCGTAGTGATCAATATCAACTCACCTGATTATATATAACTGATCAATACTCTTCACACTGTGGTTCGTAGTGATCAATATCAACTCACCTGATTTATATAACTGATCTATACCCTTCCCACTGTGGTTCGTAGTGATCAATATCAACTCACCTGATTTATATAACTGATCTATACTCTTCACCACTGTGGTTCGTAGTGATCAATATCAACTCACCTGATTTATATAACTGATCTATACCCTTCACACTGTGGTCCGTAGTGATCAATATCAACTCACCTGATTTATATAACTGATCTATACCCTTCCCACTGTGGTCCGTAGGGATCAATATCAACTCACCTGATTTATATAACTGATCTATACCCTTCACACTGTGGTCCGTAGTGATCAATATCAACTGAATCACCTGATTTATATAACTGATCTATACCCTTCACACTGTGGTCCGTAGTGATCAATATCAACTGATCACCTGATTTATATAACTGATCTATACCCTTCCCACTGTGGTCCGTAGTGATCAATATCAACTCACCTGATTTATATAACTGATCTATACTCTTCCCACTGTGGTCCGTAGTGATCAATATCAACTCACCTGATTTATATAACTGATCTATACCCTTCACACTGTAGTCCGTAGTGATCAATATCAACTCAACCTGGATTTATATACTGATCTATACTCTTCACACTGTGGTCCGTAGTGATCAATATCAACTCACCTGATTTATATAACTGATCTATACTCTTCCACTGTGGTCCGTAGTGATCAATATCAACTCACCTGATTTATATAACTGATCTATACCCTTCCCACTGTGGTCCGTAGGGATCAATATCAACTCACCTGATTTATATAACTGATCTATACTCTTCCCACTGTGGTCCGTAGGGATCAATATCAACTCACCTGATTTATATAACTGACCTATACCCTTCACACTGTGGTTCGTAGTGATCATATCAACTCAACTCACCTGATTTATATAAACTGATCAATACTCTTCACACTGTGGTTCGTAGTGATTAATTGGTCCGTAGTGATCAATATCAACTCACCTGTTTTATATAACTGATCTAAACTCTTCACACTGTGGTCCGTAGTGATCAATATCAACTCACCTGATTTATATAACTGATCTATACTCTTCCCACTGTGGTCCGTAGGGATCAATATCAACTCACCTGATTTATATAACTGATCTATACTCTTACACTGTGGTCCGTAGGGATCAATATCAACTCACCTGATTTATATAACTGATCTATACCCTTCACACTGTGGTCCGTAGGGATCAATATCAACTCACCTGATTTTATATAACTGATCTATACCCTTCCCACTGTGGTCCGTAGGGATCAATATCAACTCACCCTGATTTATATAACTGATCTATACCCTTCACACTGTGGTCCGTAGTGATCAATATCAACTCACCTGATTTATATAACTGATCTATACTCTTCACACTGTGGTCCGTAGGGATCAATATCAACTCACCTGATTTATATAACTGATCTAAAACTCTTCACACTGTGGTCCGTAGTGATCAATATCAACTCACCTGATTTATATAACTGACCTATACTCTTCCCACTGTGGTCCGTAGTGATCAATATCAACTCACCTGATTTATATAAACTGATCTATACTCTTCACACTGTGGTCCGTAGTGATCAATATCAACTCATCTGATTTATATAACTGATCTATACCCTTCCCACTGTGGTCCGTAGGGATCAATATCAACTCACCTGATTTATATAAACTGATCTATACTCTTCACACTGTGGTCCGTAGGGATCAATATCAACTCACCTGATTTATATAACTGATCTATACCCTTCACACTGTGGTCCGTAGTGATCAATATCAACTCACCTGATTTATATAACTGATCTATACTCTTCACACTGTGGTCCGTAGTGATCAATATCAACTCACCTGATTTATATAACTGATCTATACCCTTCACACTGTGGTCCGTAGTGATCAATATCAACTCACCTGATTTATATAACTGATCTATACTCTTCCCACTGTGGTTCGTAGTGATCAATATCAACTCACCTGATTTATATAACTGATCAATACTCTTCACACTGTGGTCCGTAGTGATCAATATCAACTCACCATATTTATATAACTGATCTATACTCTTCACACTGTGGTCCGTAGTGATCAATATCAAGCCTGAAATATTTATCAGTCTGAGCCAGAGATCAAAGGCAACATGACAGACACAGATACAGAGACACAGTTACTGAGAGAGAGAGAGAGAGAGAGAGAGAGAGAGAGAGAGAGAGAGAGAGAGAGAGAGAGAGAGAGAGAGAGAGAGAGAGAGAGAGAGAGAGAGAGAGAGAGAGAGAGAGAGAGAGAGAGAGAGAGAGAGAGAGAGAGAGAGGACATATACAAGGTCTGAGGTCATCTGCCTTTAGCCTAAAGAGCAGGAACCTGGACTTCACAAAGAAAAGAAATACAGAATACAGACATTTTCATCCTACAAGAAACATGGTATAGAGGAGACGGACCCACTGGTTGCCCTCTAGGTTACAGAGAGCTGGTAGTCCCATCCACCAAACTACCAGGTGTGAAACAGGGAAGGGACTCAGGTGGTATGCTAATTTGGTATAGAGCAGACCTAACTGACTCTATTAAATTAAATAAAACAGGAACATTCGACATCAGGCTAGAAATCAATCAGGAAATTATTTAAACAGAGAAAAAATCTCCTTGTGTACCTATATCCCCCCAATAGAATCCCCATACTTTAACGATGACAGCTTCTCCATCCTAGAGCAGGAGATCAACATTTCCAGGCCCAGGGACATGTACTAGTCTGTGGTGACCTAAATGCAAGAACTGGACAAGAACCTAATGCCCTCAGCACACAGGGGGACAACACACCTACCTGGAGGTGACAGCATTCCCTCCCCCATATGCCCCCCCCTAGGCACAACTACGACAACATAACCAACAAAAACGGGTCACGACTCCTGCAGCTCTGTCGCACGCTGGGTATGTAAATTACATAGTCAATGGTAGGCTTCAAGAGGACTCCTATGGTAGGTACACCGATAGCTCATCCCTTGGCAGTAGTACTGTAGACTACTTTATCACTGACCTCAACCCAGAGTCTCTCAGAGCGTTCACAGTCAGCACCACTATCAGACCACAGCAACATCACAATCTACCTGAACAGAGCAATAATCAACCACGAGGAATCGAAGCTGAACAAACTGCATACTATTAAGAAATGCTAATGATGGAATGAAGGTAGTGTAGAAACCTAGCAGAAAACTATTGGCCGACAACAAATCCAATCCCTTCTAGACAACTTCATGTTGTCCTGCAATACTGAAGGTGTAAACTCAGCGGTAAGAAGCCATATCAGCTAACACATCACATTTAAATTCTGGCAAAAAACCTACAACAACTAACAACAATGAGAAATGGTTTGATGAATGGTTTGATGAAAGAATGTAAAAACATAAGAAAGAAATTGAGAAACCTATCCAACCAAAAACATAGAGACCCAGAAAACCTGAGCCTACACTATGGTGAATCACTAAAACAATACAGAAAATACACTACGGAAAAAGAAGGAACAGCATGTCAGAAATCAGCTCAATGTAATTGAAGAATCCATAGACTCTAACCACTTCTGGGAAAAATTGGAACACACTAAACAAACAACAACACGAAGAGTTATCTATCAAAAAACGGAGATGTATGGATAAACCACTTCTCCAATCTTTTTGGCCCTATTTATTTTACCTTTATTTCACTAAGCAGGTCAGTTAAGAACAAATTCTTATTTCCAATGACGGCCTACACCGGCCAAACCTGGACGACACCGGCCAAACCCGGACGATGCAGCTTGAGCCACACCCTCTTCAACATATACAGCTCTGGAAAAAAATTAAGAGACCACTGCACATTTTTTTTTAATAAAGTTTTGAGTGAGGAAAAGAAGGGTTTCAATTCTGGCTTTACTGGCAGAGGGATACAGTGAGCGTCGGGGTTGCTTCCAATCCTTAAAATTTCAAAGACGGCGGTTCATAAGAACAAGGTCAAGCAGCAGACATTGGGGACAACAAAGCTACAGACCGGCAGAGGGCGAAAACGACTCTCTACTGACCGGATGACCGCCAACTCATTCGAATGTCACTCAACAACCGTAGGATGACATCAAGTGACCTACAAAAAGAACGGCAAACGGCAGCTGGGGTGAAGTGCACGGCGAGGACGGTTCGAAACAGGCTCCTAGGGGCAGGGCTGAAGTCGTGCAAAGATAGAAAAAAGCCCTTCATCAATGAGAAGCAAAGAAGAGCCAGGCTGAGGTTTGCAAAAGACCATAAGGATTGGACATAAGAGGACTGGAGTAAGGTCATCTTCTCTGATGAGTCCAATTTTTCAGCTTTGCCCAACACCTGGTCGTCTAATGGTTAGACGGAGAACTGGAGAGGCCTACAAGCCACAGAGTCTCGCACCCACTGTGAAATTTGGTGGAGGATCTGTGATGATCTGGGGGTGCTTCAGCAAGGCTGGAATC
>CM072232.1:52136334-52141334 GCA_036851935.1 Coregonus suidteri | reverse complement strand
AATTGGAAAGGGGATTCATCAGAGAAAATGACTTTACCCCAGTCCTCAGCAGTCCAATCCCTGTACCTTTTGCAGAATATCAGTCTGTCCCTGATGTTTTCCTGGAGAGAAGTGGCTTCTTTGCTGCCCTTCTTGACACCAGGCCATCCTCCAAAAGTCTTTTGCCTCACTGTGCATGCAGATGCACTCACACCTGCCTGCTGCCATTCCTGAGCAAGCTCTGCACTGGTGGTGCGCCGATCCCGCAGCTGAATCAACTTTAGGAGACGGTCCTGGCGCTTGCTGGACTTTCTTGGGCGCCTGCAACGCCTGCTATGACGGCTCATGTTTGAAGTCCTTGATCGTAGGGCCGCGACCAGGGGTGCAATCATGGTTAACAATTTGCCTCCAGGGTAGGAGAGGGAATGGCCGCAAGGATTGCAACCTCCTTTTAGAATGGCTTTGCCAGGGTTGTGGGTTCGATTCTAACTCGATCCTGCATGACAGAGTGATGATTTCCAGCCTTGTCCTCGGATAACACGTCTCACTCACATGACATGAGTGATCTCCAGCCTTAAATCACTGACATGATGGTTAACGAGCTTACTCCTTTTGCTGGTCCTTTTGGCTGAAATGCAGTGGAAATGTTTTTTTGGGATTAAGTTCTACCTGGCCATTTCCATGGCAAAGAGGGACTTTGCAATTAATTGCAATTCATCTGATCACTCTTCATGACATTCTGGAGTATATGCAAATTGCCATCATCAAAACTGAGGCAGCAGACTTTGTGAAAATTAGTATTTGTGTCATTCTCAAAACTTTTGACCACGACTGTACACAGCTAGTACATTTTGGTCCTTGGAAGTTGTGACAACGTATGTTTTTGGTTTCCCATTAGTTCTGGGAATGAAGCCATACATTTCCTGACTGATTTCCACTGAAAGTTTTTCTACACGTTCTGAGAACAGAAGTGAAAATTTCACCTGGTCTGGGAATGTAGGAAACATTTTTTAGGTTGCAGGAAAATCTGAGAACGTTTTTCTATGGTTTCCCTGAAAACATTTTCCTGGGAGGTTAAATTAACATTCTAAGAATGGAAAGTCTCCCTGAGTGGCGCAGTGGTCTAAGGGGACTGCATCGCAGTGCTAGCTGTGCCAATAGAGATCCTGGTTCGAATCCAGGCTCTGTCGTAGCCGGCTGCGACCGGAGACCCATGGGGCGGGCGCACAATTGGTCCAGGGTAGGGGGTAGGGAAATGGCCGGCAGGGATGTAGCTCAGTTGGTAGAGCAACGCCAGGTTTGTGGGTTCGATTCCCACGGGGGGCCAGTATGAAAAAAATAATAATGTATGCACTCACTAACTGTAATAGTCGCTCTGGATAAGAGCGTCTACTAAAATGAAATGATGGGTTATTTTAAGGTAATTAAATAATGTTCTGAGAACATGTTTCAATAAGACTTTTAATAACACTGCTAGCTGGGATCTTCTGCTCTCTATCCATGGAAATAGATTGTACTGAGCTACCATGCCATGCTGTTTTTTTGCTCTTACAAAGCTGTTAATTTTAGTCTATTCAAACAGACGCCATTTCAAAGGAATCAAGCACTCATTATGATCAGGTGTTGCCAATTAGTGGGCGCGGCCAACACACCTGAACACACTTAACAAGAAAGAGGATAGAGAGAGTTTTGTTGACGCTGAGAACGGAATTTATATTTTTTAAATAACATTCTTAGAACGTTCTTCGAACATTACTAATGTTTACTGGAATTTCCCAAAGAAGAACGTTGTTTATTAACGTTCTCTGAAAGTTTCAGAGGACATCACTTTAAATAAAACCACGAGGAAACCTGTGGAAAACGTTACGCTGATGTACTGAAATTTCCACAGAAGAACGTTGTTTCTTAACGTTCTCTGAACAATTTGAGACAATTACTTTACATAGAAACACGAGCAAACCGGTAGGAAACATTATGGGAAGGTTATATGCAAAATAACCATAGGACAACCACGCTCTCACCAAACTCTAAGAAACATATGGTTCTCAGAACGCTATGTGCTAACTGGGTATACACTGATAATGTCTATCTAACCCCTTCGGTTAGTGTGTTGGATCACCTTCAGAGAGGAAGAGGGGAGGGAGACAGGGACTATTTCCTGTATTATGAAGAAGTATGATTGTATTATAAGAGGTAGGAGGGTAAAGAAGTATGATTGTATTATAAGAGGTAGGGGTAAAGAAGTATGATTGTATTATAAGAGGTAGGGGGTAAAGAAGTATGATTGTATTATAAGAGGTAGGGGGGTAAAGAAGTATGATTTTATTATAAGAGGTAGGGGGTTAAGAAGTATGATTGTATTATTCGAGTTGGGGGGTAAAGATGTATGATTGTATTATAAGAGGTAGGGGTAAAGAAGTATGATTGTATTATAAGAGGTAGGGGTAAAGAAGTATGATTGTATTATAAGAGGTAGGGGGTAAAGAAGTATGATTGTTTGATAAGAGGTAGGGGGTACAGAAGTCTCTCTTCACAGGGGGTTAAACCAATTTCCAGCAGTGTAGAATGGAGTATGATGAACGCCTCCATCACAAAGACAGCTTTTATTGCGCAGAGGTGGGTAAAAGAGTATGATCTGAATTGGGGGGTGTGCAACAAAAGTTCAAGATTTAACCTTCTGCTACCATTTCTGTCAAGCCGTCTACACGTACGATGTGATGCATATGTTCGATAAAATCCAACGTATGCAACACACAGAACGCACTGCAAGGCAAATGCAGCATTCCATTGGAAATGAATGTACTTCTGGTGTACCAAAATGCAATGACGCTGAACGGTGTAATCGAGGTGGAATACTGATGAGTTTAACGGCTGGAAGGTAATGAGATTTACCCTGGACGGAAGATACACACACACACACACACACACACACACACACACACACACTGACTCCACTATAATCTGCAGCCAGCCCATGCTTCAGCTACATTTTCCTGACCAGCATTCAACATTCTCACTAACCCACCCCAGTGAGAGAGAGAGAGAGAGAGAGAGAGAGAGAGAGAGAGAGAGAGAGAGAGAGAGAGAGAGAGAGAGAGAGAGAGAGAGAGAGAGAGAGAGAGAGAGATTGTAGAGAGAGAGAGAGAGGAGAGAGAGAGAGAGAGAGAGAGAGACAGAGAGAGAGAGAGACAGAGAGAGAGATGTTGTTCTAACCCAAACTAAAGGTATTGTGTTGTTCTAACCCAAACTAAAGGTATTGTGTTGTTCTAACCCAAACTAAAGGTATTGTGTTGTTATAACCGACAACTAAAGGTATTGTGTTGTTATAACCCAAACTAAAGGTATTGTGTTGTTATAACCCAAACTAAAGGTATTGTGTTGTTATAACCGACAACTAAAGGTATTGTGTTGTTCTAACCCAAACTAAAGGTATTGTGTTGTTCTAACCCAAACTAAAGGTATTGTGTTGTTATAACCGACAACTAAAGGTATTGTGTTGTTCTAACCCAAACTAAAGGTATTGTGTTGTTATAACCCAAACTAAAGGTATTGTGTTGTTCTAACCCAAACTAAAGGTATTGTGTTGTTATAACCGACAACTAAAGGTATTGTGTTGTTTATAACCCAAACTAAAGGTATTGTGTTGTTCTAACCCAAACTAAAGGTATTGTGTTGTTATAACCCTAAAGGTATTGTGTTGTTATAACCAAACTAAAGGTATTGTGTTGTTATAACCCAAACTAAAGGTATTGTGTTGTTATAACCCAAACTAAAGGTATTGTGTTGTTATAACCCAAACTAAAGGTATTGTGTTGTTCTAACCCAAACTAAAGGTATTGTGTTGTTCTAACCCAAACTAAAGGTATTGTGTTGTTCTAACCCAAACTAAAGGTATTGTGTTGTTATAACCCAAACTAAAGGTATTGTGTTGTTCTAACCCAAACTAAAGGTATTGTGTTGTTATAACCCAAACTAAAGGTATTGTGTTGTTCTAACCCAAACTAAAGGTATTGTGTTGTTATAACCCAAACTAAAGGTATTGTGTTGTTATAACCCAAACTAAAGGTATTGTGTTGTTATAACCGTGAACTAAAGGTATTGTGTTGTTATAACCGACAACTAAAGGTATTGTGTTGTTATAACCGACAACTAAAGGTATTGTGTTGTTATAACCCAAACTAAAGGTATTGTGTTGTTATAACCGAAACTAAAGGTATTGTGTTGTTATAACCGACAACTAAAGGTATTGTGTTGTTCTAAACCCCAAACTAAAGGTATTGTGTTTATAACCCAAACTAAAGTGTATTGGTATTGTGTTGTTATAACCCAAACTAAAGGTATTGTGTTGTTATAACCGACAACTAAAGGTATTGTGTTGTTGTTATAACCGACTACTAAAGGTATTGTGTTGTTTATAACCCAAACTAAAGGTATTGTGTTGTTCTAACCCAAACTAAAGGTATTGTGTTTGTTATAACCGAAAGGTACTAAAGGTATAAAGGTATTGTGTTGTTCTAACCCAAACTAAAGGTATTTTGTTGTTCTAACCCAAACTAAAGGTATTGTGTTGTTATAACCCAAACTAAAGGTATTGTGTTGTTATAACCCAAACTAAAGGTATTGTGTTGTTATAACCCAAACTAAAGGTATTGTGTTGTTCTAACCCAAACTAAAGGTATTGTGTTGTTATAACCCACAACTAAAGGTATTTTGTTGTTATAACCCAACCCAAACTAAATGTATTGTGTTTGTTCTAACCCAAACTAAAGGTATTGAGTTGTTCTAACCCAAACTAAAGGTATTGTGTTGTTATAACCCAAACTAAAGGTATTGTATTGTTATAACCCAAACTAAAGGTATTGTTTGTAAACCCAAACTAAAGGTATTGTGTTGTTTTAAACCCGACAACTAAAGGTATTGTGTTGTGTTCTAACCCAAACTAAAGATATTGTGTTGTTATTGTGTTGTTCTAACCCAAACTAAAGGTATTGTGTTGTTTTATAACCCAACCCAACTAAAGG
>CM072232.1:52116334-52126334 GCA_036851935.1 Coregonus suidteri | reverse complement strand
CCTCTCCTCTCCTCTCCTCTCCTCTCCCTCTCCTCTCCTCTCCTCTCCTCTCCTCTCCTCTCCTCTCCTCTCCTCTCCTCTCCTCTCCTCTCCTCCTCTCCTCTCCTCTCCTCTCCTCTCCTCTCCTCTCTGTCTGTCTCTCTCTCCTCTCCTCTCCTCCCTGTCTCTCTCTCCTGATTCCTCTTCTCTCCTCTCTCTCTCTCCTGATTCCTCTTCTCTCCCTCTCTCTCTCTCTCCTTCCTCCTCCTCCCTGTCTCTCTCTCCTCTCCTCTCCTCTCCTCTCCTCCTCTCCTCTCTCTCCTGATTCCTCTTCTTCTGTCAGGCTGTCTGTCTCCTCTCCTCTCCTTCCTCCCTGTCTCTCTCTCCTGATTCCTCCTCCTCCCTGTCTCTCTCTCCTGATTCCTCCTCCTCCCTGTCTCTCTCTCCTCCTGATTCCTCCTCCTCCCTGTCTCTCTCTCTCTCCTGACCCTCTCCTCCTCCCTGTCTCTCTCTCTCCTGATTCCTCTCCTCCCTGTCTCTCTCTCCTGATTCCTCTTCCTCCCCTGTCTCTCTCTCCTGATTCCTCCTCCTCCTCCCTGTCTCTCTCTCCTGATTCCTCTTCCTCCCTGTCTCTCTCTCCTGATTCCTCTTCCTCCCTGTCTCTCTCTCCTGATTCCTCCTCCTCCCTGTCTCTCTCTCCTGATTCCTCCTCCTCCCTATCTCTCTCTCCTGATTCCTTCTCTGAGGTCTGTCTATCCTTCGTTCCCTCAACCCCTGCCCTGTCTGTCTATCTGTCCATGAATCAGGGGAGTCATGTCATCAACCCCGTGGGAAGCCAAAACCCCTTTGCTACAAGGAGAGAAGGAACAGTGAGATCAGTAAAGAGAGAGAGAGCTTGAACTCCCCTGGTACTTATTCTGGTTTAAAGATGTAGTAGTAATAGTAGTAGTAGTAGTAGAAGAAGAAGTGTGTCTATGGCATCCTAAGTGGATATTAGATAGTTTGAAACTATAATACAACAAAGCAGAGAGACTTCATAATAACCCTAATAATAATAATAATAATAACCCTTAATAATAATAATAGTTATTTAAACGTCTGACTCCAGACTGGGTATTTTCTTATAAACCCGTCTATTGCTGAACTGGGCTGAGTTTAGCATCCCCCGCGGGGCGGCTGAGTACGCACTCGTCTTATTGGCTACATAAGGCATCACATGCTCTGTAATGTACATGTCATTAGCTGGTATCCGGCCTCCGTCCCGGGAGCAGTAGGAAGCGGTGGACTTGACAGAGGATCTCAGATTGTTCTCGTTGCGTTGCGATGAAGACGTTTTGAGCCCTCCTCCTCCCAGCTGTTTGTAAATGTCGGAGTAGCTACGTCCGTGGACGAGGCGCGTGTCGTCCCTCAGCGAAGCCGCCATGAAGGGGTTGTCGGAACCGTGATCGGGGTACAGCGACCGGCTCCGCTTGCCCTCCTCCAGGGTGAACAGCGTGGACCTGGAGCCGGACAGCTTGTCTGCCTGGCGGACGCTGAACAGGTTAGCATAGGGAGAATCATCCAGGAAGCAGCGCTCTTTCTCCTTGAGGCTGACGGAGCGCGCGGGCCGCCCCAGGTCCACCTCTTTGGGCTTCTCCAGCACGATGTTGTCAAAGGAGTGCTGGCGGGACAGACGCAGCCTGTTCCTCTTCTGGACGTGCGGGCCGTCCGTCTGAGGCCAGTAGTGGCCGAACATCTCGTCCCGGTGTTGCATATTCCGGTTGGTCAGCATGGCGTCCTGGAGCAGCTGGTCTTCGCTGATGTCGTAGAGGTTAGCGGTGTGGAGGCATGCCTCGCAGCGGTTGTAGGGCGAGCGGGCAGCGGCGGCGGCGGCGGCGGCAGAAGCAGTGTTTGTGGGCGTGAAGTGACCCGGGGTGTAGCTGCTGCTGGTGGGGAACTTGGACAGACAGGAGCGGCAGTGGGTCTGTTTGTAGCGGTCGTTGTTCTCGTGAGGCGACAGGGACAGGCTCTTATCGTTATTAACGCCGTAGTGTTTGGAGTAGGCCGAGTCCGGGAGCAGGTCAACGTCCGTGTGGCGCAGTGGGGACGAGTTGAGGTGGATGATTGGCTGGTCCTGACACTTCCTGTAGTTGTCGTTGTGGTCGGAGTAGATCTCTGGGTAGTCCAGGTCGTCGTCGGCGGCCAGGCCGCGGCTCTCGCGGTAGTGTAAGGGGTCCGAGTGGAGATTGAGCTCTCTGTCCGAGTCTATGGTGTAGATTTTCCCCTGTCCCTGTGTCTGTCCCTGCGGTCCCACCCCCCCTCCCACTCCGCTGCCCTGCTTAGTCTTTAAGTAGGACAGCTCTACCTCGCTGCAGTCCCTGGGGTATTTCGATGGCAACTGTCTTTTTTTTAATCCGTCCTTGTTCTTCAGGTGCTTGTTGTTCTCCAGGTCCTGATACGAACCGGCTCCTCGGCTGGAGCAGTCGGAGATGTCCGAGTGAGCGGCGTCCTCCGGCAGGTAGCGCTGGGTCTTCATGGACACGCGGGGGTCGGGGGACAGCATGTCGGGGACCGGGACACCCGGACCCTGCCGCAGGGTGTCCACCGACTTCTTCCACAGGCCCCTGGGCTTGGCGTTGGTCTGGGCGGAATCCGCGCTCACTGCCACCTCCACGGAGTTGGGGTTTGACTCGTTGAGGGTCAGAGGGTGCTGTCCGCCCTGGAAGATGTAGTTATTCAGGTGGTCTTTGTGTCGGTTGGCCAGGTAGGCCTGGAGGTCGCCTGTATCGCCGTAGATCACCTCTTTAGGGGCGTAGCTTCGATTGTCGGCGTAGATGAAGTTACCTTAAAACGAAGAAGAACCATCCTCAATGATTTTTTAAAAAATGCATTGTATCCACAATGTGTGGTTGTATCGTGTTTGTAAATTGTCAAATAAATCAAAACAAAATCAAAAACCTTTCTCCGCCATCATGTCCATGATCATGGGCCCCGCCGAGTGCATGAACTCAGCCGCCCGCTTGGGGGAGTTGATCCTGGAAGCAGACAGGTTGGACATGTTGGTCATCTGCTTGGCTGACTTGATGAGCTTCAACATGTTGGCCTGAGGGCTAAAGTCCAGGTCCGACTTCTTTTTCATGTCGATGTGGACGCCGTGGATACAACTCCAAATCCCCTACAGAGAGAGAGAGAGGGGGGAGGGGAGGAGAGAAAGGGTGGGTGGGAAAGAGGCAGGGAGGAGAGATGAAGAGCGAGAGGAGGGAAGGGGGGAGGAGAGAGAGAAAGAGGTAAAAAGAGAGAGAGAGAGAGAGAGAGAGAGAGAGAGAGAGAGAGAGAGAGAGAGAGAGAGAGAGAGAGAGAGAGAGAGAGAGAGAGAGAGAGAGAGGAGAGAGAGAGAGAGAGAGAGAGAGAGAGAGAGACAGAGAGAGAGCGATTACCATCCATGGATCATCATTTGAAGTATAACTGTTGTCTAAAACTCTATGGCTTCTGGCAACTATGACCCATTTATTCCCCTTCCCAGTAAAGCTTTATTCATCTGGATCACATTAGTATCGACTGACTCAGCATCTGAGAAACCATCTAAAAGAGTATTACTGCGTCCCCAAATGGCACCCCATTCCCTATATAGTGCACTACTTTTTTTTACCAGAGCACTATGGGTAGTGCACTATACAGGGAATAGGGTGCCATTTGGAATGCAGAATATATATCTCCCAGTATTCCACTCCAGCCATTCATCATTCTTATTAGAGAGATGCTTTAACAGATGCAGGAAAATACAGTCGATGTCCAGAAGCTTTTTTCATTTCTCTGAAACATTTAACATAATGACTTAGATAGCATTCCAAACCATATTAGTATTATTAATATTATATATACCCAGAAAGGTACTGCGGAGGGAGACTATGACTTCATGGTTAGGTCAATGCAAACACACCGCTGCCTCCGAAAACATTAAAACACATTAAGGCCTAGATTCAATCAGATCAAGAGTTAACCCGGCGAGAGCCGACACCGCACAGCTGATGGTTTTTTTGGCGGCGTCGGAGGTGGAACCGCGTTGGAGCCCTTCAAATTGGTGAGCAGCTGCTCTTGTGATGTCACGAAGCCACACCTTTCCCACTTCCCGTTAGAAGTTTTAGAAAGAGAAAACGTAGCATAATATAGAAATAACGACGCTCAAATAAATAAAAAAAATCATTCAACTAAATAAAGAGGATTTTATATCGTCCTAATGGAGGTGTAGATTAAATTTACATTTTATTCATTTAGCAGATGCTCCTATCCAGAGCAACTTACAGTTATTTTTTTATTTTTCATACTGGCCCCCCATGGGAATCGAACCCACAACCCTGGCGTTACAAACGCCATGCTCTACCAACTGAGCTACATCCCTGCTGTCCATTCCCTCCCTACCCTGGGGCCAATTGTGTGCCGCCCCCATGGGGTCTCCCGGTCACGGCCGGCTACGACAGAGCCTGGATTCGAACCAGGATCTCTAGTGGCACAGCTAGCACTGCGATGCAGTGCCTTAGACCACTGCGCCACAAAGATTACATCACATTCCTGTGTTCCAACTGGTTAACAAGGCTGCGTGGGATTTTCTCTCCATGCGTCTCCGTGTAACGGCCTCTTCAGGTGTAACGCCAGGAGACGCTTGTGGATTTGCTCTAACACAGTTCCACCTCAGACTCCGTCAAAACATCAGCTGTGCAGATATTCGGCTGAAGCGGACGTGATTGAATCGGGCCCCTAAGACTGAGTCCCAAAAATGACCCCTTATTCATTAAAACGATTCAGGGAGAGAGTGGGGAGATAGTGGGGAGCCCAAAATGACCCCCTATTCATTAAAACGATACAGGGAGAGAGTGGGGAGATAGTGGGGAGCCCAAAATGACCCCCTATTCATTAAAACGATACAGGGAGATAGTGGGGAGAGAGTGGGGAGATAGTGGGGAGCCCAAAATGACCCCCTATTCATTAAAACGATACAGGGAGAGGGAGAGAGTGGGGAGATAGTGGGGAGCCCAAAATGACCCCCTATTCATTAAAACGATACAGGGAGATAGTGGGGAGATAGTGGGGAGAGAGAGGGAGACTGGCACCCTATTCCCTATATAGTGCACTACTTTAGACCAGAGAACGGCACCCTATTCCCTATATAGTGCACTACTTTAGACCAGAGAATGACACCCTATTCCCTATATAGTGCACTATACTTTTTATCAGAGCCTTAATTATATGGAATAGGGTGGCATTGACCAGAGCCTTAATTATATGGAATAGGGTTCATTGACCAGAGCCTTAATTATATGGAATAGGGTTCATTGACCAGAGTCTTAATTATATGGAATAGGGTTCATTGACCAGAGCCTTAATCATATAGAATAGGGTGGCATTGACCAGAGCCTTAATCATATGGAATAGGGTGGCATTGACCAGAGCCTTAATTATATGGAATAGGGTGGCATTGACCAGAGTCTTAATTATATGGAATAGGGTGGCATTGACCAGAGTCTTAATTATATGGAATAGGGTGGCATTGACCAGAGTCTTAAATATATGGAATAGGGTGGCATTGACCAGTCTTAATTATATGGAATAGGGTGGCATTGACCAGAGTCTTAATTATATGGAATAGGGTTCATTTACCAGAGCCTTAATTATATGGAATAGGGTTCATTGACCAGAGTCTTAATTATATGGAATAAGGTGGCATTGACCAGAGTCTTAATTATATGGAATAGGGTGGCATTGACCAGAGTCTTAATTATATGGAATAGGGTTCATTGACCAGAGTCTTAATTATATGGAATAGGGTGGCATTGACCAGAGTCTTAATTTTATGGAATATGGTGTTATTGACCAGAGTCTTAATTATATGGAATAGGGTGGCATTGACCAGAGTCTTAATTATATGGAATAATTATATGGGTGGCATTGACCAGAGCCTTAATTATATGGAATAAGGTGGCCATTGACCAGAGTCTTGATTATATGGAATAGGGTGGCATTGACCAGAGTCTTAAATATATGGAATAGGGTGGCATTGACCAGAGTCTTAATTATATGGAATAGGGTGGCATTGACCAGAGTCTTAATTATATGGAATAGGGTGGCATTGACCAGAGTCTTAATTATATGGAATAGGGTTCATTGACCAGAGCCTTAATTATATGGAATAGGGTGGCATTGACCAGAGTCTTAATTATATGGAATAGGGTTCATTTACCAGAGCCTTAATTATATGGAATAGGGTTCATTGACCAGAGTCTTAATTATATGGAATAAGGTGGCATTGACCAGAGTCTTAATTATATGGAATAGGGTGGCATTGACCAGAGTCTTAATTATATGGAATAGGGGTTCATTGACCAGAGTCTTAATTATATGGAATAGGGTGGCATTGACCAGAGTCTTAATTTTATTGAATATGGTGTTATTGACCAGAGTCTTAATTATATGGAATAGGGTGGCATTGACCAGAGTCTTAATTATATGGAATAGGGTTCATTTACCAGAGCCTTAATTATATGGAATAAGGTGGCATTGACCAGAGTCTTAATTATATGGAATAGGGTGGCATTGACCAGAGTCTTAAATATATGGAATAGGGTGGCATTGACCAGAGTCTTAATTATATGGAATAGGGTGGCATTGACCAGAGTCTTAATTATATGGAATAGGGTGGCATTGACCAGAGTCTTAATTATATGGAATAGGGTTCATTGACCAGAGCCTTAATTATATGGAATAGGGTGGCATTGACCAGAGCCTTAATTATATGGAATAGGGTGGCATTGACCAGAGTCTTAATTATATGGAATAGGGTGGCATTGACCAGAGCCTTAATTATATGGAATAAGGTGGCATTGACCAGAGTCTTAATGATATGGAATAAGGTGGCATTGACCAGAGTCTTAATTATATGGAATAGGGTGGCATTGACCAGAGCCTTAATTATATGGAATAAGGTGGCATTGACCAGAGTCTTAATTATATGGAATAGGGTGGCATTGACCAGAGCCTTAATTATATGGAATAGGGTGGCATTGACCAGAGTCTTAATTATATGGAATAGGGTGGCATTGACCAGAGTCTTAATTATATGGAATAGGGTGGCATTGACCAGAGTCTTAATTATATGGAATAGGGTGCATTGACCAGAGTCTTAATTATATGGAATAGGGTGGCATTGACCAGAGTCTTAATTATATGGAATAGGGTTCATTGACCAGAGTCTTAATTATATGGAATAGGGTGGCATTGACCAGAGTCTTAATTATATGGAATAGGGTGGCATTGACCAGAGTCTTAATTATATGGAATAGGGTGGCATTGACCAGAGTCTTAATTATATGGAATAGGGTGGCATTGACCAGAGTCTTAATTATATGGAATAAGGTGGCATTGACCAGTCTTAATTATATGGAATAGGGTGGCATTGACCAGAGGCATTTTGGATGCTACTTAAAATGCATGTAGTAAATCTGATGAGTTAGACCAGTGACCTTTCAGTGACCTTTCAGAGCATGATGGGAATATTATGACAGCTGGGGACATTACTGGTGTTATTTAACCTTTATTAAACCAGGAAGTCCCATTGAGGTCAGAAAACAAGGGAGGACCGTAAAAGAGATGGTATACAGTGGCTTGCGAAAGTATTCACCCCCCTTGGCATTTTTCCTATTTTGTTGCCTTACAACCTGGAATTAACAAGAAATAAGACAAAAAAAACAGAAAACTTGAGCGTGCATAACTATTCACCACCCAAAGTCAATACTTTGTAGAGCCACCTTTTGCAGAAATTACACCTGCAAGTCTCTCAGGGTATGTCTCTATAAGCTTGGCACATCTAGCCACTGGGATGTTTGCCCATTCTTCAAGGCAAAACTGCTCCAGCTCCTTCAAGTTGGATGGGTTCCGCTGGTGGACAGCAATCTTTAAGTCATACTACAGATTCTCAATTGGATTGAGGTCTGGGCTTTGACTAGGCCATTCCAAGACATGTAAATGTTTTCCCTTAAACCACTTGAGTGTTGCTTTAGCAGTATGCTTAGGGTCATTGTCCTGCTGGAAGGTGAACCTCCGTCCCAGTCTCAAATCTCTGGAAGACTGAAACAGGTTTCACTCAAGAATTTCCCTGTATTTAGCTCCATCCATCATTCCTTCAATTCTGACCAGTTTCCCAGTCCCTGTTGATGAATAACATCCCCACAGCATGATGCTGCCACCACCATGCTTCACTGTGGGGATGGTGTTCTCGGGGTGATGAGAGGTGTTGGGTTTGCGCCAGACATAAAGTTTTCCTTGAAGGCCAAAAAGTTTTAGTCTCATCTGACCAGAGTACCTTCTTCCATATGTTTGGGGAGTCTCCCACATGCCTTTTGGCGAACACCAAACGTGTTTGCTTATTGTTTTCTTTAAGCAATGGCTTTTTTCTGGCCACTCTTCCGTAAAGCCCAGCTCTGTGGAGTGTACGGCTTAAAGTGGTCCTATGGACAGATACTCCAATCTCCGCTGTGGAGCTTTGCAGCTCCTTCAGGGTTATCTTTGGTCTCTTTGTTGCCTCTCTGATTAATGCCCTCCTTGCCTGGTCCGTGAGTTTTGGTGGGCGGCCCTCTCTTGGCAGGTTTGTTGTGGTGCCATATTCTTTCAATTTTTTAATAATGGATTTAATGGTGCTCCGTGGGATGTTCAAAGTTTCAGATATTTTTTTATAACCCAACCCTGATCTGTACTTCTCCACAACTTTGTCCCTGACCTGTTTGGAGAGCTCATTGGTCTTCATGGTGCCGCTTGCTTGGTGGTGCCCCTTTCTTAGTGGTGTTGCAGACTCTGGGGCCCCACATACCCCAACCTAGTGCCCCCACATACCCCACCTAGTGCCCCCACATACCCCAACCTAGTGCCCCCACATACCCCAACCTAGTGCCCGAATACCTACCCCCTACCCCCTACACCCTAACCCCTATCCCCTCTCCTCTACCCCCTACCCTCTACCCCCTACCCCCTAACCCCTAACCCTAACCCCTAACCCCTAACCCCTATCCCCTCTCCTCTACCCCCTAACCCCTAACCCCTACACCCTCTCCTCTACCCCCTACCCCCTACCCCCTAACCCCTAACCCAACCTCTCCTCTACCCCCCCAGTCTTACCCTGCTGATAGAGAAGAGTAGACCTGGTGTTCCTGTACAGACTCCAGTGAAACAGTATCTCAACCTCCAGTAGAAGAGATGTTCCGATATGAAGGTGATGAGAGACAGTCCCATTGCGGTAGCCAGCATGTAGAACACCCCGGCCATGTTGTCTATATCCAGCTGGCTGGACATAACCTCGTTCTTCTCATGGTGACAAATGCCCGTTAGCCACTGAGCTTCCAGCTCCTCCATCTCACCTGGAGAGAGAGAGAGAGAGAGAGAGAGAGAGAGAGAGAGAGAGAGAGAGAGAGAGAGAGAGAGAGAGAGAGAGAGAGAGAGAGAGAGGGAGAGGAGGAGAGAGAAAGAAAAGAGGGAGGGAGGGAGAGAGAGAGAGAGAGAGAGAGAGAGAGAGAGAGAGAGAGAGAGAGAGAGAGAGAGAGAGAGAGAGAGAGAGAGAGAGAGAGAGGAGAGAGAGAGAGAGAGAGAGAGAGGAGAGAGAGAGGGAGAGAGAAGAGGGGGGGGGGGGAGGAGAGAGAGAGAGAGAGAGAGAGAGAGAGAGAGAGAGAGAGAGAGAGAGAGAGAGAGAGAGAGAGAGAGAGAGAGAGAGAGAGAGAGAGAGAGAGAGAGAGAGAGAGAGAGAGAGAGAGAGAGAGAGAGAGAGAGAGAGAGAGAGAGAGAGAGAGAGAGAGAGAGAGAGAGAGAGGGTGAGGGGAGAGGGTGAGAGAGAGGGAGGGTGAGAGAGAGAGGAGAGAAGTGAGAGGGCGGGAGGGAGAGGGGAGAGAGAGAGAGAGACAGAGAGAGAGAGAGAGGGGGGGAGGGAGGGAGGGAGGGGGGAGGGAGGGAGGGAGGGAGGGAGGGAGGGAGGGAGTGGAGGGAGGGAGGGAGAATGGAGGTTGGG
>CM072232.1:52071334-52103834 GCA_036851935.1 Coregonus suidteri | reverse complement strand
TCCTCTCCATCAACCCCCCTCCCCCCCTCCTCTCCATCAACCCCCTCCTCCCCTCCTCTCCATCAACCCCCTCCTCCCCTCCACTCCATCAACCCCTCCTCCCCTCCTCTCCATCAACCCCTCCTCCCCTCCACTCCATCCATCAACCCCCTCCTCCCCTCCTCTCCATCAACCCCCTCCTCCCCTCCACTCCATCAACCCCCTCCTCCCCCCTCCTCTCCATCAACCCCCCCTCCTCCCCCTCCTCTCCAATCAACCCCCCTCCTCTCCATCAACCCCCTCCTTCCTTCCTCTCCATCAACCCCCTCCTCTCCATCAACCCCCTCCTCTCCATCAACCCCCTCCTCTCCATCAACCCCCTCCTCCCCTCCTCTCCATCAACCCCCTCCTTCCTTCCTCTCCATCAACCCCCTCCTCTCCATCAACCCCCTCCTTCCTTCCCTCTCCATCAACCCCCTCCTCTCCATCAACCCCCTCCTTCCCTCCTCTCCATCAACCCCCTCCTTCCTCCCTCTCCATCAACCCCCTCCTCTCCATCAACCCCCTCCTCCCCTCCTCCCCTTCTCTCCATCAACCCCCTCCTCCCCTCCTCTCCATCAACCCCCTCCTCCCCTCCACTCCATCAACCCCCTCCTCCCCTCCTCTCCATCAACCCCCTCCTCCCCTCCTCCTCCCCTCCTCTCCATCCCATCAACCCCCTCCTCCCCTCCTCTCCATCAACCCCCTCCTCCCCTCCTCTCCATCAACCCCCTCCTCCCCTCCTTCCTATCAACCCCCCTCCTCCTGTCTTTCACTCTTTCCCCTCTTTTCCTCATCATGCTGTCTGACCTCAACTCTCCTCCATCTCCCACTGTGTGATAAACATTCAAATAACACACACACCACACAAAAGATTGTGCACGCACAAGCACACACACACACACACACACATCCCCTGTCTCCTCTCCCTTTTTACAGACCAGTGCTAAATAGTGCTGCTACTCCCAGGTAGCTTTTCCATTCATTCTGCTGCTTGGGCTGAAACACACACACACACACACACACACACACACACACACACACACACACACACACACACACACACACACACACACACCACACAAACACACACACCAAACACACACACACACACCAAACACACACACACACACCAAACACACACAACACACACCAAACACACACACACAAACACACCAAACACACACACACACCAAACACACACACACAACAAACACACACACACACCAAACACACACACACACACACCAAACACACACACCAAACACACACACACACACACAGACATACCAATGCAGAGCGAGACCAGACACACATGATGAGAGTTATCCAGCCCCCTCATATGATGACAGAGAACACATGATGATGAGAGACATCCAGACCAGAGATATGATGAGACCCCAGATAGGGTGATGAGACACCCAGAGGAGGCCCTCGCCCCTCCCGCTGCTTCCCCAGGCTTCCTACCCCGTCTTCAGGCTGACCAGAGCGTCCTGAACCCCTGTCTGGTGGTATTTGGACAGGTACTCGTGCATGTTAGGGTAATTCTTCCTGATGTTCCGCTCTGTGGAACCGTTGGGGACCGTCCCGAAACGGAACGGAGGGGAGTACGCGTACGGGTTCTGGAACTGGAGAAGGGGGGGGGAGAAGGAGAAGAATGAGAAGGATAACAGACAAAGAAGAAAAGAAGAAGAAGAAGAAGAAGAAGAAGAAGAAGAAGAAGAAGAAGAAGAAGAAGAAGAGAGAAGAAGAAGAAGAAGAAGAGAAGAAAAGAAGAAAGAAGAAGAAGAAGAAGAAGAAGAAGAAGAAGAAGAAGCAAAAGAAGAAGACCTTAGAGTAAAAGACCTTAAGAGTAAAAAGGATCTTAGAGTAAAAGGACCTTAGAGTGTAAATGATCTTTGAGTCAAGGACCTTAGAGTAAAATACCTTAGAGTAAAGGACCTTAAGAGTAAAGGATCTTAGAGTAAAATACCTTAGAGTAAAGGACCTTAGAGTGTAAAGGATCTTTGAGTAAAGGACCTTAGAGTAAAATACCTTAGAGTAAAGGATCTTAGAGTAAAGGATCTTTGAGTAAAGGACCTTAGAGTAAAATACCTTAGAGTAAAGGACCTTAGAGTAAAGGACCTTAGAGTAAAATACCTTAGAGTAAAATACCTTAGAGTAAAGGACCTTAGAGTAAAATACCTAGAGTAAGGGATCTTAGAGTAAAGGATCTTAGAGTAAAGGACCTTAGAGTAAAGGATCTTAGAGTAAAGGACCTTAGAGTAAAGGACCTTAGAGTAAAGGACCTTAGAGTAAAGGATCTTAGAGTAAAGGATCTTAGAGTAAAGGACCTTAGAGTAAAGGATCTTAGAGTAAAGGACCTTAGAGTAAAGGACCTTAGAGTAAATATACCTTTGAGTAAGGACCTTAGAGTAAAATACCTTAGAGTAAAATACCTTAGAGTAAAATACCTTTGAGTAAAGACCTTAGAGTAAAATACCTTAGAGTAAAGGACCCTTAGAGTAAAGGACCTTAGAGTAAAATACCTTAGAGTAAAAGGACCTTAGTGTAAAGGACCTTAGAGTAAAGGATCTTGAGAGTAAAGGACCTTAGAGTAAAGGATCTTAGAGTAAAGGATCCTTAGAGTAAAGGACCTTAGAGTAAAGGATCTTAGAGTAAAGGACCTTAGAGTAAAGGACCTTAGAGTAAAGGATCTTTGAGTAAAGGATCTTAGTGTAAAGGATCTTAGAGTAAAGGATCTTAGAGTAAAGGACCTTAGAGTAAAGGACCTTAGAGTAAAGGATCTTTGAGTAAAGGACCTTAGTGTAAGGATCTTAGAGTAAAGGATCTTAGAGTAAAGGACCTTAGAGTAAAGGATCCTTAGAGTAAAAGGACCTTAGAGTAAAGGATCTTAGAGTAAAAGGATCTTAGAGTAAAGGACCTTAGAGTAAAGGACCTTAGAGTAAAGGATCTTAGTGTAAAGGACCCTTAGAGTAAAGGATCTTTAGAGTAAAGGACCTTAGAGTAAAGGACCTTAGAGTAAAGGATCTTAGAGTAAAGGATTCTTAGAGTAAAGGACCTTAGAGTAAAGGACCTTAGAGTAAAGGACCTTGTGTAAAGGACGTTAGTGTAAAGGATCTTGGTGTAAAGGATCATGGTGTAAAGGATCATGGTGTAAAGGACGTTAGTGTAAAAGACCTTAGGTTTTATTACTATCACAGACTGCTGACCTCTGACCTCTGAAGGAGAAAAAAAAACATTATCATTACGTTTATTTTTTTTTCATTTAAAGTCATACTGTAAAATATTGTTTCATATGATAGAGCTTCTCTCTCTTTCTGTCTTTCTCTATCCGATCACTCTCTCTCTCAACCCTCTCTCTCTCTCTCTCTCCCTCTCTCTCTCTCTCTCTCCCCCCCTCCCCTCTCTCTCTCTCCCTCCCTCTCCTCCTCTCTCTCTCTCTCTCTCTCACTCTCTCTCATCTCACCCTCTCTCTCCTCTCTCATCTCTCTCATTCTCTCTCTCTCTCTCAACCCTCTCTCTCCCTCTCTCTCATTATCTCTCATTCTCTCTGTCTCTCTCTCTCTCACTCAACCCTCTCTCTCCCTCTCTTCTCTCTCTCTCTCTCTCTCATTCTCTCTCTCTCTCTCATTCTCTCTGTCTCTCACTCTCTCTCTCTCTCTCTCTCTCTCTCTCTCATCTCTCTCTCTCTCTCTCTCTCTCTCCTCTCCCTCTGTCTCATCTCTCTCTCTCTCTCTCTCTCTCTCTCTCTCTCCTCTCGGCTCTCTCTCTCTCTCTCTCTCTCTCCTCTCTCTCCTCTCACTGCCCATCTCACCTCTCTTTCCCCCCCCCTCTCTCTGTCTCTTTACAGGTCAGGATGTTCTCAGTATATTATCCTGGCTCTAACGATCTGAACTCAGCAACAAACAGACTGCTGCTATCAATTAGAGACAACATTTACTCCTATGTATGTTTGTGTATGCTTGTGTGTGTGTGTGTGTGTGTGTGTGTGTTGTGTGTGTGTGTGTGTGTGTGTGTGTGTGTGTGTGTGTGTGTGCGTGCGTGCGTGTGTTGGCTCCAGTTCGTTTGAGGTCAGGCAAAATGATGATGTCATATTGAGAGTGAGCGTCAGCATCAAGAGTGAAGGCCTGAGGGGAGAGGACTCTACTCACCCCTCCCTCACCCTCCCCCACAACCCTCCCTCACCCACACACCCACCCACCCCTCCCTCAACCACCCACCCCGCCACCCCTCCCTCACCCCTCCCTCACCCACCCTGACTGTCTGCCTGTCTGTCTGCCTGTCTGTCATTTGTCTGTCTGTCTGCCTAGCTTCCAGCCAGCCAAACATTTCGTTGTCCAGAGTGTCCAAGTGTCTGTTTTACCTGTCCTCTAGCATTTCAATCAGCATGCCGCTTTTCTGTCTCTCTCTCTCTGTCTCTCTCTCTCTCTCTCTCTCTCTCTCTCACTCTCTCTCTCTCTCCGTCTCTCTCTCTCTCTCTCGCTCTCTCCTCTCTCTTCTCTCTCTCTCTCTCCTCCTCTCTCTCTCTCTCTCTCTCTGTCCTGTCTCTCTGTCTATCTGCCTTATCTTAGCTCATTGGTCACCATAGCAACACCCACCCGTAGTATGCGTTCCAGCAGGTATATCTCACTGGTCATCCACCACAAAGCCAACACCTCCTTTGGTCGCCATTCCTTCCAGTTCTCTGCTGCCAATGACTGGAACGAACTGCAAAAAATCTCTGAAGCTGGCGACTCTTATCTCCTTCACTAACTTTAAGCATCAGTTGTCAGAGCAGCTTACCGATCACTGCCCTGTACATAGCCCATCTGTAATTAGCCCACCCAACTACCTCATCCCCATATTGATATTTACATTGTTATTTATTTTGCTCATTTGAACCCCAGAATCTCTATTTGCACATCATCTTATGCACATCTATCACTCCAGTGTTAATACTAAATTATAATTGTAATTCTTTTGCACTATGGCCTATTTATTGTCTTACCTCCATAACGTACTACATTTGCACACACTGTATATAGATTTTATATTGTGTTATTGACTGTACGTTTTTTTTTTACCCCATATGTAACTCTGTGTTGTTGTTGTTTTTACCGCACTGCTTTGCTTTATCTTGGCCAGTCGCAGTTGTAAATGAGAACTTGTCCTCAAACTGGCTTACCTGGTTAAATAAAGGTGAAATAAATAAACAAAACAAAAAAAATCTGTCTCTCTCTGTCTATCTGTCTCTCTCTCTCTGTCTCCCTGTCTCTGTCTCTGTCTCTGTCTCTGTCTCTGTCTCTGTCTCTGTCTCTCTCTCTCTCTCTCATCCTCTCTCCTCTCTCTCTCTCTCTCTCTCCCTCTCTCTCTCTCCCTCTCTCTCTCTCTCTCCTCCGATCTCTCTTCTCTTCTCTCTCTTCTCTCTCTCTCTCTTCTCTCTCTCCTCTCCCTCTCTCTCTCTCCTGTCTGTCTCTTCCTGTCATCTCTCTCCTTTCCTCCCTCTCTCTCAGGGTGTGCTGTGTGTCACTCTCTTACGTAACCTGAACGGAGCAGATCTCATCTCACACAGTTCACCTTCCGGCCTGCTCTCCCTCTGTCTGTGTGTGTGTGTGTGTGTGTCTGTCTGTTGTGTGTGTGTGTTGTGTGTGTGTGTGTTTGTGTGTGTCTGTCTGTGTGTGTGTGTGGATGTGTGTGTGTGTGGTGTGTGTGTGTGGTGTGTGTGTGTCTGTGTGTGTGTAGCCATTCTCTCTGCATACAAACTAAGGAAATGGTCTTTATTTACAAGCTATTGTAGACCCACTAGACACTCCAGCAGTATGTACTGTAACTTGTCTCCATTGACTAAACTCTAATGTTTCTCTTTTCGTTGAGATGTGCTGGGTGGACTGGGGCCTTTTGGGGACAACTACGAACTACGGTTTCCTTTCTATTCCCCTCCCCTCTCCTCTTCTTCTGCTATATAAGAAATAAGGAAGACAGCTGAGCTCTCTCTTCTTCAGTCGTCTCCCGTTTTTCTTATATACCTCCCTCTTCTCCTGTCCCCTCCCCTCTTTCTTCTACTCCTCCCTCTCCCTCCTCCTGTCTTCCTCCTCCCTCTCCCCTCCCCTCCTCCTGTCTTCCTCCTCCCTCTCCCTCCTCCCTCTTCCTCCTCCCTCTCCTTCCTCCTGTCTTCCTCCTCCTGTCTCCCTCCTCCTGTCTTTCCTCTTCCCTCTCCCTCCTCCTGATTGGTCCTCCTCCTCTCTCCCCTCCTCCTGTCTTCATCCTCCCTCCCCCTCCTCCTGTCTCCCTCCTCCCTCTCCCCTCCTCCTGTCTTCCTCTTCCCTCTCCCCTCGCCCTGTCTCCCTCCTCCCTCTCCCTCCTCCTGTCTTCCTCCTCCCTCTCCCTCCTCCTGTCTTCATCCTCCCTCTCCCTCTCCCTCCTCCTGTCTTCCTCCTCCCTCCTCCTGTCTCCCTCTTCCCTCTCCCTCCTCCTGTCTCCCTCCTCCCTCCCCCTCCTCCTGTCTCCCTCTTCCCTCTCCCTCCTCCTGTCTTCCTCCTCCCTCTCCCTCCTCCTGTCTCCCTCCTCCCTCTCCCTCCTCCTGTCCTTCCTCCCCCTCTCCTCCTCCCTCTTCCTCCTCCCTCTCCCTCCTCCTGTCTCCCTCTTCCCTCTCCCTCCTCCTGTCTTCCTCCTCCCTCTCCCTCCTCCTGTCTTCTCTCTCCCCTCTCCCTCCCTCCTGTCTCCCTCCTCCCTCTCCCTCCCTCCTCCTTCTTCCTCCTCCCTCTCCCTCCTCCTGTCCTCCCTCCTCCCTCTCCCTCCTCCTGTCTTCCTCCTCCCTCTCCTTCCTCCTGTCTTCCTCCTCCTGTCTCCCTCCTCCTGTCTTCCTCTTCCCTCTCCCTCCTCCTGTCTTCCTCCTCCTCCCCCCTCCTCCTGTCTTCATCCTCCCTCTCCCTCTCCCTCCTCCTGTCTTCCTCCTCCCTCCTCCTGTCTCCCTCTTCCCTCTCCCTCCTCCTGTCTTCCTCCTCCCTCTCCCTCCTCCTGTCTCCCTCCTCCCTCTCCCTCCTCCTGTCTTCCTCCTCCCTCTCCCTCCTCCTTTCTCCCTCCTCCCTCTCCCTCCTCCCTCTCCCTCCCCTCCCTCCCTCTCCCTCCTCCTGTCTCCCTCCTCCCTCCCCCTCCTCCTGTCTCCCTCCTCCCTCTCCCTCCTCCTAGTCTCCCTCCTCCCTCTCCCTCCTCCTAGTCTCCCTCCTCCCTCTCCCTCCTCCTAGTCTTCCTCCATACTAATTGTCCCACAAGGAGGATCAAGTTAAAGTTCTATTGAACAGAATAGACGTTCTCCTTTGTTAGTGAAATGTTCTGTTCTGTTCTTCTTCTTCTTGAAACACCATCTAGGTGTTGGAAACTAACATGAGCTATATATACATACACATTGCAACACATCTCTTGTTTATCATTCCATATGTCAGTGGTCTTGTATCGCTCTCTATTCAAATACCGCATGAATGAATACAGACCATAAATTAAGACATACATAAACATGTTTCTACTGTTTTGTATATACAAGTTAGTAGTCTCTTCTTTTCTTTTTTTTTTCTTCTTTTTTTTTTTACAATTGATATAGTCACTTATAAAATCAATGTAAAGGATCTTGTATAGCTGACACTGTGGGGCCTGTTGAGAGAGAATGCAGTGTATTTAAAGTACATGAAAGGAAACTTGATAGATTCAGTTACTACTAACTTGAATACTTACGGTGTAGTAATACGTGACGTCACATGACTACAGGGAATAGGTCAAACCGTAACACGTCATCAATAATTGACGGGGGGGGGGGGGGGGGTGAGAAAATACGTCAAACATCAATCTACATCATTATCGTAAAAAAAAAACAACACAGGATCAAATAAATATGATCGATATATCTGATCAGAACCGATCACATTGTTGTTCCCCATGTTGATGAATAGCAAGCTCCTTACTCACGGGTCCTGTAGAAGGTAGCCCAGTAGTGCTTGACTTGGGCCTGAGCAATTATTGGGGAAACTTCGTAACGGCTCCTCTATAAAAAACAAAGGGTTCTTACGGAATGTTTATACTGTGTTTTTCCTTTTTTAAATATATTATCAATCACTTCAAATCTACATATCAGACATGATCAGAATTAGGCCTACCCTGCAGCGTCTCTGTGTGTGTGTTGTACATCATCTGTGTGTGTTGTACATCATCTGTGTGTGTTGTACATCATCTGTGTGTGTTGTACATCATCTGTGTGTGTTGTACATCATCTGTGTGTGTGTTGTACATCATCTGTGTGTGTTGTACATCATCTGTGTGTGTTGTACATCATCTGTGTGTGTTGTACATCATCTGTGTGTGTGTTGTACATCATCTGTGTGTGTTGTACATCATCTGTGTGTGTGTTGTACATCATCTGTGTGTGTTGTACATCATCTGTGTGTGTTGTACATCATCTGTGTGTGTTGTACATCATCTGTGTGTGTGTGTTGTACATCATCTGTGTGTGTTGTACATCATCTGTGTGTGTTGTACATCATCTGTGTGTGTGTTGTACATCATCTGTGTGTGTTGTACATCATCTGTGTGTGTGTTGTACATCATCTGTGTGTGTTGTACATCATCTGTGTGTGTGTTGTACATCATCTGTGTGTGTTGTTCATCATCTGTGTGTGTTGTACATCATCTGTGTGTGTTGTACATCATCTGTGTGTGTTGTACATCATCTGTGTGTGTTGTACATCATCTGTGTGTGTTGTACATCATCTGTGTGTGTGTTGTACATCATCTGTGTGTGTGTTGTACATCATCTGTGTGTGTGTTGTACATCATCTGTGTGTTTGTACATCATCTGTATGTGTGTGTACATCATCTGTGTGTGTTGTACATCATCTGTGTGTGTGTTGTACATCATCTGTGTGTGTTGTACATCATCTGTGTGTTGTGTTGTACATCATCTGTGTGTGTTGTACATCATCTGTGTGTGTTGTACATCATCTGTGTGTGTTGTACATCATCTGTGTGTGTTGTACATCATCTGTGTGTGTTGTACATCATCTGTGTGTGTGTTGTACATAATCTGTGTGTGTTGTACATCATCTGTGTGTGTTGTACATCATGTAATGTGTTGTACATCATCTGTGTGTGTTGTACATCATCTGTATGTGTTGTACATCATCTGTATGTGTTGTACATCATCTGTGTGTGTTTTGTACATCATCTGTGTGTTTGTACATCATCTGTGTGTGTTGTACATCATCTGTGTGTGTGTTGTACATCATCTGTGTGTGTTGTACATCATCTGTGTGTGTTGTACATCATCTGTGTGTGTTGTACATCATCTGTGTGTGTTGTACATCATCTGTGTGTGTTGTACATCATCTGTGTGTGTTGTACATCATCTGTGTGTGTTGTACATCATCTGTGTGTGGTTGTACATCATCTGTGTGTGTGTACAATACATCATCTGTGTGTGTTGTACATCATCTGTGTGTGTTGTACATCATCTGTATGTGTTGTACATCATCTGTATGTGTGCCTGTGGGCCGTTGCCAGAGGAGAGAGAGACATTTCAGCATCAGGTAGCCTAGAAAATATTTATAGACTATCTATTTAGCTAATTCAAAACATAGCTTGTAGTATGGCTAGGCTATCTCGTTCACAGGAGGTTGGTGGCACCTTAATTGGGGAGGACGGGGCTCGTGGTAATGGCTGGAGCGTAAAAAAAATGGTATGGTATCAAATACATCAAACACACGGTTTGATGCCATTCCATTCCACACACTAATTGACAAAAAAAAAAATGTAACAACGTGTTTATTTATACAGTAGCCTAAGAGTGCAGTGATTCTACTTCATGGGGGTTTAAGTTATTTTTTTAACCTTTATTTAACTAGGCAAGTCAGTTAAGAACAAATTCTTTTTTACAATGACGGCCTACACCTGGCCAAAATCGGACCCGGACGAGGCTGGGCAATTTTCGCCGCCCCTATGGGACTCCCAATCACGGCCGGTTGTGATACAGCCTGGAATCGAACCAGGGGGTGTAGTAGTGACGCATCAAGCACTGAGATGCAGTGCCTTAAGACCCGCTGCGTGTGGCCTTGTAGTGACGCCTCAAGCCACTGAGATGCAGTGCCTTAGACCGCTGCGCCACTCGGGAGCCCGAGTGCCTTGTCAAGTCAAGTGCCTTGAGTGGGACTTGGGATCAGAGTCCAGCAGCCTTCTAGTGTCAATACCACATTCATGCTGACTTTTTCATGTAGGATACATAGAGACAGCACCAATTATTGGTCACGGAAATGTGGTTAAAAAGTCATGGAGAAGTCATGGAAATGTGGTTAAAAAAAGAATGGAGAAGTCATGGAAATGTGGTTAAAAAAGTCATGGAGAAGTCATGGAAATGTGGTTAAAAAGTCATGGAGAAGTCATGGAAATGTGGTTAAAAAGTCATGGAGAAGTCATGGAAATGTGGTTAAAAAGTCATGGAGAAATGGAGTGGTTAAAAAAGTCATGGAGAAGTGATGGAAATGTGGTTAAAAAGTCATGGAGAAGTCATGGAAATGTGGTTAAAAAGTCATGGAGAAGTCATGGAAATGTTTTAAAAAGTCATGGAGAAGTCATGGAAATGTGGTTTAAAAAGTAATGGAGAAGTCATGGAAATGTGGTTTAAAAAAGTGACATGGAGAAGTCATGGAAATGTGGTTAAAAAAGTCATGGAGAAGTCATGGAAATGTGGTTAAAAAAGTCATGGAGAAGTCATGGAAATGTGTGGTTAAAAGTCATGGAAATCATGGAAATGTCTATAAGAAGTCTCTATAGCATTGAGATGTCAGTTGGGAATTTCTGTGTGCTCCAATAGTCCTAATGAACCGAATTGAAAAAAATGTGGTTAAAAACCTCTTTCATCCCAAGTCAAGCACTGATCTTAGCTGTGCTATAATCAATTAGTTAGCTCATACAGCCTTATTCATGCTTATATCAACTCATAAGGATATTATAACTGCGTGTATAGTGTTACCAGGCCAGTAACACTTCTGTTAAAACAAGTCATAAGTCATTGTAAACTGCAGGCTTTGGGTTCAGCATAGAGCCAACTCACCAGTCCAGTAACACTGTGGTAGTGTCCAAAAGAAGGGAAGTCATGAACCAGTGGTTAAAAAGTCAGGAGAAGGGAACCTACCTTAGCCCCTCCACGTCACCTGTAGTAGCAGTCAGTGAGATGGATTACAGAAAAACAGATGGCCAGAAGTCATGGAAATGTGGTTAAAAAGCACAGAGAGAGAAGTGATTCTACTGCAAATGTGGTTAAAAAGTCATGTAGAAGTCATGGAAATTATTATTAAAATTATTATTATTAGTCATGGAAATTGTTATTAAAAAGTATTATTAGAAGTCATGGAAATGTGGTTAAAAAAGTCTGGAGAAGTCATATATTATGTGGTATAAAAAGTCATGGAGAACTGCTGAAATTCCTGTTCTACCTGTCAGTATTGGAGAAGTCATGGAATTATTATTAAAAAGTTATTATTATAGGTCATGAGTACTGCTGGTGTTCTGTTTACCTGTCATTAAAATATTATAAAAGTCATGGAGAAGTCATGGGTTTTGTGTTAAAAAAGTCATGGAGAAGTCATGGAATATGTGGTTTATTAAGTATTATTATTATTATTATTATTATTAAATTATGGTTATTAAATTATTATTATTAAGTTATAGGTCCGGAGTATGCCTGGTTTTCTGTTCTACCTGGATCATTATATTATTATTATAGGTCTGGAGAAGTCATGCTGGTTTTTCTGTTCTACCTGATGGAGAAGTCATTATGGAAATGGAGTAAAGCTGGTGGAGAAGTCATGGTTCTGTGGTTATCAAAGTATTATTAGAATAGTTCTGGAAATGCTGGTTTTCTGTTTGGAGAAGATCATTATATTATGTGGTTATAAAGTCTGGAGTAGAAGTCATGGAAATGTGGATTAAAAAGTTATTATAGGTCTGGAGTACTGCTGGTTTTCTGTTTTACCTGATCATTAATATTATTATTATTAAAAGTCTGGAGTACTGCTGGTTTTCTGGAAATGTGGTTAAAAAGTTATGGAGAAGGTCCGGAGTACTGTGGTTTTCTGTTCTACCTGATCAAGTATATTATTATTGTGGTTAAAAAGTCATGCTGGTTTTCTGTTCTATGATCATTTAATTATTATTGGAGAAGTCATGGAAATTTGGTTAAAAAGTCATGGAGAATATTATGGAAATAGGTCTAAAAAACTGGAAGAAGCATGGAGATGTTTAAAAAGTATGGAAATTATGGTTATTGTTAGTCATGGAGAAGTCATGGAAATCTGGTTTTACCTGATCATTAATATTATTATTATTATGTGGTCTGGAGTATCTGCTGAGTTTTCTGTTCTACCTGATTAGTATATGGAGAAGTCATGGAAATAGGTCCGGAGTAAAAGTCTTGGAGTTTTCCTGATCATTGGTTATTAAAGTAGGGAGAACTGATGGGTTTTCTGTTTAAACCTGATCATTATTATTATATGGTCTGGAGTTATGCTGTTTTTAGAGAAGTACCTGATATTATATTATCTATTATAGGTCATGGAGTACTGCTCCGGGGGGAATTGGTTAAAAAGTCCTGATCATTAATAACGATTATAGGTCTGGAGTACTGCTGGTTTTTTTTTTCTACCTGATCATTATATTTATTATTATAGGTCCAGGAGTACTGCTGGTTTTCTGGTCTACCTGAACAGTCATTATTAATATTATTATTATTATTATTATTATTAGTTATTGTGGTTATTATTATATCAATGGAGTACTGCTGGGTACAGTCATTCCTGATCATTATATTACTTATTATTATTATTATAATTATTATTATTATAGTGATTATTATTATTATTATTATTGTTTCTGTATTATAGGTCAAGGAGTATAAACTGCTGGTTTTCTGTTCTACCTGATCATTAGCTCAATATTATTATAGGTCGGGAGTTCTGCTGGTTTTCTGTTCTACATGACATTATATTATTATTTTTATTATTACAAAAAGATATTATTATTATTATTATTATTATTATTATTATTATTATTATTATTATTATGATAGGTCCATTAGACTGCTGGTTTTCTGTTCTAAAGCTGATCATTATATATTATTATTATTATTATTATTATTATTATTATCATTATTATTATTATTATAGATCTGGAGTACTGCTGGTTTTCTGTTCTAACTGATCATTATTATTATTATTATACCTATTAGCCTATATTATTATTATTATTATATATTATTATTATTATAGATCTGGAGTACTGCTGGTTTTCTGTTCTACATCTGATCATTATATTATTATTATTTATTATTATTATTATTATTATTATTATTATTATTATTATTATTATTATTATTATTATTATAGGTCTGGAGTACTGCTGGTTTTCTGTTCTACCTGATCATTATATTATTATTATAGGTCTGGAGTACTGCTGGTTTTCTGTTCTACCTGATCATTATTATTATTATTAAAGGTCTGGAGTACTGCTGGTTTTCTGTTCTAATAGGATCATTAATATTATTATTATTTTATTATTATATTATTATTATTATTATTGTTATTATTATTATTATTATAGATCTGGAGTACTGCTGGTTTTCTGTTCTACCTGATCATAATATTATTATTATAGGTCCGGAGTACTGCTGGTTTTCTTTTCTACCTGATCATTATATTATTATTATAGGTCCGGAGTACTGCTGGTTTTCTGTTCTATTATGATTTTTATATTATAGTATTATAGTTATTATTATTATGTTTCTACCTGATCATTATTATTATTATAGATCTGGAGTACTGCTGGTTTTCTGTTTAACTGATCATTAATATTATTATTATTATCTGGAGTACTGCTGGTTTTCTTATTATTATTATATTATTATTATAGGTCTGGAGTACTGCTGGTTTTCTGTTCTACCTGATCATTAATATTATTATTATAGGTCTGGAGTACTGCTGGTTTTCTGTTCTACCTGATCATTATATTATTATTATTATAGGTCTGGAGTACTGCTGGTTTTCTGTTCTACCTGATCATTATATTATTATTATTATTATTATTATAGGTCCGGAGTACTGCTGGTTTTCTGTTCTACCTGATCATTGTATTATTATTATAGGTCTGGAGTACTGCTGGTTTTCTGTTGTACTGACCTTATCATTATATTATTATTATAGGTCTGGAGTACTGCTGGTTTTCTGTTCTACCTGATCATTATATTATTATTATAGGTCCAGAGTACTGCTGGTTTTCTGTTCTACCTGATCATTATATTATTATTATAGGTCCGGAGTACTGCTGGTTTTTGTTTACCTGATCATTATATTTATTTTATAATTTTAGGTCCGGATTTTTGCTGGTTTTCTGTTCTACCTGATCATTAATATTATTATTATAGGTCCGGAGTACTGCTGTTTTTTTGTTCTACCTGATAATTAATTTCACCCAGCTGGTGTCCCAGGTTAAAATCAGTCCCAAATTAAAGGGGAAGAATGGAAAAAAAGCAGTGGAACTGGCTTCCAGGTCCAGATGTGAATCTGAGATGTGAATACACCTTCTAGTCTCCCCACTGACTCCAACAGAGAGAAACACCAGAAGTGTCCCACTAACCGATCAACACTAGGTAACAACGGCCAATCAGCTGTGAAGGTGTGGCCCTGGGGGGAGGGGGCGGGGCCGAGCAAGCTCATACCTTTGATCAGCTCTGATCACCCAACGGTAGATGACATTTTTCACTTCAATTGGTCACAGCCCCCCCCCGTCCACAACAACGCCTCGAAGAGCTTCAACAACAATGCCCGTGGTTACTATGGTTACAACGGTTATTACGGGCGTGGCATTCATCGGGTCATGAACAATCATTATTACGTCCGGGAGGTTTTCAACCCTCGAGCGTAGGGAACAACTCCAGGCCCCAGTAATAACCTATTAATCATGATAAATAAGTACCTGTAGATGATTTAAGGACACAAACAGAAACAGGACGTTAGATGTTAATGGAGACAGGATGAGGACAGCAGGTCCATAGAGGTAGATAGAAGGGTCCATGCTAAAACAGGCTTTGTGGCACTAGAGCTGTCTATCCAAGTCTATGGGACAGTAAGTCCATAGAGGTAGATAGAAGGCCCATGCTAAAACAGGATTTCAGCACTAAGAGCTGTCTATCCAAGTCTATGGGACAGTAAGTCCATAGAGGTAGATAGAGAGGCCCATGCTAAAACAGGCTTTGTGGCACTAGAGCTGTCTATCCAAGTCTATGGGACAGTAAGTCCATAGAGGTAGATAGAAGGGCCCATGCTAAAACAGGCTTTGTGGCACTAGAGCTGTCTATCCAAGTCTATGGGACAGTAAGTCCATAGAGGTAGATAGAGGGCCCTTCTTTGCATCTGTGTCTTAATGGCTTCTTTGACAGCATGGGCAGCGTCATTGAGGGCCTTCACAATATTTTAAGCAAAGTAGCCTTGGCTTTGGTCTTTGGTATGACTCGGCCGGGGATCGAACTCCCAACCTTTCAATCTCAAGGCCGACACAAGACCACTGAGTGTGTCTTCATTTTAAAGTAGTCCATGTCTTATTTTTCTACTATTATTGGTAAACAAACTGAGCTCCTGCCACCTGAACCTGTATAGAAGTCAAGGTGGGTGATTCACTGCCACCTGAACCTGTATAGAGTCAAGGTGGGTGATTTACTGCCACCTGAACCTGTTATAAAGTCAAGGTGGGTGATTTACTGCCACCTGAACCTGTATAAAGTCAAGGTGGGTGATTTACTGCCACCTGAACCTGTATAGAGTCAAGGTGGGTGATTTACTGCCACCTGAACCTGTATAGAGTCAAGGTGGGTGATTTACTGCCACCTGAACCTGTATAGAGTCAAGGTGGGTGATTTACTGCCACCTGAACCTGTATAAAGTCAAGGTGGGTGATTTACTGCCACCTGAACCTGTATAGAGTCAAGGTGGGTGATTTACTGCCACCTGAAACCTGTATAAGAGTCAAGGTGGGTGATTTACTGCCACCTGAACCTGTATAGAGTCAAGGTGGGTGATTTACTGCCACCTGAACCTGTATAAAGTCAAGGTGGGTGATTTACTGCCACCTGAACCTGTATAGAGTCAAGGTGGGTGATTTACTGCCACCTGAACCTGTATAGAGTCAAGGTGGGTGATTTACTGCCACCTGAACCTGTATAGAGTCAAGGTGGGTGATTTACTGCCACCTGAACCTGTATAGAGTCAAGGTGGGTGATTTACTGCCACCTGAACCTGTATAAAGTCAAGGTGGGTGATTTACTGCCACCTGAACCTGTATAGAGTCAAGGTGGGTGATTTACTGCCACCTGAACCTGTATAGAGTCAAGGTGGGTGATTTACTGCCACCTGAAGTTATGGAATGTTTACTAAGGAGTATAATTCATTGGCTGATCCTTCCTGGTGACCTGGATGGAATTACGTGAACGAGCCTTTCCTTAACCCACAGGAAGTCTCACCCAGTTGACTACTTAAAAAATGGTGAAAGTCCTCAATGTCTCTGGCCATGTTAAAACGGGCTTTGTGGCACTAGAGCTGTCTATCTAAGTCTATGGGACAGTAAGTCCATAGAGGTAGATAGAAGGGGCCCATGCTAAAACAAGCTTTGTGGCACTAGAGCTGTCTATTTAAGTCTATGGGACAGTAGAACTGAAGCTGACACACAGTAGGTGACTATGCTGTGATTACCTAGCCTCTATGCTAGCTTCACGCGCTCTGCGGAATCTCTCGGACCCTCGGAAACATTCCGACGGGGAATCCGGGCATACAAGATTGTAACGCTAGTTTCCCACTTGTAGTTCCGACTCGGAAATGTGCATTTCCGATCATTCCGTGAGGACGTGAAGGCAGCATAGAATATGCAGACATAGACTGGAATGTAATGTAGACGTCTAGGTGAACACAATCTACTAAAGCTATTTCTATTTCCCTGTCTCTATATCTAACTCTGGCATGTACACATGTATATGGATAGATAGGGGTATTGAACCCAGGGAATCGGTGTACCTCAAGACCCGCGTTAGCTCTCTCTGAGCTAAAGCCTGGGGCATCAGCTCTAGGGAGCTAACACCAGCCTTCAGGTCTCAAAGTGATTCATCGCTCGAGCAAATTCACTGTAAAGCGATTTGGACCGCAACATCATTACAAATACATGTTATATTATTACTGCCGTCGCTAACACGATCGCACGCCGAGAGCAGTGAACAGTAAACATTACCTTGTTGTCGGACAGTCCGGTGACCTGGTCCACAAACTCCTCCTGGATCATGAAGGCAGCCAGGTTGGCTGTGTACGAGGCCAGGAAGATGACAGCGAAGAAGGCCCACACCGACACTATGAACTTACTGGTGGTGCCTTTAGGGTTCTGGACCGGAACAGAGTTGTTGAACACCAGACCCCACAGCAGCCACACCGCCTTACCCATGGTGAACGATGGGCCGTGGGGGTCTGGGGAAGGGAAGGAGAGGAGGTGGGGGAGAGGGGGGGGGAGGGAGGGAGGGAGAGTGGGAGGGAGGGAGGGAGGGAGAAGGAGGGAGAGAGGAGGAGGGGGAGGGAGGGAGGGTGAGGGAGGGAGGGAGGGAGGGAGGAGGGAGGGAGGGAGGGAGGGAGGGAAAGAGAGAAGGAAAGAGCTAAATTAACTTAACCATGTGTGTGGTGATGGTGATTGTGTTGTGTGTGTGGCGTGCGTGTGTGTGTTGTGTGTGTGTGGTGTCGTTGTGTGTGTGTGTGTGTGTGTGTGTGTGTGTGTGTGTGTGTGCGTGCGTGTGTGTGCCGTGCGTGCGTGTGTGTGTGTGTGTGTGTGTGTGTGTGGTGTGTGTCGTGTGTGTGTGTGTGTGTGTGTCTGTGTGTGTGTGTGTGTGTGTGTGTGTGTGTGTGTGTGTGTGTGTGTGTGTGTCTGTGTGTGTCTGTGTGTGTGTCGTGTGTGTGTGTGGTGTGTGTGTGTGTGTGTGTGTGTGTGTGTGTGTGTGTGTGTGTGTGTGTGTGTGTGTGTGTGTACCTACCTCTACCCTGTGCCAGGTTCCTGTTAAAGCCTAGAGGGCTGATGTATTCAAACATGAAGACAGCCATCGCTGTGACCAGCAACAGCATCACAAACATCATAATCCACACCGAGGCACTGAACGGCTCTGAAACACACACAGAGAGAGAAAGAGAGATACATGAACACACACACACACACATCAGATTAGATACACACACACATCAGATTAGATACACACACACACATCAGATTAGATACACACACACATCAGATTAGATACACACACACATCAGATTAGATACACACACACACATCAGATTAGATACACACACACACACATCAGATTAGATACACACACACACAACAACATCAGATTAGATACACACACACATCAGATTAGATACACACACACATCAGATTAGATACACACACACATCAGATTAGATACACACACACACACATCAGATTAGATACACACACAGATTAGATACACACACACACATCAGATTAGATACACACACATCAGATTAGATACACACACACATCAGATTAGATACACACACACATCAGATTAGATACACACACACATCAGATTAGATACACACACACACACATCAGATTAGATTAGATACACACACATCAGATTAGATACACACACACATCAGATTAGATACACACACACATCACAATTAGATACAACACACACATCAGATTAGATACACACACATCAGATTAGATACACACACACAGATTAGATACACACACACATCAGATTAGATACACACACACATCAGATTAGATACACACACACATCAGATTAGATACACACACACACATCAGATTAGATACACAAACACATCAGATTAGATACACACACACATCAGATTAGATACACACACACACACATCAGATTAGATACACACACACACAGATTAGATACACACACACATCAGATTACATACACACACACACACACACACATCAGATTAGATACACACACACATCAGATTAGATACACACACACACACATCAGATTAGATACACACACATCAGATTAGATACACACACACACATCAGATTAGATACACACACACACATCAGATTAGATACACACACACATCAGATTAGATACACACACACACATCAGATTAGATACACACACACATCAGATTAGATACACACACACACAAACACACACACACACACACACATCAGATTAGATACACACACACATCAGATTAGATACACACACACGTCAGATTAGATACACACACACACACATCAGATTAGATACACACAGAGACACAGATACACACACATCAGATTAGATACACACTCTAACACTCCACTGAACCCCCCTCCCCCCCAAACACAATGTGAGTGGGAGAGTATTAAAGTGGTGTTGTCAGCAGTCCTGTCTAATCTAGTGTATCTAATCAGTCCTGTCTTCCTCCGTGTTAGTGGTGCTGTATAGACCAGTCCTGTCTTCCTCCTGTTAGTGGTGCTGTATAGACCAGTCCTGTCTTCCTCCTGTTAGTGGTGCTGTATAGACCAGTCCTGTCTTCCTCCTGTCTTCCAGTCCTGTCTTCCTCCTGTTAGTGGTGCTGTATAGACCAGTCCTGTCTTCCTCCTGTTAGTGGTGCTGTATAGACCAGTCCTGTCTTCCTCCTGTTAGTGGTGCTGTATAGACCAGTCCTGTCTTCCTCCTGTTAGTGGTGCTGTATAGACCAGTCCTGTCTTCCTCCTGTTAGTGGTGCTGTATAGACCAGTCCTGTCTTCCTCCATGCTGTTAGTGGTGCTGTATAGACCAGTCCTGTCTGTCTTCCTCTGTCTCCTGTTAGTGGTGCTGTATAGACCAGTCCTGTCTTCCTCCTGTTAGTGGTGCTGTATAGACCAGTCCTGTCTTCCTCCTGTTAGTGGTGCTGTATAGACCAGTCCTGTCTTCCTCCTGTTAGTGGTGCTGTATAGACCAGTCCTGTCTTCCTCCTGTTAGTGGGTGCTGTAGAGACCAGTCCTGTCTTCCTCCTGTTAGTGGTGCTGTATAGACCAGTCCTGTCTTCCTCCTGTTAGTGGTGCTGTATAGACCAGTCCTGTCTTCCTCCTGTTAGTGGTGCTGTATAGACCAGTCCTGTCTTCCTCCATGCCTGTTAGTGGTGCTGTATAGGACCAGTCTTCTGTCTTCCTCCCTCCATGTGTAGTGGTGCTGTATAGACCAGTCCTGTCTTCCTCCTGTTAGTGGTGCTGTATAGACCAGTCCTGTCTTCCTCCATGCTGTTAGTGGTGCTGTATAGACCAGTCCTGTCTTCCTGTCCTGTTAGTGGTGGTGCTGTATAGACCAGTCCTGTCAGTGGTGCTGTATAGACCAGTCCTGTCTTCCTCCTTCCTCCTGTTAGTGGTGCTGTATAGACCAGTCCTGTATAGTCTTCCTGCTGTTAGTGGTGCTGTATAGACCAGTCCTGTCCAGTTCCTCCTGTTAGTGGTGCTGTATAGACCAGTCCTGTCTTCCTCCTCCTGTTTCCTCCTGTTAGTGGTGCTGTATAGACCAGTCCTGTCTTCCTCCTGTTAGTGGTGCTGTATAGACCAGTCCTGTCTTCCTCCTGTTAGTGGTGCTGTATAGACCAGTCCTGTCTTCCTCCTGTTTAGTGGTGCTGTATAGACCAGTCCTGTCTTCCTCCATATTAATTACTTCTAGCGGTGCTGCTCTCCTGTCACTGGCGTACTGCCACTCTCTCTCTCTCTATCTCTGTCTCTGTGTGCTGTGTGTGTGGTGTGTATAGACCATCCTGTGTGTGGTGTGTGTCCTGTGTGTGTATAGTGTGTGTGTGTGTCTCTGTGTGTGTGTGTGTATGTGTGTGTGTGTGTGTGTGTGTATGTGTGTGTGTGTGTGTGTGTGTGTGTGTGTGTGTGTGTGTGTGTGTGTGTGTGTGTGTGTGTGTGTGTGTGTGTGTGTGTGTGTGTGTGTGTGTGTGTGTGTGTTGGCAGAGGGCCATTCTGGGGTTTCCCTGCTTAGCCTCGTAATCGGTGCATTATGGTAGCTACCGCATGACACACGTATGTGTGTGTGCGTGCCTGCATGCTTGTGAGAGCGTTTGTGTGAGCATGGTATCTATGTAAGCCATTAGGTAATTCATATGTGGGCTATGCAGCACTGTAGAACCGTGCCAAGGCTAGAGTACTGCTGCACTGGAGAGGGCTGGAGATGACTGGAGAGGACTGGAGATGACTGGAGAGGGCTGGAGAGGACTGGAGAGGGGAGAGGGCTGGAGAGGGACTGGAGAGGACTGGAGAGGGGCCGGAGAGGACTGGAGAGGACTGGAGAGGATGGATAGGTTGGAGAGGACTGGAGAGGACTGGAGATGAACTGGAGAGGGAGAGGACTGGAGAGGGCCGGAGAGGACTGGAGAGGACTGGAGAGGACTGGAGAGGACTGGAGGGCTGACTGGAGAGGACTGGAGAGGACTGGATAGGGCTGGAGAGGGCTGGAGAGGACTGGAGAGGGCTGGAGAGGACTGGGAGAGGGAGGAGAGGACTGGATAGGGCTGGAGAGGGCTGGAGAGGGCTGGAGAGGGCTGGCGAGGACGGGAGTGGACTGGAGAGGACTGGAGAGGACTGGAGAGGACTGGACTGTGAGAGGACTGGAGAGTGACTGGAGAGGACTGGAGAGGACTGGATAGGGCTGGAGAGGGCTGGAGAGGACTGGAGAGGACTGGAGAGGACTGGAGAGGAGAGGACTGGGAGAGGACTGGAGAGGACTGGATAGGGCTGGAGGAGGAGGGCTGGAGAGGACTGGATAGGACTGGAGAGGACTGGAGAGGACTGGATAGGATAGAGTGCTGGAGAGGGCTGGATAGGGCTGGAGAGGGCTTGAAAGGACTGGAGAAAGGACTGGAGAGGACTGGAGAGGGCTGGAGAGGACTGGAGATGACTGGAGAGGACTGGAGAGGACTGGATAGGGCTGGGGACTGGAGAGGGCTGGGATAGGACTGGAGGAGGCTGGGAGGAGGACTGGAGAGGACTGGAGAGGACTGGAGAGGGCTGGATAGGGGATTGGAGAGGGCTGGAGAGGACTGGAGGGACTGGAGAGGACTGGAGAGGACAGGAGAGAGGACTGGAGAGGGCTGGAGAGGGGCTGGAGAGGGCTGGAGAGGGCTGGAGAGGACTGGAGAGGACTGGAGAGGACTGGAGAGGACAGGAGAGGACTGGAGAGGGCTGGAGAGGGCTGGAGAGGGCTTGGGATAGAGGCTGGATAGGATGGAGAGAGGCTGGATGGATAGGACTGGGAGAGGGCTGGAGAGGACTGGAGAGGACTGGAGAGGACTGGAGAGGACTGGAGAGGTTGGAGAGGACTGGAGAGGACTGGAGAGGAGAGGACTGAGGACTGGAGAGGACTGGAGAGTGCTGTAATCTTTGTGTGTCTCTGTGGGTGTTTTCTCTCTCTGTATGTGTGTGTGTGTGTGTTTGTGTGTATGGGTGTGTGTGTACAGTGCGTTCGGGAAAGTATTCAGACCCCTTGACTTTTTCAACATTTTGTTCAGTTACAGCCTCATTCTAAAATTGATTAAACAAATAAAAATCCTCATCAATCTTTACACAATACCCCATAACGACATTTTTAGAAATGTTTGCAATAAAATAAAAAAACTGAAATACCTTATTTACATAAGTAATCAGACCCTTTGCTATGAGACACGAAATTGAGCTCAGGTGGCATCCTGTTTCCATTGATCGTCCTTGAGATGTTTCTACAACTTGATTGGAGTCCACCTGTGGTCAATTCAATTGATTGGACATAATTTGGAAAAGCACACACACCTGTCTATATAAGATCCCACAGTTATCAGTGCATGTCAGAGAAGAAACCAAGCCATGAGGTCAAAGGAATTGTCCGTAGCGCTCCGAGACAGGATTGTGTTGAGGCACAGATCTGGGGAAGGGTACCAAAATATATCTGCAGCATTGAAGGTCCCCAAGAACACAGTGGCCCTCCGTCATTCTTAAATGGAAGAAGTTTGGAACCACCAAGACTCATCCTAGAGCCGGCTGCCCGGCCAAACTGAGCAATCGCGGGAGAAGGGCCTTGGTCAGGGAGGTGACCAAGAGTCCGATGGCTACTCTGACAGAGCTCTAGAGTTCCTCTGTGGAGATGAGAGAAACTTCCAGAAGGACAACCATCTCTGCAGCACTCCACCAATCAGGCCTTTATGGTAGAGTGGCCAGACGGAAGCCACTCCTCAGTAAAAGGCACATGACAGCCCGCTTGGAGTTTGCCAAAAAGCACCTAAAGGACTCTCAGATCATGAGAAACAAGATTCTCTGGTCTGATGAAACCAACATTGAACTCTTTGGCCTGAATGCCAAGCGTCACATCTGGAGGAAACCTGGCACCATCCCTACGGTGAAGCATGGGGGGTGGCAGCATGCAATGGGGATGTTTTCAGCGACAGGAACTGGGAGACTAGTCAGGATCGAGGGAAAGATGAACGGAGCAAAGTACAGAGAGATCCTTGGTGACAAACTGCTCCAGAGCGCTCAGGACCTCAGACTGGAGCGAAGGTTCACCTTCCAACAGGACAACAACCCTAAGCACACAACCAAGACAACGCAGGAGTGGCTTCGGGACAAGTCTCTGAATGTCCTTGAGATGACCCACCCAGTGCCCAGACTTGAACCCGATCTAACATCTCTGGGAGAGCCTGAAAATAGCTGTGCAGCGACACTCCCCCATCAAACCTGACAGAGCTTGAGAGGATCTGCAAGAGAAGAATGGAGACACTCCCCAAATACAGGTGTGCCAAGCTTGTAGCGTCATACCCCAAGAAGGCTCGAGGCTATAATCGCTGTCAAAGTGCTTCAACAAAGTACTGAGTAAAAGGTCTGAATACTTATGAATGTTTTTTTTTGGTGCAAACATTTCTAAAACTGTTTTTGCTTTGTCATTATGTCAGTGTGTGTAGATCGATGAGAGAAAGAAACAATTGTAACGTAACAATCTGTCAGGTGGGTGTAACGTAACAATCTGTCAGGTGGTGTAACGTAACAATCTGTCAGGTGGTGTAAACAACACAATCTGTCAGGTGGTGTAACGTAACAATCTTCAGGTGGTGTAACGATACAATCTGTCAGGTGGTGTAACGTAACAATCTGTCAGGTGGTGTAACCGTAACAATCTGTCAGGTGGTGTAACGTAACAAATCTGTCAGGTGGTGTAACGTAACAATCTGTCAGGTGGTGTAACGTAACAATCTGTCAGTGGTGTAACGTAACAATCTGTCAGGTGGTGTAACGACACAATTTGTCCAGGTGGTGTAACGTAACAATCTGTCAGGTGGTGTAACGTAACATCTGTCAGGTGGTGTAACGTAACAATCTGTCAGGTGGTGTAACAACACAAAACACGGCGAGGGTTTACCGAGGAAGGCGGACGGGGAGACAGTTCCAACATTGCTACGGGAAACCATGACGCTGATTCCGGTTTCCACGAACGGGACGGAGAAATCGATGACCTCAGAACGCTCCTCATTGATCGTCAGAGAGCCGACGGCATCATGGACAGCTTTCTTATAGACCACCTGGGAGGGAGGGAAGGACAGAGGGAAGGAGGGAGGGAAGGATGGAGGGAAGGAGAGAGAGAGGGAGGAGAGGGGGAGGAGGGAGGGAAGGATGAGGAGGGAAGGAGGGAGGGAAGGAGAGAGGGAAGAAGAGAGGGAAGGAGGAGGGAGGAAGGAGAGAGAGAGGGAGGAGAGAGGGGGGAGAGGGGGAGGAGAGAGGGAGGAGGGAGGGAAGGAGAGAGGGAAGGAGGGAGGGACAAGGGAGGGAGGGAAGGAGGAGAGAGGGAGGAAGGACGAAGAGAGGAGGGAGGAGAGAGGGAGGAGAGGGGGAGGAGAGAGGGAGGAGGGAAGGAGGGAGGGAAGGAGAGAGAGAGGGAGGAGAGAGGGAAGGAGGGAGGGAAGGAGAGAGGGAAGGAGGGAGAAAGAGATGTAGAGGGAGAGATGGAGGGAGAGAGAGAGAAATTATGGGTTAAACTTTCATCTAGTGTGTTAGCGTGTTGTTGGGATGTAGCTCAGTTGGTAGAGCATGGCGTTTGCAAACGCCAGGGTTGTGGGTTCGTTTCCCACGGGGGCACAGTATGAAAAAATATAAAAAAATAATAATGTATGCACTCACTAACTGTAAGTCGCTCTGGATAAGAGCGTCTGCTAAATGACTAAAATGTAAATGTAAAAATGTTGTTGATGTCGTTAGCAGGAAGTCACTCCGCTGTGTATTATGATGCTACAGTATATTGCTGAGTATAGCTTTAGCCATTAGCTAAACAGAGTCAAATGATGCTACAGTATATTGCTGAGTATACCTTTAGCCATTAGCTAAAACAGAGTCAAATGATGCTACAGTATATTGCTGAGTATACCTTTAGCCATTAGCTAAAACAGAGTGAAATGATGCTACAGTATATTGCTGAGTATACCTTTAGCCATTAGCTAAACAGAGTCAAATGATGCTACAGTATATTGCTGAGTATGCCGTTAGGCCATTAGCTAAGGAGAGTCAAATGATGCTACAGTATATTGCTGAGTATACCCTTTAGCCTTAGCTAAACAGAAGTCAAATGATGCTACAGTATATTGCTGAGTATACCGTTAGCCATTAGCTAAACAGAGTCAAGGAGAGAGCTACAGTATATTGCTGAGTATACCGTTAGGCCATTAGCTAAATATAGTCAAATGATGCTGACAGTATATTGCTGATAGAGCGTTAGCCATTAGCTAAAAACAGAGTCAAATGATGCTACAGTATATTGCTGAGTATACCTTTAGCCATTAGCTAAACAGGGTAAAATGAAATTCAAAGTATGATATTATTATATGATTATTATTATTATTATTATATATTATCACTCACCTCTCTCCACCATCCCGTTCCACACGTTGTTGATCTTCTTGCCATGTTTACCGTTTGTAACCAGGTAGAGATCGTAGGTGAACTTCAACTTTTTTTGTCACGTAACTTAGCGATCTTCTTCAGGATGTCGAGTGCAAGATCCTTTACAGCACTTTTTAATGTAGGTCCCGCCCGCCTCTGTAGTGTTGCTGTGGAAACAACAAAGAATGACATGGCTGAAACTGTATTACCCCTTTTTATATAGACATCTTTTCATTGGCTGAAGATTTCAGAACCTTTTAGAACACCCATTGGTTAAAACTTTGAAGTACTCTTTTATACGGACATCTGCCATTAGCAGAATGGCATAACCTGTTTAAAATGGCCATGTGTCTATTGGCTGAAGACTTCCAGGAAATCCTCTGATGTCCATGGAATTAGCAAAATCTTTAGTAGACATGATCCCTCAAAGACGTGAAGAGAGAGAGAGAGCCAGAGATAGAGGAAGAGATATAGAAGTGGAGAGAGAGAGCCAGAGATAGAGGAAGAGATATAGAAGTGGAGAGAGAGAGCCAGAGATAGAGGAAGAGATATAGAAGTGGAGAGAGAGAGCCAGAGATAGAGGAAGAGATATAGAATGGAGAGAGAGAGCCAGAGAGAGAGGAAGAGATATAGAAGTGGAAGAGAGAGAGAGGGGAGAGAGAATAGAGGAAGAGATATAGAAGAGGAGAGAGAAGCCAGAGATAGAGGAAGAGATATAGAAGTGGAGAGAGAGAAGCCAGGAGATGAGGAAGAGATATAGAAGTTGGAGAGAGAAGAGCCAGAGATAGAGGAAGAGATAGAGAAGTGGAGAGAGAGAGCCAGGATAGAGGGAGAGAGATATAGAAGTGTGAGAGAGAGAGCCAGAGAAAGAGAAGAGATATAGAAGTGGTGAGAGAGAGCCAGAGAAAGAAGAAGAGATTAGAAGTGGAGAGAGAGAGCCAGAGATAGAGGAAAGAGATATAGAAGTGGAGAGAGAGAGCCAGAGATAGAGGAAGAGATATAGAAGTGAGAGAGATAGCCAGAGATAGAGAAGTGGAGAGAGAGAGCCAGAGATCTAGAGGAGTGATATAGAAGTGGAGAGAGATAGCCAGAGGAAGATATAGATGGTGGAGAGAGAGATCCAGAGATAGAGGAAGAGATATAGAAGTGGAGAGAGAGAGATATTGATCTCCATGTGATAACTGAAACAGAAGATTCCATTCTACCGTCACACAGCTGGGCACGGCCCTTGAATGCTACTGTAACCAGAATAGGTCTGTCTGTCTCCATGTCTCTTTCTGCTTTAACCTATGTCTGCATCTAATATTTTCCCATGGTGTATATACTGTATATAGCTTCCTCCTCCCTTCCCCCTCTCCCTCACTCCTCCCCTCCTGTTTCCTCTCCCTCACATTTACAATCAATTTAGCTGTATTACGCTCTTATCCATAAGCGACTTACAGTTAGTGAATACATGTATATTTTTTAATATATACTTGGCCCCCCGTGGGGAATCGAACCCACAACCCGGCGTTGCCAACGCCAATGCTCTATCAACTGAGCTACATCCCTGCTTGGCCATTCCTCCCCTACCCTGAACGACGCTGGGCCAAATGTGCGCCGCCCATGAGTCTCCCGGTCGCGGCCGGCTGCGACAGAGCCTGGATTCGAACCAGATCTCTAGTGGCACAGTTAAGCAGCTGCGATAACAGCGCCCACCCTAGACCACTGCGCCACTACAGGAACTCAGATAGGAACTCACCCTCCCCTCTCCCTCCACCCTCCTCTCTCCTCTCCTCCCTTCCCCCCTCCCTCACTCCTCCTCTCTCCTCTCCTCCTGTTCCTATCCATCCCTTCCCCTCTCCCTCACTCCTCCTCTCTCCTCTCCTCCCTTCCCCTCTCCCTCACTCCTCCTCTCTCCTCTCCTCCTCTTCTCCTCTCCTCCCTTCCCCTCTCCCTCACTCCTCCTCTCTCCTCTCCTCCTCTCTCCTCTCCTCCCTTCCCCTCTCCCTCACCTCATCCTCCCTCTCTCTCCTCTCTTCCTTCCCCTCTCCTCACTCCCGTCCTCTCTCCTCTCCTCCTGTTCCTCTCCTCCCTTCCCCTCTCCCTCACTCCTCCTCTCCCCTCCTCCCTTCCCCCTCTCCCTCACTCCTCCTCTCTCCTCTCCTCCTCTCTTCCTCTCCTCCTGTCTCCTCTCCTCCCTTCCCCTCTCCCTCACTCCTCCTCTCTCCCTCTCCTCCTCTCTCCCTTCCCCCTCATCTCTCACTCCCCTCCTCCTCCTCCTCCTCTCTACTCTCCTCCCTTCCCCTCTCCCTCACTCCTCCTCTCTCCTCTCCTGCTGTTCCTCTCCTCCTCTCTCCTCTCCTCCCCTTCCCCTCTCCCTCACTCCTCCTCTCTCCTCTCCTCCTGTTCCTCTCCTCCCTTCCCCCTCTCCCTCACTCACTCCTCCTCTCTCCTCTCCTCCTCTCTCCTCTCCATCCCTTCCCCTCTCCCTCACTCCTCCTCTCTCCTCTCCTCCTCTCTCCTCTCCTCCCTTCCCCTCTCCCCTCACTCCTCCTCTCTCCTCTCCTCCTCTCTCCTCTCCTCCCTTCCTTCCCCACTCCCTCACTCCCTCACTCTCTCCTCTCCTCCTCTCTCCTCTCCTCCCTTCCCCTCTCCCTCACTTCCTCCTCTCTCCTCTCCTCCTGTTCTCCTCTCCTCCCTTCCCCTCTCCCTCACTCCTCCTCTCTCCTCCTCTCTCCCTCTCTCCTCTCTCCCTCCTCCTATCCATCCCTTCCCCTCTCCCTCACTCCTCCTCTCTCCTCTCCTCCCTCTCTCCTCTCCTCCCTTCCCCTCTCCCTCACTCCTCCTCTCTCCTCTCCTCCCTTCCCTTCCCCTCTCCCTCACTCCTCCTCTCTCCTCTCCTCCTGTTCCTATCCCATCCCTTCCCCTCTCCCTCACTCCTCCTCTCTCCTCTCCTCCTGTTCCTATCCTCCCTTCCCCTCTCTCCCTCACTCCTCCTCTCTCCTCTCCTCCCTTCCCCTCTCCCCCACTCCTCCTCTCTCCTCTCCTCCTCTCTCCTCTCCTCCTGTTCCTATCCATCCCTTCCCCTCTCCCTCACTCCTCCTCTCTCCTCTCCCTCTCTCTCTCCTCTCCTCCCTTCCCCTCTCCCTCACTCCTCCTCTCTCCTCTCCTCCTCTCTCCTCTCCTCCCTTTCCCTTCCCCCTCTCCCTCACTCCTCCTCTCTCCTCTCCTCCTGTTCCTATCCTCCCTTCCCCCTCTCCCTCACTCCTCCTCTCTCCTCTCCTCCTGTTCCTCTCCTCCCTTCCCCTCTCCCTCACTCCTCCTCTCTCCTCTCCTCCCTTCCCCTCTCCCTCACTCCTCCTCTCTCCTCTCCTCCTCTCTTCTCCATCCCCAGTCCCCGGCCCAGAGAGACTGATCTAAACTCTGGGTTATTTAAATGGTCCTCGCTCTCCACAGGAGCGTAACAGACAGGCAGCAGGTAGCTGTTTAACTCTCGCACACACACACACCACACACACACACACACACACACACACACACACACACACACACACACACACACACACACACACACACTACCACTGAAAACCTGGCTAAAGTTAAACATTTCTGATCACAATGTCCTTAGGAGATTGATAGGCACATGAGTGTAACACATGACTGTATTATTAAATGTAGTGTTGTGTATTGTATTATGGGAGCACTGTACTGTCCTGTACTGCACTGTACTGCACTGTACTGCACTGTAATGTACTGTCCTGTACTGCACTGTACTGCACTTTACTGCACTGTAATGTACTGCACTGTAATGTACTGCACTGCACTAAACTGTACTGTACTGCACTGTACTGCACTGTAATGTACTGCACTGCACTGCACTGCACTGTAATGTAACTGCACTGTAATGTACTGCACTGCACTGTAATGTACTGCACTGTACTGCACTGTACTGTACTGCACTGCACTGCACTGTCCTGTACTGCACTGTACTGCACTGCACTGCACTGTAATGTACTGCACTGTGATGTACTTGCACTGCACTGCACTGTAATGTACTGCACTGCACTGCACTGTAATGTACTGCACTGCACTGCACTGCACTGCACTGCACTGTCCTGGACTGCACTGTACTGCACTGTCCTGTACTGCACTGTACTGCACTCTCCTGTACTGCACTCTTTTCCTGCTCCTTGCCTCAACGTCTTATCTAGCTGTATGCCCTGAACTGCTACAAAAGTAGGATTGATCTCATTGGTCCAGAGGTGGGCATAGTTGATCAGAGTTGTTACTAATTGGTGCAGAGTTGATCAGAGTTGTTTCCTGATTGGTGCAGAGTTGTGCAGAGTTGATCAGAGTTGTACGTACTTCAACTATAGAGCCACATTAACGAACTCATATATCTTAGAATAAAAACAAAGCTCTCTCCCTCTCCTCTCTCTCTCCTCTCCCTCTTTTTTTCTGTCTTCCCTCCTCTCTCCTCTTTTCTCCCCTTTCCCTCTCTCCTCCTCTCCTTCCCCCTCTCCTCTCCTCTCCTCTCCTCCCTTCCCCTCTCCCTCACTCCTCCTCTCTCCTCTCCTCCTGTTCCTCTCCTCCCTTCCCCCTCTCCCTCACTCCTCCTCTCTCCTCTCCTCCTGTTCCTCTCCTCCCTTCCCCCTCTCCCTCACTCCTCCTCTCTCCTCTCCTCCTCTCCTCCTCTCCTCCCTTCCCCCTCTCCCTCACTTAGAGGAGCTCCTCCTCTCTCCTCTCCTCCTGTTCCTCTCCTCCCTTCCCCTCTCCCTCACTCCTCCTCTCTCCTCTCCTCCTCTCTCCTCTCCTCCTCTCTCCTCTCCTCCCTTCCCCTCTCCCTCACTCCTCCTCTCTCCTCTCCTCCTGTCCCTCTCCTCCCTTCCCCTCTCCCTCACTCCTCCTCTCTCCTCTCCTCCTCTCTCCTCTCCTCCTCTCTCCTCTCCTCCCTTCCCCTCTCCCTCACTCCTCTCCTCTCCTCTCCTCTCCTCTCCTCTCCTCTCCTCTCCTCTCCTCTCCTCTCCTCTCCTCTCCTCTCCTCTCCTCTCCTCTCCTCTCCTCTCCTCTCCTCTCCTCTCCTCTCCTCTCTTCCCCCTCTCCTCCTCTCCTCTCCTCTCCTCTCCTCCTCCTCTCCTCTCCTCTCCTCTCCTCCTCTCTCCTCTCCTCCTGTTCCCTCTCCTCCCATCCCCCTCTCCCTCACTCCTCCTCTCTCCTCTCCTCCTCTCTCCTCTCCTCCCCTTCCCCTCTCCCTCACCTCCTCCTCTCTCCTCTCCTCCTCTCTCCTCTCCTCCTGCTCCTATCCATCCCTTCCCCTCTCCCTCACTCCTCCTCTCTCCTCTCCTCCTCTCTCCTCTCCTCCTCTCTCTCCTCTCCTCCCTCCCCTCTCCCTCACTCCTCCTCTCTCCTCTCCTCCTCTCTCCTCCATCCCCAGTCCCCGGCCCAGAGAGACTGATCTAACTCTGGGTTATTGAAATGGTCCTCGCTCTCCACAGGAGCGTAACAGACAGGCAGCAGGTAGCTGTTTAACTCACACACACACACACACACACACACACACACACACACACACACACACCACACACACACACACACACACACACACACACACACACACACACACACAACACACACACACACACACACACACACACACTACCACTGAAAACCTGGCTAAAGTTAAACATTTCTGATCACACTGTTCTTAGGTGATTGATAGGCAAAGTGTAACACATGACTGTATTATTAAATGTAGTGTTGTGTATTGTATTATGGGAGCATTGTACTGCACTGTACTGCACTGTACTGCACTGTACTGCACTGTACTGCACTTTACTGCACTGTACTGCACTGTACTGCACTGTACTGCACTGTACTGCACTGTACTGCACTGTACTGCACTGTACTGCACTTTACTGCACTGTACTGCACTGTACTGCACTGTACTGTACTGCACTGTACTGCACTGTACTGCACTGTACTGTACTGCACTGTACTGCACTTTACTGCACTGTACTGCACTGTACTGCACTGTACTGCACTGTACTGCACTGTACTGCACTTTACTGCACTGTACTGCACTGCACTGTACTGCACTGTACTGCACTGTACTGCACTGTAATGTACTGCACTGTACTGCACTGTACTGCACTGTACTGTACTGCACTTTACTGCACTGTACTGCACTGTACTGCACTGTACTGTACTGTACTGCACTGTACTGCACTGTACTGCACTGTACTCTCACTTTACTGCACTGTACTGCACTGTACTGCACTTTTACTGCACTGTACTGCACTGTACTGTACTGCACTTTTACTGCACTGTACTGCACTGTACTGCACTGTACTGCACTCTTTTCCTGCTCCTTGCCTCAACGTCTTATCTAGCTGTATGCCCTGAACTGCTACAAAAGTAGGATTGATCTCATTGGTGCAGAGGTGGGCATAGTTGATCAGAGTTGTTACTGATTGGTGCAGAGTTGATCAGAGTTGTTACTGATTGGTGCAGAGTTGATCAGAGTTGTTAC
>CM072232.1:52058834-52068834 GCA_036851935.1 Coregonus suidteri | reverse complement strand
GAGTCTTTGACAATTTCTAGGGCCTTCCTCAGACACCGCCTGGTATAGAGGTCCTGGATGGCAGGAAGCTTGGCCCCAGTGATGTAGTGGGCTGTACACACTACCCCGGTCGGAGGCCGAGAAGTTGCTGCTGTATAACTTTTTGAGGATCTGGGGACCCATGCCAAATCTTTTCAGTCTCCTGAGGGGGAAAAGGTGTTGTCGTGTGGGATGGATAGATAGATAGATAGAGGGAGGAGAGGAGAGAGGGAGGGATAGAGGGATAGACTCACTCCTTGATATGCTTCCTACAGGGAACCGAGTTCCTCATACAGGTTCCAGTGAGTCTCTCCACGTCCTCTACGATGACAAAGGGTTTCTCCTCCAGAGTCACTATGGACAGATGGTTGTCGTCCGTCTCCGCGTCGCCGAAAGAGTTGAAGCGCGGCCACACGTGGTACTTCAACGTCAGGCTACGGTTGTCCAAACGACCCATCTGGAGACGCACAGGGACACAAGGTTACATGGTTGGACACACATAAACACACACACACACATACGCTATAAAACGATCACACACACACATACAGAGCCTTTAGAAAGTATTAATACCCCTTGACTTATTCCACATGTTTCTGTGTTACAGCCTGAATTCAAAATGGATTAAATATATTTTTTTCTCTCACCCATCTACACACAATACCCCCATAGTGACAAAGTGAAAACATGTTTTTAGAAATGTTTGCAAATTTATTGAAAATTAAATATCTCATTTCCATAAGTATTCACACCCCTGAGTCAATACATGTTAGAATCACCTTTGGCAGCGATTACAGCTGTGAGTCTTTCTGGGTAAGTCTCTAAGAGCTTTCCACACCTGGATTGTACAATATTTGCACATTACTCTTTAAAAAACAAATTCAAGCTCTGTTAAGTTTGTTGTCGATCATTGCTAGACAGCCATTTTCAAGTCTTGCCATTAGATTTTCAAGTCGATTTAAGTTAAGTTCAAACTGTAACTAGGCCACTCAGGAACATTCAATGTTGTCTTGGTAAGCAACTCCAGTGTATATTTGGCCTTGTGTTTTAGGTTATTGTCCTGCTGAAAGATTAATTCATCTCCCAGTGTCTGGTGGAAAGCAGACTGAACCAGGTTTTCCCTCTAGGATTTTGCCTGTGCTTAGCTCCATTCCGTTTCTTTTCCATCCTGCAAAACTCCCCCAGGCCTTAACGATTACAAGCATACCTATACCATGATGTATCCACCACTATGCTTGAAAATATGACGAGTGGTACTCAGTAATGTGTTGTATTGGATTTGCCTCAAACATAACACTTTCTATCCAGGACAAAAAAATTGTTGTTTTTTTTTTGCAGTATTACTTTAGTGCCTTGTTGCAAACCGAATGCATGTTTTGGAATATTTGTATTCTGTACAGGCTTCCTTCTTTTCACTCTGTCAATTAGGTTAGTGTTGTGGAGTAACTACAATGTTGTTGATCCATCCTCAGTTATCTCCTTTCACAGCCATTAAACTCTGTAACTGTTTTAAAGTCACCATTGGACTTTAAAACATGTTGAAATCCCTAAGCCTCATTGTGAAATCCCTAAGCGGTTTCCTTCCTCTCCGGCAACTAAGTTAGGAAGGACGCCTGTATCTTTGTAGTGACTGGTTGTAATGATACACCACCCAAAGTGTAATTAATAACTTCACCATGCTCAAACGGATATTCAATGTCTGATCTACCAATAGGTGCCCTTCTTTGTGAGGCATTGGAAAACCTTCCTGGTCTTTGTGGTTGAATGTGGTTGAAATTCACTGCTCGACTGAGGGACCTAACAGATAATTGTATATGTGGGGTACAGAGATGAGGTAGTCATTCAAAAAGCATGTTAAACACTATTATTGGACACAGAGTGAGTTCATGCAACTTATTATGTGACTTGTTAAGCACATTTCTACTCCTGAACTTATTTAGGCTTGCCATAACAAAGGGGTTGAATACTTATTGACTCAAGACATTTCAGCTTCTTTTTTTTTATGCCATTTAGCAGACGCTTTTATCCAAAGCGACTTACAGTCATGCGTGCATACATTTTTGTGTATGGGTGGTCCCGGGGTTCGAACCCACTACCTTGGCGTTATAAGCGCCGTGCTCTACCAGCTGAGCTACAGAGGACTACAGAGGACCATTTTTAATTAAATTTGTAAACATGTGTCTTAAAATTCCATAATTCCACTGGGTTGAGGCCAGTGACACAACATCTCAATTTAATCAATTTTGAATTCAGGCTGTAAGGAACACAACAAAATGTGTAAAAAGTAAAGTGGTGTGAATACTTTCTGAAAGCACTGTACCTATAAAAACACACATAAATATATAATATATATTTATAATATATAAAAATAATATAGCTAAAATGTGGAAAAAAAATAGAAAAAGGCAAGAGGCACAAAGTTTAAAGTTTACATTTTACATTTGAGTCATTTTACTGTTTACTGATCATTCAGGCCCAACTTGTGGTAGCAGCGCTGCCCCACTTATTGAAGACTTAAAATATCTATTTAAAACAGGCAGGATCACTGGCCTACTTACACTACAGCACACTCGAGGTTGACACAGGACGGAAAATTCCTGTCTCGTCCTGTCAAATTTTGTTTTCCTGCGCTGTCCTGATCCGGCAACAAGTTCTACAACCCCCAGAAACGTTCCTGTCCCCTTTCTGATAAAAAAAATCACTCCCGTGCTCATTTTTTTTTCTCTCGCAGAAATATGTAGGCTATTGTGTTTGTTTAGTCATGACTGTGATGTGTGTTTGTCCCACCTGTTTTAGTTAAATACACTGACTTTAGGTCTAAATCGCTTGGTAAGATACTAATATATACTCCCGAGTGGCGCAGTGGTCTAAGGCACTGCATCGCAGTGCTAACTGTGCCACTAGAGATCCTGGTTCGAATCCAGGCTCTGTCGCAGCTGGCCGACCGGGAGACTCATGGGGCGGCGCACAATTGGTCCAGGGTAGGGGAGGGAATGGCCGGCAGGGGATGTAGCTCAGTTGGTAGAGCATGGTGTTTGCAATGCCAGGGTTGTGGGTTCATTTCCCACGGGGGCCAGTATAAAAAATAGGTATTCACTAACTACCCACTGGTCCTCTGTACTCAAGCTGGATAGCACGAGCGTAACGACAAAAAAAAAAAAAAAAAACCACCCATACACAAAATTCTAAATGACCTATATGTAGATGGATTAAGGATGGAAATGGCATATTATTACAGAGACCCCAGCAGGAAGTTCTGCTCAGCACAGCACGGGCATAAATAAATGTACATATTACTTCCAGAGACCTACAGGAAGTTCTAGCCGGCACCCCCGCCAGCACATTACATACTATCTGCACCGGTACCCCCACATTGACTCCCGGTACCCCCCTGTATATATAGCCTCCCTACTGTTATTTTATTTTACTTCTGCTCTTTTTTCTCTCAACACTTTTTTTTTGTTGTTTTTATTTTTACTTTTTTGTAAAAAAATAAATGCACTGTTGGTTAAGGGCTTGTAAGTAAGCGTTTCACTGTAATGTCTGCACCTGTTGTATTCGGCGCATTTGATTTGATTTGATTTGAATCTGTAGCCTACAGCTGAGCACTGAGCACATACACAGAGCATTATTCGGAAAATATTCAGACCCCTTGTCTTTGTCCACATTTTGTTTACGTTACAGCCTTATTCTAAAATGGATTCAAATACATGCAGAAATCAATCTATTTTTTTATTTCACTCTTCACCTCAGATGGGTTTAGTTCAATGCAGGAACAATTGGGCTTGTTAGGAGTCGAGCGGCTTAAGGCCGCGTGTCCTCCTCTCCTATTTGATTCAACCGCAGCATTTTTTTTTACAAGCCGTGTACTCGCTTCCTTTCCTTGTCAAGGACAACTCCATCCAATGTTACTAAAACATCGCTCTTTCCTTGGCTAGGTTAGTTATGGGTCCTCGGGCTGCAACAAGACATTGCAATTCCTTGAAGGCTTCATCATTTAGCCCTACTGACCTAGGTTGGCATCTGACACTGAGGTAGCCTAGTGACTGGTATCAACTGGAGCGAGGCGAGAGTCACTGAGGTAGCCTAGTGACTGGTATCAACTGGAGCGAGGCGAGAGTCACTGAGGTAGCCTAGTGACTGGTATCAACTGGAGCGAGGCGAGAGTCACTGAGGTAGCCTAGTGACTGGTATCAACTGGAGAGAGGCGAGAGTCACTGAGGTAGCCTAGTGACTGGTATCAACTGGAGAGAGGCGAGAGTCACTGAGGTAGCCTAGTGACTGGTATCAACTGGAGCGAGGCGAGAGTCACTGAGGTAGCCTAGTGACTGGTATCAACTGGAGCGAGGCGAGAGTCACTGAGGTAGCCTAGTGACTGGTATCAACTGGAGCGAGGCGAGAGTCACTGAGGTAGCCTAGTGACTGGTATCAACTGGAGCGAGGCGAGAGTCACTGAGGTAGCCTAGTGACTGGTATCAACTGGAGGCGAGGCGAGAGTCACTGAGGTAGCCTAGTGACTGGTATCAACTGGAGCGAGGCGAGAGTCACTGAGGTAGCCTAGTGACTGGTATCAACTGGAGCGAGGCGAGAGTCACTGAGGTAGCCTAGTGACTGGTATCAACTGGAGAGAGGCGAGAGTCACTGAGGTAGCCTAGTGACTGGTATCAACTGGAGCGAGGCGAGAGTCACTGAGGTAGCCTAGTGACTGGTATCAACTGGAGCGAGGCGAGAGTCACTGAGGTAGCCTAGTGACTGGTATCAACTGGAGCGAGGCGAGAGTCACTGAGGTAGCCTAGTGACTGGTATCAACTGGAGCGAGGCGAGAGTCACTGAGGTAGCCTAGTGACTGGTATCAACTGGAGCGAGGCGAGAGTCACTGAGGTAGCCTAGTGACTGGTATCAACTGGAGCGAGGCGAGAGTCACTGAGGTAGCCTAGTGACTGGTATCAACTGGAGAGAGGCGAGAGTCACTGAGGTAGCCTAGTGACTGGTATCAACTGGAGCGAGAGGCGAGAGTCACTGGGGTAGCCTAGTGACTGGTATCAACTGGAGCGAGGCGAGAGTCACTGAGGTAGCCTAGTGACTGGTATCAACTGGAGCGAGGCGAGAGTCACTGAGGTAGCCTAGTGCTGGTATCAACTGGAGCGAGGCGAGAGTCACTGAGGTAGCCTAGTGACTGGTATCAACTGGAGCGAGGCGAGAGTCACTGAGGTAGCCTAGTGACTGGTATCAACTGGAGCGAGGCGAGAGTCACTGAGGTAGCCTAGTGACTGGTATCAACTGGAGCGAGGCGAAGTCACTGAGGTAGCCTAGTGACTGGTATCAACTGGAGCGAGGCGAGAGTCACTGAGGTAGCCTAGTGACTGGTATCAACTGGAGCGAGGCGAGAGTCACTGAGGTAGCCTAGTGACTGGTATCAACTGGAGCGAGGCGAGAGTCACTGAGGTAGCCTAGTGACTGGTATCAACTGGAGCGAGGCGAGAGTCACTGAGGTAGCCTAGTGACTGGTATCAACTGGAGCGAGGCGAGAGTCACTGAGGTAGCCTAGTGACTGGTATCAACTGGAGCGAGGCGAGAGTCACTGAGGTAGCCTAGTGACTGGTATCAACTGGAGCGAGGCGAGAGTCACTGAGGTAGCCTAGTGACTGGTATCAACTGGAGCGAGGCGAGAGTCACTGGGGTAGCCTAGTGACTGGTATCAACTGGAGCGAGGCGAGAGTCACTGAGGTAGCCTAGTGACTGGTATCAACTGGAGCGAGGCGAGAGTCACTGAGGTAGCCTAGTGACTGGTATCAACTGGAGCGAGGCGAGAGTCACTGAGGTAGCCTAGTGACTGGTATCAACTGGAGCGAGGCGAGAGTCACTGAGGTAGCCTAGTGACTGGTATCAACTGGAGCGAGGCGAGAGTCACTGAGGTAGCCTAGTGACTGGTATCAACTGGAGCGAGGCGAGAGTCACTGAGGTAGCCTAGTGACTGGTATCAACTGGAGCGAGGCGAGAGTCACTGAGGTAGCCTAGTGACTGGTATCAACTGGAGCGAGGCGAGAGTCACTGAGGTAGCCTAGTGACTGGTATCAACTGGAGCGAGGCGAGAGCGAGTGACTGGTATCAACTGGAGAGTAGGCGAGAGTCACTGGGTAGCCTAGTGACTGGTATCAACTGGAGCGAGGCGAGAGTCACTGAGGTAGCCTAGTGACTGGTATCAACTGGAGCGAGGCGAGAGTCACTGAGGTAGCCTATGACTGGTATCAACTGGAGCGAGGCGAGAGTCACTGAGGTAGCCTAGTGACTGGTATCAACTGGAGCGAGGCGAGAGTCACTGAGGTAGCCTAGTGACTGGTATCAACTGGAGCGAGGCGAGAGTCACTGAGGTAGCCTAGTGACTGGTATCAACTGGAGCGAGGCGAGAGTCACTGAGGTAGCCTAGTGACTGGTATCAACTGGAGCGAGGCGAGAGTCACTGAGGTAGCCTAGTGACTGGTATCAACTGGAGCGAGGCGAGAGTCACTGAGGTAGCCTAGTGACTGGTATCAACTGGAGCGAGGCGAGAGTCACTGAGGTAGCCTAGTGACTGGTATCAACTGGAGCGAGGCGAGAGTCACTGAGGTAGCCTAGTGACTGGTATCAACTGGAGAGAGGCGAGAGTCACTGAGGTAGCCTAGTGACTGGTATTAACTGGAGCGAGGCGAGAGTGAGCCAACGGAAGAGGGAAATTACCATACATTTTGGTATCGATTTTTATTAAGTAAACAATATGATATTATATTAAGTAAACTATATTAGTAAACTATATTATATTATATTAAGTAAACTATATTATATTATATTAAGTAAACTATATTATTAAATTATATTAAGTAAACTATATTATATATTATATTAAGTAAACTATATTATATTATATTAAGTAAACTATATTAGTAAACTATATTAAGTAAACTATATTATATGATAATAAGTAAACTATATTATATTATATTAAGTAAACTATATTATATTATATTAAGTAAACTATATTAGTAAACTATATTAAGTAAACTATATTATATTATATTAAGTAAACTATATTATATTATATTAAGTAAACTATATTATATTATATTAAGTAAACTATATTAGTAAACTATATTATATTATATTAAGTAAACTATATTATATTATATTAAGTAAACTATATTATATTATATTATATTAAGTAAACTATATTAGTAAACTATATTAAGTAAACTATATTATATTATATTAAGTCAACCTCTACAACACACCATTCTATTATCTAGATCTAGTTAGACCCTGTTATTATCTACTATTACAACAACACCGTTCTATTATCTATCTAGTTAACCCCCTGTCAACCTCTACAACACACCATTCTATTATCTAGAACCTAGTTAACCTCTACAACACCATTTCTATTATCTAGATCTAGTTAGACCTGAACAACACACCCGTTCTATTATCTAGATCTAGTTAGACCCTGAACACCATTCTATTATCTAGATCTAGTTAGACCTGAACCCTGTCAACCTCTACAACACACCGTTCTATTATCTAGATCTAGTTAGACCTGAACACCATTCTATTATCTAGATCTAGTTAGACCTGAACCCTGTCAACATTCTACAACACAACCATTCTATTATCTAGATCTAGTTAGACCTGAACACCATTCTATTATCTAGATCTAGTTAGACCTGAACACCATTCTATTATCTAGATCTAGTTAGACCTGAACACCATTCTATTATCTAGATCTAGTTAGACCTGAACCCTGTCAACCTCTACAACACACCATTCTATTATCTAGATCTAGTTAGACCTGAACACCATTCTATTATCTAGATCTAGTTAGACCTGAACACCTTCTCATCTAGATCTAGTAGACACACCATTCTATTATCTAGATCTAGTTAGACCTGAACACCATTATCTAGATATTAGGACCTGAGACCATTCTATCATTAGACCTGAACCCTGTCAACATTCTACAAGCACACCATTCTATTATCTAGATCTAGTTAGACCTGAACACCATTCTATTATCTAGATCTAGTTAGACCTGAACCCTGTCAACCTCTACAACATTCTATTATCTGTCTAGTTTATCCTAGACCCTGTCAAACCTCTACACACAACACCATTCTATTATCTAGATCTAGTTAGACCTGAACACCGTTCTATTATCTAGATCTAGTTAGACCTGAACCCTGTCAACCTCTACAACACACCATTCTATTATCTAGATCTAGTTAGACCTGAACACCATTCTATTATCTAGATCTAGTTAGACCTGAACACCATTCTATTATCTAGATCTAGTTAGACCTGAACACCATTCTATTATCTAGATCTAGTTAGACCTGAACACCATTCTATTATCTAGATCTAGTTAGACCTGAACACCATTCTAGATCTTATCTAGAACCTCTACAACACACCGTTTATCTAGATCTAGTTAGAGACCTGAACACCATTCTATTATCTAGATCTAGTTAGACCTGAACCCTGTCAAACTCTACAAGCACACCATTCTATTATCTAGATCTAGTTAGACCTGAACACCATTCTATTATCTAGATCTAGTTAGACCTGAACACCATTCTATTATCTAAATCTAGTTAGACCTGAACACAACCGCCTTACGTTGCGTACATTTACAATGTTTGTAGTTGATTTGACCAGATATCTTGCACGTACCAATACATTTAATCTTGAGAATATTCTTCCAAGGGAGAGAGAGAGAGAGAGAGAGACACAGAGAGAGAGAGAGAGAGAGAGAGAGAGAGAGAGAGAGAGAGAGAGAGAGAGAGAGAGATAGAGAGAGAGAGAGAGAGAGAGAGAGAGAGAGAGAGAGAGAGAGAGAGAGAGAGAGAGAGAGAGAGAGAGAGAGAGAGAGAGAGAGAATGAGAAAGGAGGGCCTACAGCAGCACCTAGATCTTCTGCACAGATTCTGTCAGACCTTGGCCCTGACAGTAAATCTCAGTAAGACAAAATGAATGGTGTTCCAAAAAAGGTCCAGTTGCCAGGACCACAAATACAAATTCCATCTAGACACCGTTGCCCTAGAGCACACACAAAAATATACATCCCTCGGCCTAAACATCAGCGCCACAGGTAACTGTGAATGATCTGAGAGACAAGGCAAGAATTTGAATCAATTATAGAACCCATTGCCCTTTATGGTTGTTAGGTCTGGGGTCTTCTCACCAACCAAGAATTCACAAAATGGGACAAACACCAAATTGAGACTCTGCATGCAGAATTCTGCAAAAATATCCTCCGTGTACAACATAAAACACCAGATAATGCAGAATTAGAAATGCATAGAGAAAGAGAGAGAGGGAGAGAGACATAGAGAAAGAGAGAGAGATGGAGAGAGACATAGAGAAAGAGAGAGAGATGGAGAGAGACATAGAGAAAGAGATCGAGATCGAGAGACATAGAGAAAGAGAGAGAGAGAGAGAATGAGACCAGTCAGTCAATAATTTAATGAGTTTTGGAAAAGCTATGACATCACTGTTCCCCTATGGAAACCCTGTACAGACAGCAGGCTTACTGCTACAGGAGACAGAAAATGGCTAAACTTCTCTCTCTCTCTCTTTCCATCTCTCTCTCTTTATCTCTCTCTTTCTCTTTCTCTCTATCTCACTCCCTCTCTCACTCCCCCTCTCCCTCTCTCTTTCTCTCTCTCTCCTCTCTCACTCCCCCTCTCTCTCTCTTAGACCCAGCCACGTTTCATCTTCAATGCCCTTGCTGATGGAAGGAGGTTTTCACTCAAAATCTCACGATACATGGCCCCATTCATTCTTTCCTTTACACGGATCAGTCGTCCTGGTCCCTTTGCAGAAAACAGCCCTAAAGCATGATGTTTCCACCCCCATGCTTTACAGTAGGTATAGTGTTCTTTGGATGCAACTCAGCATTCTTTGTCCTCCGAACACGACGAGTTGAGTTTTTACCAAAAAGTTTTACCAAAATGTTC
>CM072232.1:52051334-52053834 GCA_036851935.1 Coregonus suidteri | reverse complement strand
AGTTCCCATCATTTACTTTTAAAAGACATGATAGGTCAGACCAATGCTGGTAAAAAATGTCAGTTCGCAAACAACATACAGAGGACGAATGATGAAACTGGCTCTCATGAGGACTACGCCACAGGAAAGGAAGACCTCTCCTCTCTGGTCAACTCTCCTCTCCTCTCCTCTCCGCTCCTCTCCTCACCTCTCCTCTTCCTCTCTCGTCCCCTCGGCCCTCGCCCTCGCTCCTCCTCCTCTCCTCTCCTCTCCTCTCCTCGTCCTCTCCTCTCCTCATCCTCATCCTCTCCTCTCGCTCTCCTCTCCTCTCCCCTGCCCCTCCTGCCTCCTCCTCCTCTCCTCTCCTCGTCCTCTTCCTCTCCTTCTCCTCTCCTCTTCTCTCGTCCTCTCCTCTCCCTCCTCCTCACTCTCCTCTTCCTCTCCATGCTCCTCTCCTCTCCTCGTCCTCGTAACCTCTCCTCTCCTCTCCATCTCGCTCGTCCTCTCCTCTCCTCGTCCAATCTCCTCTCCTCTCCATGAAGGTAATCACAATAATAAGATGAGATACTCTCTGTAAGGTAATCACACTAATAAGATGAGATACTCTCTGTAAGGTAATCACACTAATAAGATGAGATACTCTCTGTAAGGTAATCACACTAATAAGATGAGATACTCTCTGTAAGGTAATCACACTAATAAGATGAGACTACTCTGTAAGGTAATCACACTAATAAGATGAGATACTCTCTGTAAGGTAATCACACTAATAAGATGAGATACTCTCTGTAGAACACACTAAGTAAGATGAGATACTCTCTGTAATAATCACTAATAAAGATGAGATACTCTGTGTAAGGTAATCACACTAATAAGATGAGATACTCTCTGTAAGGTAATCACACTAATAAGATGAGATACTCTCTGTAAGGTAATCACACTAATAAGATGAGATACTCTCTGTAAGGGTAATCACACTAATAAGATGAGATACTCTCTGTAAGGTAAATCACACTAATAAGATGAGATACTCTCTGTAAGGTAATCACACTAATAAGATGAGATACTCTCTGTAAGGTAATCACACTAGAAAGATGAGATACTCTCTAAGGTAATCACACTACAAAGAGATACTCTCTGTAAGGTAATCACACTAGAAAGATGAGATACTCTCTGAAAGGTAATCACACTAGATAGATGAGATACTCTGTAAGGTAATCACACTAATAAGATGAGATACTCTCTGTAAGGTAATCACACTAATAAGATGAGATACTCTCTGTAAGGTAATCACACTACTAATACTCTGAGATACTCTCTGTAAGGTATATCTCACACTAATAAGATGAGATACTCTCTGTAAGGTAATCACACTAATAAGATGAGATACTCTCTGTAAGGTAATCACACACTAATAAGATGAGATACTCTCACACTAATAAGTAATACTCACTGTAAGGTAAGATAATAAGATGAGATACTCTCTGTAAGGTAATCACACTAATAAGATGAGATACTCTCTGTAAGGTAATCACACTAATAAGATGAGATACTCTCTGTAAGGTAATCACACTAATAAGATGAGATACTCTCTGTAAGGTAATCACACTAATAAGATTAGATACTCTCTGTAAGGTAATCACACTAAAAAGATGAGATACTCTGTAAGGTAATCACACTAAAAAGATGAGATACTCTCTGTAAGGTAATCACACTAGAAAGATGAGATACTCTGTAAGGTAATCACACTAATAGAGATGAGATAATCTCTCTGTAAGGTAATCACACTAATCACACTAAGATGATGAGATACTCTCTGTAAGGTAATCACACTAATAAGATGAGATACTCTGTAAGGTAATCAAACTAATAAGATGAGATACTCTCTGTAAGGTAATCACACTAATAAGATGATGATACTCTCTGTAAGGTAATCACACTAATAAGATGAGATACTCTCTGTAAGGTAATCACACTAATAAGATGAGATACTCTCTGTAAGGTAATCACACTCTCTAAGTGAGATACTCTGTAAGGTAATCACACTAATAAGATGAGATACTCTCTGTAAGGTAATCACACTAATAAGATGAGATACTCTCTGTAAGGTAATCACACTAATAAGATGAGATACTCTCTGTAAGGTAATCACACTAATAAGATGAGATACTCTCTGTAAGGTAATCACACTAATAAGATGAGATACTCTCTGTAAGGTAATCACACTAATAAGATGAGATACTCTCTGTAAGGTAATCACACTAATAAGATGAGATACTCTCTGTAAGGTAATCACACTAATAAGATGAGATACTCTCTGTAAGGTAATCACACTAATAAGATGAGATACTCTCTGTAAGGTAATCACACTAATAAGATGAGATACTCTCTGTAAGGTAATCACACTAATAAGATGAGATACTCTGTAAGGTATTCACACTAATAAGATGAGATACTCTCTGTAAGGTAATCACACTAATAAGATGAGATACTCTCTGTAAGGTAATCACACTAATAAGAT
>CM072232.1:52038834-52043834 GCA_036851935.1 Coregonus suidteri | reverse complement strand
AATGAAGACAGCTTCTCCATCTTGGAGGGGGAAATCAATCAAAGAAATGTGTGTGTTTTTTTGCCAATTTTAACCGCACACTTGTTGTTTCTGTATATGGATTTTATAATGTTGTATGTTTTTGATAATTAATGTTAATGTTAATGATAATGCATGTATGGAGAGAAGCCTTACTCCTGCTCTGACTGTGGGGCAAGTTTCTCTCAACTGGGCACCTTAAAACAACATGAACCTATACATACGTGGTCCTCTGTAGCTCAATTGGTAGAGCATGGCGCTTGTAACGCCAGGGTAGTGGGTTCGATCCCCGGGACCACCCATACGTAAAAATGTATGCACGCATGACTGTAAGTCGCTTTGGATAAAAGCGTCTGCTAAATGGCATATTATTATTATTATTATTTCCACAGGGCTGTGGGGAGAGCCTAAGCCCCACCCTCTTCAACATATATATCAACGAATTGGCGAGGGCACTAGAACTGAGCTGCATTTCCTAACTTCCTGCCAAATGTATGACCATATTAGAGACACATATTTCCCTCAGATTACACAGACCCACAAAGAATTCGGAAAAAAAACAAACGCAATTTTGATAAACTCCCTTATGTACTGGGTGAAATACCACAGTGTGCAATTGAATTGAATTGAGAGAGAGAGAGAGGGGGGGGGGGGATTATGACAAAGAAGGATGTTGGGAGAGAATGAAGGAAGAGAGGGGAGAAAGAACGAGCAGGGAGGAAGAGAGAGAGAGAGAGAGGGAGAATAACAGTCGTCCTAATTTGCATCTCAAAGAAATGTGAGTCAGGTATTCAGAACCAGATAAGATAAGGCTTGTGATTGGCCCGTGGAGAAATGTGAGTCAGATATTTAGAACCAGATAAGATAAGGGTTGTGATTGGCCCGGGGAGATATGTGAGTCAGATATTTAGATCCAGAGAAGATAAGGCTTGTGATTGGCCAGGGGAGATATGTGAGTCAGATATTTAGAACCAGATAAGATAAGGCTTGTGATTGGCCCTAGGGGAAATGTTAGTCAGATATTCAGAACCAGATAAGATAAGGGTTGTGATTGGCCCAGGGACATAAGGGTTGTGTAATCATTACTACCAATACACCATACTATAGCAGGGAGTAGCCCCCGACATTCCTACCAATACACCATACTGCCCCCGACATTACTACCAATACACCATACTGCCCCCGACATTACTACCAATACACCATACTATAGCAGGGAGTAGCCCCCGACATTACTACCAATACACCATACTGCCCCCGACATTACTACCAATACACCATACTGCCCCCCGACATTACTACCAATACACCATACTGCCCCCGACATTACTACCAACACACCATACTATAGCAGGGAGTAGCCCCGACATTACTACCAATACACCATACTGCCCCCGACATTACTACCAATACACCATACTGCCCCCGACATTACTACCAATACACCATACTATAGCAGGGAGTAACCCCCAACATTACTACCAATACACCATACTATAGCAGGGAGTAGCCCCCGACATTACTACCAATACACCATACTGCCCCCGACATTACTACCAATACACCATACTATAGCAGGGAGTAGCCCCCAACATTACTACCAATACACCATACTGCCCCCGACATTACTACCAATACACCATACTGCCCCCGACATTACTAAAAATACACCATACTATAGCAGGGAGTAGCCCCAACATTACTACCAATACACCATACTGCCCCCGACATTATTACCAATACACCATACTATAGCAGGGAGTAGCCCCCAACATTACTACCAATACACCATACTATAGCAGGGAGTAGCCCCCGACATTACTACCAATACACCATACTGCCCCCGACATTACTACCAATACACCATACTGCCCCCAACATTACTACCAATACACCATACTGCCCCCGACATTACTACCAATACACCATACTATAGCAGGGAGTAGCCCCCAACATTACTACCAATACACCATACTGCCCCCAGACATTACTACCAATACACCATACTATAGCAGGGAGTAGCCCCCGACATTACTACCAATACACCATACTATAGCTGCCCCCCCCCGACATTACTACCAATACACCATACTATAGCAGGGAGTAGCCCCCGACATTACTACCAATACACCATACTGCCCCCGACATTACTACCAATACACCATACTATAGCAGGGAGTAGCCCCCGACATTACTACCAATACACCATACTGCCCCCGACATTACTACCAATACACCATACTGTAGCAGGGAGTAGCCCCCGACATTACTACCAATACACCATACTATAGCAGGGAGTAGCCCCCCGACATTACTACCAATACACCATACTGCCCCCGACATTACTACCAATACACCATACTGCCCCCGACATTACTACCAATACACCATACTGTAGCAGGGAGTAGCCCCCGACATTACTACCAATACACCATACTATAGCAGGGAGTAGCCCCCGACATTACTACCAATACAACATACTATAGCAGGGAGTAGCCCCCGACATTACTACCAATACACCATACTATAGCAGGGAGTAGCCCCCAACATTACTACCAATACACCATACTATAGCAGGGAGTAGCCCCCGACATTACTACCAATACACCATACTATAGCAGGGAGTAGCCCCCAGACATTACTACCAATACACCATACTGCCCCCAACATTACTACCAATACACCATACTATAGCAGGGAGTAGCCCCCGACATTACTACCAATACACCATACTGCCCCCCCGACATTACTACCAATACACCATACTATAGCAGGGAGTAGCCCCCGACATGACTACCAATACACCATACTGCCCCCGACATTACTACCAATACACCATACTGCCCCCGACATTACTACCAATACACCATACTATAGCAGGGAGTAGCCCCCGACATTACTACCAATACACCATACTATAGCAGGGAGTAGCCCCCGACATTACTACCAATACACCATACTATAGCAGGGAGTAGCCCCCGACATTACTACCAATACACCATACTATAGCAGGGAGTAGCCCCCAACATTACTACCAATACACCATACTGCCCCCCGACATTACTACCAATACACCATACTATAGCAGGGAGTAGCCCCCGACATTACTACCAATACACCATACTGTAGCAGGGAGTAGCCCCCGACATTACTACCAATACACCATACTGTAGCAGGGAGTAGCCCCCGACATTACTACCAATACACCATACTGCCCCCGACATTACTACCAATACACCATACTATAGCAGGGAGTAGCCCCCGACATTACTACTACCAATACACCATACTGCCCCCGACATTACTACCAATACACCATACTATAGCAGGGAGTAGCCCCCACATTACTACCAATACACCATACTATAGCAGGGAGTAGCCCCCGACATTACTACCAATACACCATACTGCCCCTGACATTACTACCAATACACCATACTATAGCAGGGAGTGGCCCCCGACATTACTACCAATACACCATACTATAGCAGGGAGTAACCCCAGACATTACTACCAATACACCATACTATAGCAGGGAGTAGCCCCCGACATTACTACCAATACACCATACTATAGCAGGGACTAGCCCCCGACATTACTACCAATACACCATACTATAGCAGGGAGTAGCCTCCGACATTACTACCAATACACCATACTGCCCCCAACATTACTACCAATACACCATACTATAGCAGGGAGTAGCCCCCGACATTACTACCAATACACCATACTGCTCCCAACATTACTACCAATACACTATACTGTAGCAGGGAGTATCCCCTGACATTACCACCAATACACCATACTGTAGCAGGGAGTAGCCCCCAACATTACCACCAATACACCATACTGTAGCAGGGAGTAGCCCCCGACATTACTACCAATACACCATACTATAGCAGGGAGTAGCCTCCGACATTACTACCAATACACCATACTATAGCAGGGAGTAGCCTCCGACATTACTACCAATACACCATACTATAGCAGGGAGTAGCCCCCGACATTACTACCAATACACCATACTGTAGCAGGGAGTAGCCCCCGACATTACTACCAATACACCATACTATAGCAGGGAGTAGCCCCCAACATTACTACCAATACACCAAACTGCCCCCGACATTACTACCAATACACCATACTATAGCAGGGAGTAGCCCCCGACATTACTACCAATACACCATACTATAGCAGGGAGTAGCCCCCGACATTACTACCAATACACCATACTATAGCAGGGAGTAGCCTCCGACATTACTACCAATACACCATACTATAGCAGGGAGTAGCCCCCGACATTACTACCAATACACCATACTATAGCAGGGAGTAGCCCCCGACATTACTACCAATACACCATACTATAGCAGGGAGTAGCCTCCGACATTACTACCAATACACCATACTATAGCAGGGAGTAGCCCCCGACATTACTACCAATACACCATACTGCCCCCGACATTACTACCAATACACCATACTATAGCAGGGAGTAGCCCCCGACATTACTACCAATACACCATACTGTAGCAGGGAGTAGCCCCCGACATTACTACCAATACACCATACTGCCCCCGACATTACTACCAATACACCATACTGCCCCCCCGACATTACTACCAATACACCATACTATAGCAGGGAGTAGCCCCCAGCATTACTACCAATACACCATACTGCCCCGACATTACTACCAATACACCATACTGCCCCCAACATTACTACCAATACACCATACTATAGCAGGGAGTAACCCCCCGACATTACTACCAATACACCATACTGCCCCCGACATTACTACCAATACACCATACTATAGCAGGGAGTAGCCCCAGACATTACTACCAATACACCATACTGCCCCCAACATTACTACCAATACACCATACTATAGCAGGGAGTAGCCCCCGACATTACTACCAATACACCATACTGCCCCCAACATTACTACCAATACACCATACTATAGCAGGGAG
>CM072232.1:52031334-52033834 GCA_036851935.1 Coregonus suidteri | reverse complement strand
GAGAGAGATTGAAGAGGAGAGGAAAGGAGGAGAGAGGAGGGGGAGAGGATGATGAGAGATAGATTGAGGAGGAGAGGAAAGGAGAGGAGGAGGAGGGGGAGAAAGATTGAGGAGGAGAGGAGAGAGGAAGGGGAGAGAGATTGAGGAGAGGAGAGGAGGAGAGATAGATTGAGGAGGAGAGGAGAGGAGAGAGATGGGGAGAAGAGGAGGAGAGATAGATTGAGGAGGAGAGGAGAGGAGAGGAGAGGAGAGGAGGAGGAGAGGAGAGAGAGGAGAGGAGGAGAGAGATTGAGGAGGAGAGGAGAGGAGAGAGCGAGGAGAGGAGAGGAGAGGAGAGGAGAGGAGAGGAGGAGAGAGGAGAGGAGAGGAGAGGAGGAGGAGAGGAGAGAGGAGAGGAGAGAATGATGAGTTGGGTACCAGTTATGGTCATGGCTTATCATCCTGATGCGGCTGCTAAAACAGCACTACTATCTCAGTTAGCATCAAGCAGCTAACTGTCCTCAATGCAATATCAATGAATGTCTGCCATATCAGCTAACCATCCCCGAACGCTACAAAACCAACGCTATAACAGCTAGCATAAGCACTATCTGTCCTCATTACTAAAAAATCAAGGGATACCTGCTATTAATCAGCTAGCAATCAGCGTGCCTCAGCTATCATCAGCTAAGACATGAATGAGTAAAAGCAGCATTTTCAAAAGCCCCAGAAAATGGATAGCGCTCCCTGTCTCTCTCTGTAGTGTGGATCTATAGTGTCTGTCAGTGTGTCTGATAGCCAGTGTGTTTGAGATGGTGAGTTGATTCTCTCCCCATCATCCCATTATAAGCATAGCACCTTTCATCACACCATCCATTCACGGATGAGAACAGCTTTCCCCTAAGCTGCTTTCTCTCTCTTTCACTCTCTGTCTCTGTCTCTCTCTCCCCATCGTTCCCTCTCTCTCTCTCTCTCTCTCTATCTCTCTCCTCTTTCTCTCCTCTCTCTCTCTCATCTCCCTCTCTCTCTCTCCTCTCTCTCTCCCCTATCCTCCTCTCTCTCTCTCTCTCATCTCGTCTCTCTCTCTCTCTCTCTCTTTATCTCTCTCTATCATCTCGTCTCTCTCCTTTCCTCTCTCTCCTCTTCTCTCTCTCCCATCTCCCTCTTCTCTCTCTTCTCTCTCCTCTCGTCCCTCACATCACACTCTCACTCTCTCTCTCTCTCCTCTCGTCTCCTCTCTTCATGCTCTCCCTCTCCTCTCTTCCTCCCTCTCTCTCCATCTCCTCTCTTCCTCCTCGCCCTCTCTCTCTCTGCACGCTTCTCCCTCCCTCTCCTGCCTCTCTCTCCTCGTCTCTCTCTCATCTCTCTCATCCCTCTCTCACTCGTCTCTTTCTCCTCTCTCTCTCTTCTCTTCTCATCTCGACTTCCTCTCTCTCTCCCTCTCTCTGTCTCCCTCTCTCTCCTCATCCTCCTCTCTCCACCTCTCCTCTCTCTCTCTCTCTTCTCTCTCATTCTCCTCACTCTTTCCATCTCTCTCCTCTCTCGCTCCTTACTCTCATCTCTCTCCTCTCCCTCTCTCCTTATCTCTCTCTCCCTCATCCTCTCTCTCTCCTCTCTCTCTTTCTCCCTCTGCTTTTCTCTCTCTCTCTTCTCTCTCCATCTCTCTCTTCCTCCTCTTCTCCTCTCTCTCTCTCTCTCCTTATCTATTCTCTCCCTCATCTCTCTCTCTCTCTCCTGTCACCCCCCTCTTCTCTCTTCTCTCTCCCTCTGTCTCTCCTCTCCTCTTCTCTCTCCCTCTCCCGGAGTCTCTCCTTCTCCTCTCTTCTCTCTCATCCTCTCCCTCTCTCCTCTTCCATCACTCTCAGATCCTCTCTCTCTCCCTCTCATCTCCTCTCGTCCCCTCTCTCTCTCTCCCTCTCTCCGTCCCTCTCTCTCTCTGAGGTCTCTCTCCCTCTTCTTCTCCTCTCTCTCTCTCTCCTTATCTCTCTCTCTCTTCTCTCTCCCTCTCTCTCTCTCCCTCTCATCTCTCCTCTTCTCCTCTCCTCTCCTCTCTCTCTCTCATCTCCCCTCTCTCCCCTCTCTTCTCTCTCTCGCTCTCCTCTCTCTCACTCTCCTCTTCCTCTCCCTCCTCCCTCTCTTCTCTCGCTCGATCTTCTCTCTCTCTCTACTCCCTCTCTCTCTCCTCCTCTCTCTTCTCCCTCTCTCTCTCCTCTCCTCTCTCTCTCTCCTTCTCCTCCCTCTCTCCTCTCTCTCCTTCACTCTCTCTCTCTCTCTTCCCCCCCCTCCTTCTCCTCTCTCCCTCACCTCTCATCCTCTCCTCTCTCTCTCTACTCTCTTCTCTCACTCCTCCTCTCTCTTCTCTCTCTCCTCCTCTCTCTCCAGTCTCACTCTTCCTCTCTCTCCTCTCTCTCTCTCTCTCTACCTCCCCGTTCTCTCTCTTCTCTCTCTCATCTCCTCTCTCCCTCTCCCCTCTCCCTCTTCTCTCTCCTCTTCCTCTCTCCTCTCTCCTCCTCCTCTCTCT
>CM072232.1:52016334-52026334 GCA_036851935.1 Coregonus suidteri | reverse complement strand
CTATATGGATATCACTACTGCTGGATATCACTACTGCTGGATATCACTACTGCTGGATATCACTACTGCTGGATATCACTACTGCTGGATATGGATATCACTACTGCTGGATATCACTATGCTGGCTATATGGATATCACTACTGCTGGATATCACTACTGCTGGCTATATGGATATCACTACTGCTGGATATCACTACTGCTGGATATATGGATATCACTACTGCTGGATATCACTACTGCTGGCTATATGGATATCACTACTGCTGGATATCACTACTGCTGGCTATATGGATATCACTACTGCTGGCTATATGGATATCACTACTGCTGGATATCACTACTGCTGGCTATATGGATATCACTACTGCTGGCTATATGGATATCACTACTGCTGGATATCACTACTGCTGACTATATGGATATCACTACTGCTGGCTATATGGATATCACTACTGCTGGATATCACTACTGCTGGCTATATGGATATCACTACTGCTGGATATCACTACTGCTGGATATCACTACTGCTGGCTATATGGATATCACTACTGCTGGCTATCACTACCACTGGGTCCCAATACACACTTTATTTAGGCTTCACATAGGCTTCATAGGAATATAACAGCATCCTCTCAACATACTTCTAGGAACTAGGTGGTAGGAGATAGGGACTATGAGTTAGGAACTAGGTGGTAGGAGATGGGGACTATGAGTTAGGAACTAGGTGGTAGGAGATAGGGACTATGATTTAGGAACTAGGTGGTAGGAGATATGGAACTATGAGTTAGGAACTAGGTGGTAGGAGGATAGGGACTATGAGTTAGGAACTAGGTGGTAGGAGATAGGGGACTATGAGTTAGGAACTAGTGTGGTAGGAGATAGGGACTATGAGTTAGGAAACTAGGTGGTAGGAGATAGGGACTATGAGTTAGGAACTAGGTGGTAGGAGATAGGGACTATGAGTTAGGAACTAGGTGGTAGGAGATAGGGACTATGAGTTAGGAACTAGGTGGTAGGAGATGGGGACTATGAGTTAGGAACTAGGTGGTAGGAGATAGGACTATGAGTTAGGAACTAGGTGGTAGGAGATAGGGACTATGAGTAGGAACTAGGTGGTAGGAGATAGGGACTATGAGTTAGGAACTAGGTGGTAGGAGATAGGGACTATGAGTTAGGAACTAGGTGGTAGGAGATAGGGACTATGAGTTAGGAACTAGGTGGTAGGAGATAGGAGATAGGACTATGAGTTGGAACTAGGTGGTAGGAGATAGGGACTATGAGTTAGGAACTAGGTGGTAGGAGATAGGGACTATGAGTATAGGAACTAGGTGGTAGGAGATAGGGACTATGAGTTAGGAACTAGGTGGTAGGAGATAGGGACTATGAGTTAGGAACTAGGTGGTAGGAGATAGGGACTATGAGTTAGGAACTAGGTGGTAGGAGATAGGAGATAGGGACTATGAGTTAGGAACTAGGTGGTAAGAGATAGGGACTATGAGTTAGGAACTAGGTGGTAGGAGATAGGGACTATGAGTTAGGAACTAGGTGGTAGGAGATAGGGACTATGAGTTAGGAACTAGGTGGTAGGTGGTAGGAGATAGGGACTATGAGTTAGGAACTAGGTGGTAGGAGATAGGGGCACTATGAGTTAGGAACTAGGTGGTAGGAGATAGGAGATAGGGACTATGAGTTAGGAACTAGGTGGTAGGAGATAGGGACTATGAGTTAGGAACTAGGTGGTAGGAGATAGGGACTATGAGTTAGGAAGTAGGTGGTAGGAGATAGGGACTATGAGTTAGGAACTAGGTGGTAGGAGATAGGGACTATGAGTTAGGAACTAGGTGGTAGGAGATAGGGACTATGAGTTAGGACTAGGTGGTAGGAGATAGGGACTATGAGTTAGGAACTAGGTGGTAGGAGATAGGGACTATGAGTTAGGAACTAGGTGGTAGGAGATAGAGGACTATGAGTTAGGAACTAGGTGGTAGGAGATAGGGACTATGAGTTAGGAACTAGGTGGAGACTAGGAGAGATAGAGACTATGAGTTAGGAACTAGGTGGTAGGAGATAGGGACTATGAGTTAGGAACTAGGTGGTAGGAGATAGGGACTATGAGTTAGGAACTAGGTGGTAGGAGATAGGGACTATGAGTTAGGAACTAGGTGGTAGGAGATATGGACTATGAGTTAGGAACTAGGTGGTAGGAGATAGGGACTATGAGTTAGGAACTAGGTGGTAGGAGATAGGGACTATGAGTTAGGAACTAGGTGGTAGGAGATAGGGACTATGAGTTAGGAACTAGGTGGTAGTGAGATATGGACTATGAGTTAGGAACTAGGTGGTAGGAGATAAGGACTATGAGTTAGGAACTAGGTGGTAGGAGATAGGGACTATGAGTTAGGAACTAGGTGGTAGGAGATAGGGACTATGAGTTAGGAACTAGGTGGTAGGAGCTAGGGACTATGAGTTAGGAACTAGGTGGTAGGAGATAGGGACTATGAGTTAGGAACTAGGTGGTAGGAGATAGGGACTATGAGTTAGGAACCAGGTGGGGTAGGAGATGGGACTATGAGTTAGGAACCAGGTGGTAGGGAGATAGGGACTATGAGTTAGGAACTAGGTGGTAGGAGATAGGGACTATGAGTTAGGAACTAGGTGGTAGGAGATAGGAGATAGGGACTATGAGTTAGGAACTAGGTGGTAGGAGATAGGGACTATGAGTTAGGAACTAGGTGGTAGGAGATGGGGACTATGAGTTAGGAACTACAGTATATATACAAAAGTATGTGGACACCCATTCAAATTAGTGGATTCGGCTATTTCAGCCACACCCATTGATGCCAGGTGTATAAAATCGAGCACACAGCCATGCAAAAACTTACTGAAAAGCTCAGTGACTTTCAACGTGGCACCGTCATAGGATGCCACCTTTCCAACAAGTCAGTTCTTCAAATTCCTGCCCTGCTAGAGCTGCCCCGGTCAACTATAAGTGCGGTTATTGTGAAGTGGAAACGTCTAGGAGCAACAACGACTCAGCCGCGAAGTGGTAGGCTACACAAGCTCACAGAACGGGACCGCAGAGTGCTGAAGCGTTTAGCCCGTAAAAATCGTCTGTCCTCGGTTGTAATACTCACTACAGAGTTCCAAACTGCCTCTGGAAGCAACGTCAGCACAAGAGCTGTTCATCGGGAGCTTGATGAAATGGGTTTCCGTGGCCGAGCAGCCGCACACAAGCCTAAGATCACCATGCACAACGCCAGGCGTCGGCTGGAGTGGTGTAAAGCTCGCCGCCATTGGACTCTGGATCAGTGGAAACGCGTTCTCTGGAGTGATGAATCACACTTCATCGTCTGGCAGTCCGACGGACGAATCTGTGTTTGGCGGATGCCAAGAGAACGCTACCTGCCCGAATGCATAGTGCCAACTGTAAAGTTTGGTGGAGGAGGAATAATGGTCTGGGGCTGTTTTTCATGGTTCGGGCTAGGCCCCTTAGTTCCAGTGAAGGGACATTTTAACGCTACAGCATACAATGACATTCTAGATGATTGTGCACAATGCCCTTGTGCACAAAGCGAGGTCCATACAGAAATGGTTTGTCGAGATCGGTGTGGAAGAACTTGACTGGCCTGCACAAAGCCCTGACCTCAACCCCATTAAACACCTTTGGGATGAATTGGAACGCCGACTGCGAGCCAGGCCTAATCGCACCAACATCAGTGTCCGACCTCACTAATGCTCTTGTGGCTGAATGGAAGCAAGTCCCCACAGCAGCAATGTTCCAACAACTAGTGGAAAAGCCTTCCCAGAAGAGTGGAGGCTGTTATAGCAGCTAAGAGGGGGGACCAACTCCATATTAATGCCCATGATTTTGGAATGAGATGTTGGACAAGCAGGTGTCCACATACTTTTGGTCATGTAGGGTAGGTGGTAGGAGATAGGGACTATGAGGGAGGAACTAGAAGCTAGGAGCTAAGAGATAAGAGTCTAAGAGATATTTCTGGACTGAGTGTCGGACTGCATTGCAGCGAAGGTAGGAGAATACCATACCAGGGGAGAGAGAGCACTGACAGAACACACGTGTTCAGAGAGCAGTCAGTGTGAACACTGACTGACTATATTGTCTGTTTTGCTCCGGTCTTTCATTCTCACTAAAAGGCAAATCACCCTTATCACTCCATAATAAGCTGCTTTTGGAAGGGCACAGTGACATATCTTAATGTGTGTGGGTGTCTGCAGGTCGTTCTGGGATTTTCTCTCTCTGTGTCTCTCTCTGTTTTTGTCTCTTTCTCTCTGTGTCTCTCTCTGTGTGTCTCTCTGTGTGTCTCTCTCTGTGTGTGTCTCTCTCTCTGTCTCTCTCTATCTATCTCTCTCTCTATATATATATATTTGTCTCTCTCTCTCTGTCTCTCTCTCTGTGTCTCTCTGTGTGTCTCTCTCTGTGTGTCTCTCTCTCTGTGTCTCTCTCTCTGTGTCTCTCTCTCTGTGTCTCTCTCTCTGTGTCTCTCTCTCTGTGTCTCTCTCTGTGTCTCTCTCTCTGTGTCTCTCTCTGTGTGTCTCTCTCTGTGTCTCTCTCTGTGTGTGTGTCTCTCTCTCTCTTCATCTCTCTCTCTCTCTCTCTCTTCTCTCTCTCTCTCTCTCTCTCTCTCCTTCCTCTCTCTGTGTGTCTCTCTCTCTGTCTCTCCCTCGTCTCCCCTCTCTCCTTCAGTCTCCCCTCTGTGTCCTCCACGTCTCCATCTCCTCTCTCCTTCAGTCTCCCCTCTCTCCTTCAGTCTCCCCTCTCTCCCTCCAGTCTCCCCTCTCTCCTTCAGTCTCCCCTCTCTCCTTCAGTCTCCCCTCTCTCCTTCAGTCTCCCCTCTCTCCCTCCATCTATCCTATACCCCTCTCCTTTCTCTGTCCATAATCTGTAGAAGACCCTGAGTTGAACTTGTAATCACATCTAAACAATAGCCAGAGACAATTCAGCTGAACTGTAGTCCAACAACACAGGATGGTGCTGGTGTGTATTATACTGTACTATTCTGTTGTGTAGTGTAGTGTAGTGTAGGGTAGGGTAGTGTAGTGTAGTGTAGTGGTAGGGTAGGGTTAGGTAGTGTAGGGTAGGGTAGTGTAGTGTAGGGTAGTGTAGGGTAGGGTAAGGTAGTGTAGTGTAGTGTAGGGTAGGGTAGGTAGTGTATGTAGTGTAGTGTAGGGTAGTGTAGGGTAGGTGTAGGGTAGTGTAGGGTAGTGTAGGGTAGTGTAGGGTCGTGTAGTGTAGTGTAGTGTTGTGTAGGGTAGGGTAGGGTAGTGTAGGGTCAGTGTAGGTAGTGGTAGGTGTAGTGTAGTGTAGTGTAGGGTAGTGTAGTGTAGGGTAGTGTAGTGTAGTGTAGTGTAGTAGTGTAGGGTAGGGTAGTGTAGGGTAGTGTAGTAGGTTAGTAGGGTAGGGTAGTGTAGTGTAGGGTAAGGTAGGGTAGGGTAGGGTAGTAGGGTAGTGTAGTGTAGGGTAGTGTAGGGTAGTGTAGTGTAGGGTAGTGTAGTGGTAGTGTAGGGTAGGGTAGGGTAGGGTAGTGTAGTGTAGGGTAGGGTAGAGGGTAGGGTAGGGTGTAGGTAGGGTAGGGTAGGGTAGGGTAGTGTAGGGTAGTGTAGGGTAGTGTAGGGTAGTGTAGTGTAGGGTAGGGTAGTGTAGGTAGGGTAGTGTAGTGTAGGGTAGTGTAGGGTAGGGTAGTGTAGGGTAGTGTAGTGTAGGGTAGGGTAGGGTAGTGTAGGGTAGTGTAGTAGGGTAGTGTAGTGTAGGGTAGTGTAGGGTAGGGTAGTGTAGTGTAGTGTAGGGTAGTGTAGGGTAGTGTAGGGTAGTAGTAGGGTGTAGTGGTAGTGTAGTGTAGGGTAGGGTAGTGTAGTGTAGGGTAGTGTAGGGTAGTGTAGGGTAGGGTAGTGTAGGGTAGTAGGGTAGTGTAGTGTAGTGTAGGGTAGGGTAGTGTAGGGTAGTGTAGTGTAGGGTAGGTAGTAGGGTAGGGTAGTGTAGGGTAGTGTAGTGTAGGGTAGTGTAGGGTAGTGTAGGTGTAGTGTAGGGTAGGGTAGGGTAGGGTAGGGTAGTGTAGTGTAGTGTGTAGTAGGTAGTGTAGTGTTAGGGTAGGGTAGGGTAGGGTAGTGTAGTGTAGTGTAGGGTAGGGTAGTGTAGTAGGGTTAGGGTAGGTAGGGTAGTGTAGTGTAGGGTAGTGTTAGGTAGTAGGGTAGGGTAGGGTAGTGTAGGGTAGGGTAGTGTAGGGTAGTGTAGGTAGGGTAGTGTAGTGTAGTAGGTAGGGTAGTAGGGTTAGTGTAGGGTAGGTAGGGTAGTGTAGTGTAGGTAGGGTAGTGTAGGGTAGTGTAGTGTAGTGTAGGGTAGTGTAGGGTAGTGTAGTGTAGGGTAGGGTAGTGTTAGGGTAGGGTAGTGTAGTGTAGGGTAGGGTAGGGTAGGGTAGGGTAGTGTAGGGTAGGTAGGGTAGTGTAGTGTAGTGTAGTGTAGGTAGTGTAGTGTAGGGTAGGGTAGGTAGTAGGGTAGGGTAGTGTAGGGTAGTGTAGGGTAGTGTAGGGTAGGGTAGGGTAGTGTAGGGTAGGGTAGGGTAGGGTAGTGTAGGGTAGTGTAGTGTAGGGTAGGGTAGGGTAGTGTAGTGTAGGGTAGTGTAGGGTAGGGTAGGGTAGGGTGTAGGGTAGGGTAGGGTAGGTAGGGTAGTGTAGTGTAGGGTAGGGTAGGGTAGTGTAGTGTAGGGTAGGGTAATGTAGTGTAGGGTAGTGTAGGGTAGGGTAGGGTAGGGTAGGGTAGGGTAGGGTAGGGTGGGTAGTGTAGGGTAGTGTAGTGTAGTGTAGTGTAGTGTAGGGTAGTGTAGGGTAGGGTAGGGTAGTGTGTAGGGTAGTGGAGAAAACATTTGCTTAACAAGTCGCATCATAAATTGCATGGCCTCACTCCGTGTGCAATAATAGTTTAATGAGTTTAATGGCTGTGAAAGGAAAACACTGAGGATGGATCCACAACATTGCAGTTACTCCACAACACTAACCTAATGGACAGAGTGAAAATAAGGAAGCCTGTACAGAATGAAAATATTCCAAAACATGCATCCTGTTTGCAACACTAAAGTAATACTGCAAAAAAAAATGTGGCAAAGAAATGAAGCTTGTGTCCTGAATAAAAAAAAAAACGTTATGTTTGGTGCAAATCCAACACAACACATCACTGAGTACCACTGGGTATGATGTCATCAGGTCAGGGTGTTTTTCAGGATAAAAAGAAAAGTCCTAGAGGAAAAAACCTGGTTCAGTCAGCTTTCCACCAGACACTGGGAGACACATTCACCTTTCAGCAGGACAATAACCTAAAGCACAAGGACAAATATGGTGGCTGTGGTCCTCTGTAGCTCAACTGGTAGAGCACGGCGCTTGTAACGCCACGGTAGTGGGTTCGATCCCCGGGACCACCCATACACAAAAATGTATGCACGCATGACTGTAAGTCGCTTTGGATAAAAGCGTCTGCTAAATGGCATATTATTATTATTATTATTATAAATATACACTGGAGTTGCTTTCCAAGACGACATTGAATGTTCCTGAGTGGCCTGGTTACAGTTTTGACTTAAATCGGCTTGAAAAATCTACGGCAAGACTTGAAAATGGCTGTCTAGCAAAGATCAACAAACAACTTGACAGAGCTAGAATAATTTTTAAAAGAATAACGTGCAAATGTTGCACAATCCATGCGTGGAAAGCTCTTAGAGACTTACCCAGAAAGACTCACGGCTGTAATCACTGCCAAAGGAGATGAGATGACAAAGGAGATGTATTGACTCAGGGGTGTGAATACTTAAAGTATGTACATTAGATATTTCCACTTTTTTTATATATATATATAAATTAGAAATAAATTATGGGTGAGATTATTATTATTTTTAAATCCATTTTGAATTATGGCTGTAACACAACAAAACGTGGAATAAGTCAAGGGGTCTGAATACTGTCTGAAGGCGATGTGTATATAGTTGTGTATAGTGTGTGGGGGATTACTCTCCGCTGAGTACTCAGTGCAGTGTGGCTGGGTTAGTGGAGGGATGCGTCCCAAACGCACACTATTCCCTATTTAGTGCACTAGTTTTGACCAGATCCCTATGGGGGGTCATGGTCAAAAGTAGTGGACCATATTAGGGAACAGGGGGCCGTTTGGGATGCGGTTTAAGTGTTAGTGTTGCTACTCAGCTCACCAAGAAGAGACCAAGACAGATCAGTGATGAATTAGACTGCAGGACCCCGTAATGATATACACTGGGTGTGCAAAATATTAAGAACATTAAGAGCACCCCCTTTTTGCCCTCAGAACAGCCTCAATTCGTCGGGGCATGGACTCTACAAGATGAGTCTCTCTGTCGCTCTCTCTCTCTCTCTCTCTCTCTCTATTCCTCTCTCTCTCTCTCTCTCTCTCTCTCTCTCTCTCTCTCTCTCTCTCTCTCTCTCTCTCTCTCTCCTCTCTCTCTCTCTATTCTCTCTCTCTCTCTCTCTCTCTCTCTCTCTCTCTCTCTCTCTCTCTCTCTCTCTCTTCTCTCTCTCTCTCTCTCTCTCTATCTCTCTCTCTCTCTCTCTCTCTCTCTCTCTCTCTCTCTCTCTCTCTCTCTCTCTCTCTCTCTCTCTCTCTCTCTCTCTCTCTCTCTCTATCTCTCTCTCTCTCTCTCTCTCTCTCTCTCTCTCTCTCTCTCTCTCTCTCTCTCTCTCTCTCTCTCTCTCTCCTCTCTATATTCCCTCTCTCTCTCTCTCTCTCTCTCTATTCCTCTCTCTCTCTCTCTCTCTCACTATTCCTCTCTCTCTCTCTCTCTCTCGTCTCTCTCTCTATTCCTCTCTCTCTCTCTCTCTCTCTCTCTCTCTCTCTCTCTCTCTCTCTCTCTCTCTCTCTCTCTCTCTCTCTCTCTCTCTCTCTCTCTCTCTCTCTCTCTCTCCTCTCTCTCTCTCTCTCTATCTCTCTCTCTCTCTCTCTCTCTCTCTCTCTCTCTCTCTCTCTCTCTCTCTCTCTCTCTCTCTCTCTCTCTCTCTCTCTCTCTCTCTCTCTCTCTCTATTCCTCTCTCTCTCTCTCTCTCTATTCCTCTCTCTCTCTCTCTCTATTCCTCTCTCTCTCTCTCTCTCTCTCTCTCTCTCTCTCTATTCCTCTCTACTCTCTCTCTCTCTCTCTCTCTCTCTCTCTCTCTCTCTCCATATGCTATCTATCTACTAGGTCATTTTGCCGTCAGAACAGCCTCAATTCGTCGGGACATGGACTCTACAAGGTGTCAAAAGCATTCCACAGGGATGCTGGCCCATGTTGACTCCAATGCTTCCCAGTGTTGAGTGTGAAAAACCCAGCAGCATTGCAGTTCTTGACACAAACCGGTGCGCCTGGCACCTACTACCATACCCCGTTCAAAGGCACTGAAATCTTTTGTCTTGCCCATTCACCCTCCGAATGGCACACATACACAATCCATGTCTCAATTGTCTCAAGGCTTCAAAAACCCTTCTTTAACCTGTCTCCTCCCCTTCATCTACACTGATTGAAGTGGATTTAACAGGTGACATCAATAAGGGATCATATCTTTCACCTGGATTCACCTGGTCAGTCTGTGTCATGGAAAATGTTTTGTCACTCAGGGTGTCACGGAATCAGCCGAGGCTGCCCCTCCTCCTTGCTCGGGCAGGCTTCGGCGTTCGTCTTCCCATGGAGTACTAGCTGCCACCGATCTATGTTTCGGTGTTTGACTTGTTTTGTCTTGATTGTTTTCACCTGTTTCCCATTATGTTATATTGTATTCCCTTTATAACCCCCCTGTCTCTCATTGGTTATTGTGTGTGATTGTTTTCTGTCAGGTCAGCAATGCTGGTTGTATGCGTTTATTGTTCCTCCCTGTTTGGAGTTTTGTTTTGCCAGTAGTTCGGTGTCCTGCGCTTGACTTCGTTTTCCCGCATACACACGTCACCTTGACACAGTGTATAAGGATGTATACAACAGCGGTCTATATCCTCACATTTC
>CM072232.1:52001334-52006334 GCA_036851935.1 Coregonus suidteri | reverse complement strand
TCCCTGATGTTTTTCCTGGAGAGAAGTGGCTTCCTCGCTGCCCTTCTTGACACCAGGCCATCCTCCAAAAGTCTTCGCCTCACTGTGCGTGCAGATGCACTCACACCTGCCTGCTGCCATTCCTGAGCAAGCTCTGCACTGGTGGTGCCCCGATCCCGCAGCTGAATTAACTTTAGGAGACGGTCCTGGCACTTGCTGGACTTTCTTGGGCGCCCTGAAGCCTTCTTCACAACAACTGAACCTCTCTCCTTGAAGTTCTTGATGATCCGAGAAATGGTTGATTTAGGTGCAATCTTACTAGCAGCAATATCCTTGCCTGTGAAGCCCTTTTTGTGCAAAGCAATGATGACGGCACGTGTTTCCTTGCAGGTAACCATGGTTACCAGAGGAAGAACAATGATTTGAAGCACCACCCTCCTTTTAAAGCTTCCAGTCTGTTATTCTAACTCAATCAGCATGACAGAGTGATCTCCAGCCTTGTCCTCGTCAACACTCTCACCTGTGTTAACGAGAGAATCACTGACATGATGTCAGCTGGTCCTTTTGTGGCAGGGCTGAAATGCAGTGGAAATATTTTTGGGGGATTAAGTTCATTTTCAATTAATTGCAATTCATCTGATCACTCTTCATAACATTCTGGAGTATATGCAAATTGCCATCATAAAAACTGAGGCAGCAGACTTTGTGAGAATTAATATTTGTGTCATTCTCAAGACTGTACACTGACACGGTGACTGAGTTCATCAGCAAGTGTATTGTTCCCACTGTGACGATTAAAACCTATCCAAATAAAAAAAAACGTGGATAGATGGTAGCATTTTGCGCAAAACTGCACGAACCACCGTATTTAACTACAGCAAGGTGATTGGGTATGGTGGAGTACAAAACAGTCAAATTATGCCCTCCGTAAGGCAATCAAACAGGCAAAACGTCAGTACAAAGACAAAGTGGAGTCGCAATTCAACGGCTCAGACATGAGACGTCCGGGTTTGGCCGGTGTAGGCCGTCATTGTAAATAAGAATTTGTTCTTAACTGACTTGCCTAGTTGAATAAAAGGTAAATAATAATACAAATAAATAAATAAATGTGGCCAATCAGACAATCCCGGATTATGAAGGGAAAACCAGCCACGTCGCCGACACCGACGTCTTGCTCCCGGACAAGCTAAACACCTTCTTCACCCGCTTTGAGGGATAATACAGTGCCATCGACACGGCCCGCTCCCAAGGACTGTGAGCTCTCGTTCTCCGTGGCCGACGTGAGTAAGACACTTAAACGTGTTAACCCCTCGCAAGGCTTGCCGGCCCAGATGGCATCCCTAGCCGCGTCCTCAGAGCATGCGCAGACCAGCTGGTTGGAGTATATTCAATCTCTCCCTATCCCAATCTGTTGTCCCCACTTGCTTCAGATGTCCACCTCTGTTCATGTACCCAAAGAAAGCAAAGGTAACTGAACCTAAAAACTACTATCGCCCAACCTCAACTCACTCACTTCTGTCATCACCAAGTGCTTTGAGAGGCTAGTTAAGGATCATATCTACCTCTAACTACCTTAACACCCTACTACCACCCACTGCAACTTGCCATAACTACCCAATAGATCCACAGACGATGCATTCGCCATACCACAACTGCCACACTGCCCAACTCCCATCTGGACAAGAGGAACTACCTAACTGTAAAATGCTGTTCATTGACTACAGCTCAACTACCTTCAACTACCATAGTACCCTCCAAGCTACATCATACCACAAGCTCGAGGGGTACCTGGGTACCTGAACCCCCCCTGTGCAACTGAGTCCTGGACTTCCTGACGGGCCGCCCCCAGGTGACCACAGGTAGGAAACAACACAACTCCACTTCGCTGATCCTCACACACAGGGGCCCCACAAGGGTGTGTGCTCAGCACCCTCCTGTACTCCCTGTTCACCATGACTGCGTGTCCCCACACGCCTCCACTGGCCAACCATCAAGTTTGCAGACGACAAAGGCAACAGTAGTGGGCTTGCTTATTACCAACAATGACGAGACAGCCTACAGGAGGAGGTGAGGGCCCTGGCGGAGTGGTGCCAGGAAGAATACCACTGCTCTCCCTCAACGTCAACAAAATGAAGGAGCTGATCGTGGACTTCAGGAGACAGCAGAGGGACTACACTCCCACTGGGGCCGGGAGTGGAAATGTGAAAAAGCTGTCATTCCACATCGAGGGGCACCATTGGAACACTGGTACCCTCCAAGGAATCATTAAGCTGGGTAAGCTGAACCACGCCTGTGCAACTGGGTCCTGGATCTAAGTGGGCCGCCAAGGGAACAGAGGTGACTACTCCTCTGGCAGCCTGGGGACAGGAGGTTGGGATCATACAGCCCCCTCCCAGCCCCTGGGACAGCGAACGCACAGACGATGGGATCTACTCTCTGACCAGCCCTGGGGAAGGAAACAGACGATGGATTACTCTCTGGCCCAGCCCTGCTGAAACAGACGAATCAAAGCCGGACTGGTGCCAGGAAAAGACGATGGGATCTACTCTCTGGCCCAGCCCTGGGTCAAGGAACAGACGATGGGATCTACTCTCTGGCCTTCCTGGGGAAGGAACAGACGATGGGATCTACTCTCTGGCCCAGCCCATCGACGATGGGATCTACTGGCCCAGTGGAAATCAGCTCTCTACTCTCTGGCCCAGCCCTGGGGTTGGTGGAACAGACGATGGGATCTACTCTCTGGCCCAGCCCTGGGGAAGGAACAGACGATGGAATCTACTCTCTGGCCCAGCCCTGGTAGTGAAGGAACAGACGATGGGATCTACTCTCTGGCCCAGCCCTGGGGAAGGACCCTGACAGACGATGGGATCTACTCTCTGACGATGGGATCTACTCTCTGGCCCAGCCCTGGGTGAAGGAACAGACGATGGGATCTACTCTCTGGCCCAGCCCTACTCTCTGGCCCAGTGAAAGGAACAGACGATGGGATCTACTCTCTGGCCCAGCCCTGGGGAAGGAACAGACGATGGGATCTACTCTCTGGCCCAGCCCTGGGGAAGGAACAGACGATGGGATCTACTCTCTGGCCCAGCCCTGGTAGTGAAGGAACAGACGATGGGATCTACTCTCTGGCCCAGCCCTGGGGAAGGAACAGACGATGGGATCTACTCTCTGGCCCAGCCCTGGTAGTGAAGGAACAGACGATGGGATCTACTCTCTGGCCCAGCCCTGGTAGTGAAGGAACAGACGATGGGATCTACTCTCTGGCCCAGCCCTGGTAGTGAAGGAACAGACGATGGGATCTACTCTCTGGCCCAGCCCTGGTAGTGAAGGAACAGACGATGGGATCTACTCTCTGGCCCAGCCCTGGTAGTGAAGGAACAGACGATGGGATCTACTCTCTGGCCCAGCCCTGGTAGTGAAGGAACAGACGATGGGATCTACTCTCTGGCCCAGCCCTGGTAGTGAAGGAACAGACGATGGGATCTACTCTCTGGCCCAGCCCTGGTAGTGAAGGAACAGACGATGGGATCTACTCTCTGGCCCAGCCCTGGTAGTGAAGGAACAGACGATGGGATCTACTCTCTGGCCCAGCCCTGGTAGTGAAGGAACAGACGATGGGATCTACTACTCTCTGGCCCAGCCCTGGTAGTGAAGGAACAGACGATGGGATCTACTCTCTGGCCCAGCCCTGGTAGTGAAGGAACAGACGATGGGATCTACTACTCTCTGGCCCAGCCCTGGTAGTGAAGGAACAGACGATGGGATCTACTCTCTGGCCCAGCCCTGGTAGTGAAGGAACAGACGATGGGATCTACTCTCTGGCCCAGCCCTGGTAGTGAAGGAACAGACGATGGGATCTACTCTCTGGCCCAGCCCTGGTAGTGAAGGAACAGACGATGGGATCTACTCTCTGGCCCAGCCCTGGTAGTGAAGGAACAGACGATGGGATCTACTCTCTGGCCCAGCCCTGGTAGTGAAGGAACAGACGATGGGATCTACTCTCTGGCCCAGCCCTGGTAGTGAAGGAACAGACGATGGGATCTACTCTCTGGCCCAGCCCTGGTAGTGAAGGAACAGACGATGGGATCTACTCTCTGGCCCAGCCCTGGTAGTGAAGGAACAGACGATGGGATCTACTCTCTGGCCCAGCCCTGGTAGTGAAGGAACAGACGATGGGATCTACTCTCTGGCCCAGCCCTGCTAGTGAAGGAACAGACGATGGGATCTACTCTCTGGCCCAGCCCTGGTAGTGAAGGAACAGACGATGGGATCTACTCTCTGGCCCAGCCCTGGTAGAAGGAACAGATGATGTGATCTACTCTCTGGCCCAGCCCTGAAGGAACAGACGATGGGATCTACTCTCTGGCCCAGCCCTGGTGAAGGAACAGACGATGGGATCTACTCTCTGGCCCAGCCCTGGTAGTGAAGGAACAGACGATGGGATCTACTCTCTGGCCCAGCCCTGGTGAAGGAACAGACAATGGGATCTACTCTCTGGCCCAGCCCTGGTGGAAGGAACAGACGATGGGATCTACTCTCTGGCCCAGCCTGGTGAAGGAACAGACGATGGGATCTACTCTCTGGCCCAGCCCTGGTGAAGGAACAGACGATGGGATCTACTCTCTGGCCCAGCCCTGGTGAAGGAACAGACGATGTGATCTACTCTCTGGCCCAGACCTGGTAGTGAAGGAACAGACGATGGGATCTACTCTCTGGCCCAGCCCTGGTGAAGGAACAGACGATGGGATCTACTCTCTGGCCCAGCCCTGGAACAGAAGCAGTTCACACAGACAGGACAGCGCTTTGCAGCGCTTTGCCTCCGCTTTCTGGCACGGACATATGTGGTTGCCCTGGGCTGCGGCTGTCACAGGCTGCAGCGCTCCTCAGCACTGATGCGAGCGGACAGGCGGGATTGGGTGAGGGAAGCGGGTGGGGGGGAGGGGGGGGGGGGGGGACGCTGGACGGTGTCAACATCTGTCAAAAGACACAGACACCAAACACACAGACAAATACTGACC
>CM072232.1:51988834-51998834 GCA_036851935.1 Coregonus suidteri | reverse complement strand
AGCGTCTGCTAAATGACTAAAATGTAAATGTAATACAAACTCCTACCACAGAGCATCACACACTAAACACCTACCACAGAGCATCACACACTAAACACCTAACTCCTACCACAGAGCACTAAACCACCCTACCACAGAGCATCACACACTAAACACCTAACACCTACCACAGAGCATCACACACTAAACACCTACCACAGAGCATCACACACTAAACACCTAACACAGAGCATCACACACTAAACACCTACCACAGAGCATCACACACTAAACACCTACCACAGAGCACTAAACACCTACCACAGAGCACTAACACACCTAACTCCTACCACAGAGCATCACACACTAAACACCTACCTACCACAGAGCATCACACACTAAACACCTAACTCCTACCACAGAGCACACTAAACACCTAACACCTACCACAGAGCATCACACACTAAACACCTAACTCCTACCACAGAGCACCACACACTACACACTAAACACCTACCACAGAGCATCACACACTAAACACCTAACTCCTACCACAGAGCATCACACACTAAACACCTAACTCCTACCACAGAGCAGAGCACCTACACTAAACACTACCACACAGAACACACACTAAACACCTACCACAGAGCACACTAAACACCTACCTACCACACAAACACCTAACAGATCACACACTAAACACCTACCACAGAGCATCACACACTAAACCTAAAGCACTAAACACCACCTACCACAGAGCACTACACACACTAAACACACACTAAACACCTACCTACCACAGAGCACTAAACACCTACCACAGAGCACTAAACACCTACCACAGAGCACTAAACACCTACACAGAGCACTAAACACCTACCACAGAGCACTAAACACCTACCACAGAGCACTAAACACCTACCACAGAGCACTAAACACCTAACACAGAGCACCCTAACACAGAGCACTAAATCACCAAACACAGAGCACTAAACACCACACAGAGTTAAACCACCACTAACACCTACCACAGAGCACTAAACACCTACCACAGAGCACCAAACACCTACCACAGAGCACTAAACACCTACCACAGAGCACTAAACACCTACCACAGAGCACTAAACACCTAACACAGAGCACTAAACACCTAACTCCTACCACAGAGCACTAAACACCTAACACCTAACACAGAGCACTAAACACCTACCACAGAGCACTAAACACCTAACACCACAAAGCACTAAACACCTACCACAGAGCACTAAACACCTACCACAGAGCACTCCAAACACCTAAAACACAGAGCAAATCACACACTACATCCTAAACACACCCCTAACACGTTGTCCATAGCAGCAGCCCAGAAACACAGAGAGATAAATCACCAACATCCATGTGAACAGGGACCACATCCAGTTAATATCATTGTGTTACAACAAGAGTGTGCAAAGCTGTCATCAAGGCAAAGGGTGGCTATTTGAAGAATCTCAAACATTAAATATATTTTTTTATTTGTTTAACACTTTTTTTTTTTATCACTACATGATTCCAATATGTGTTATTTCATAGTTTTGATGTCTTCACTATTATTCTACAATGTAGAAAATAGTAAAAATAAAGAAAAACCCTGGAATGAGTAGGTGTGTCCAAACTCTTGACTGGTACTGTATAATACTACACCTGAGAGTCCTCTGAACCTCTACTAAGGGAGACATGTTCCACAGTTGTTTCAGTATGAGACACGCGGTGAGACACGCAGTGAGACACGAGGAGAGGAGAGGAGAGGAGAGGAGAGGAGAGGAGAGGAGAGGAGAGGAGAGGAGAGGAGAGGAGAGGAGAGGAGAGGAGGGAGGAGAGGAGAGGGAGAGGAGAGGAGGGAGAGGAGAGGAGAGGAGAGGAGAGGAGAGGAGAGAGAGGAGAGGAGAGGAGAGAGAGGAGAGGAGAGGAGAGGAGAGGAGAGGAGAGGAGAGGAGAGGAGAGGAGAGGAGAGGAGAGGAGAGGAGAGGAGAGGAGAGGAGAGGAGAGGAGAGCGGCATCACAGGACAGACATGTTCCACAGTTGAGACACGCGGTGAGACACGACTTTTCTCCCTCTGATGTGTGCAGTGCTATTAGTCATCTTAAGTCTGTATGAGGAAGAGGAACACGCTGCCCTAAAACTATAACCTTCCTCTCTTACAGTAGCACTGAGTTCAGGCCAGGCAGCCCTGGATACACCAGAGGAGAGGAGAGGAGAGAGAGAGAGGAGAGGAGAGGAGAGGAGAGGAGAGGAGAGGAGAGGAGAGGAGAGGAGAGGAGAGGAGAGGAGAGGGAGAGAGGAGAGGAGAGGAGAGGAGAGGAGAGGAGAGGAGAGGAGAGGAGAGAGAGGAGAGGAGAGGAGAGGAGAGGAGAGGAGAGGAGAGGAGAGAGGAGAGGGAGAGGAGAGGAGAGAGGAGAGGGAGGAGGAGAGGAGAGGAGAGGAGAGAGAGAGAGGAGAGGAGGGGAGGAGAGGAGAGAGAGGGGAGAGGACAGGAGTGCTGCCACACACACACAGAGTGGATGTCATGGTGTTATCCTGTACAGAACCTCCCAGTGTGTTGGTAATAGTGTTATGCTGTCCCTAGTGGACAGTTAGTGGAACTGGAACTGCAGCTCTGACATCACATCCAGCATAACTCATTCGCATGCACACACACACACACACACACACACACAAACTAACTAACTCGCACACAAACACACACACAGCAATAAAAAGCCAGTCAACTCTGGAGGTCCAATGAATATCATCAACTACTGGAGAGAGTAGAGTTTATCAAACAGACTATTATACACTGTCTGGGAGAGTATATATATATAGTATATATACAGAGCATTCGGGAAGTATTCAGACCCCTTCCGTTTTTTCCACATTTTGCTGCATTACAGCCTTATTCTGAAATTTGATTAAATGTCATCAATCTACACACAATAACCCCATAATGACAAAGCGAAAAAAACAGATTTTTGCTAATGTATAAACAATTCTAAACAAGAATACCTTATTTACGTAAGTATTCAGACCCTTTGCTATGAGACTCGAAATCGAGCTCAGGTGCATCCTGTTTCCATTGATCATCCTTGAGATGTTTCTACAACCTTGATGAGAGTCCACTTGTGGTAAATTCAATTGACTGGATATGATTTTGGAATGGCACACACCTGTCTATATATGGTCCCACAGTTGACAGTTTCATGTCAGAGCAAAAAACTAAGCCAAGAGGTAGAAGGAATTGTCCGTAGAGGTCCGAGACAGGATTGTGTCGAGGCACAGATCTGGGGAAGGGTACCAAAAAATGTCTGCAGCATTGAAGGTCCCCAAGAACACAGTGGCCTCCATCATTCTTCCTAGAGCTGGCCCCCCCCCTAGGAAAAAACTGAGCAATCGGGGGAGAAGGGCCTTGAAAAGGGAGGTGGTCAAGATCCCGATGGTCACTCTGACAGAGCTCCAGAGTTCCTCTGTGGAGATGGGAGAACCTTTCAGAAGGACAACCATCTCTGCAGCACTCCACCAATCAGGCCTTGATGGTAGAGTGGCCAGACGGAAGCCACTCCTCAGTTAAAAGGTACATGACAGCCCTCTTGGAGTTTGCCAAAAGGCACCTAAAGGACTCTCATACCATGAGAAACAAGATTCTCTGGTCTGATGAAACCGAGATTGAACTCTTTGGCCTGAATGCCAAGTGTCACATCTGGAGGAAACCTGGCACCATCCCTACGGTGAAGCATGGTGGTGGCAGCATCATGCTGTGGGGATGTTTTTCAGCAGCAGGGACTGGGGGACTAGTCAGGATTGAGGGAAAGATGAACGGAGCAAAGTACAGAGAGATCCTTGGTGACAACCTGCTCCAGAGCGCTCAGGACCTCAGACTGGAGCGAAGGTTCACCTTCCAACAGGACAACGACCCTAAGCACACAGCCAACACAACGCAGGAGTAGCTTCGGGACAAGTCTCTGAATGTCTTTGAGTGGTCCAGCCAGAGCCCGGACTTGAACCCGATCGAACATCTCTGGAGAGACCTGAAAATAGCTGTGCAGCGACGCTCCCCATCCAACCTGACAGAGCTTGAGAGGATCTTCAGAGAAGAATGGGATAAACTCTCCAAATACAGGTGTGCCAAGCTTGTAGCGTCATACCCCAAGAAGACTCGAGGCTATAATCACTGCCAAAGGTGCTTCAACAAAGTACTGAGTAAAAGGTCTGAATACTTATGTAAATGTGATATTTCACTTTTTTATTTGAAATTAGAAAAAAAAATATTTCATTAAGGCTGTAACGTAACAAAATGTGGAAAAAGTCAAGGGGTAGACCTCCACCATTAACACCAGTCTGAACCGGTATTTTTAATAATATTAACACCAACGCTGAGTGTAACACCGGTAAACGCTGACCAGTAGACCTCACCATTAACACCGGTAATATATACCAACGCTGACCGGTAGACCTCTCCAATAACACCAGTAATATATACCAACGCTGACCGGTAGACCTCCCCATTAACACCAGTAATATATACCAACGCTGACCGTAGACCTCCCCCATTAACACCTGACCGGTAATATATACCAACGCTGACCGGTAGACCTCCCCATTAACACCAGTAATATATACCAACGCTGACCGGTAGACCTCCCATTAACACCAGTAATATATACCAACGCTGACCGGTAGACCTCCCCATTAACACCAGTAATATATACCAACGCTGACCAGTAGACCTCCCATTAACACCAGTAATATATACCAACGCTGACCGGTAGACCTCCCATTAACCACCAGTAATATATACCAACGCTGACCGGTAGACCTCCCCATTAACACCAGTAATATATACCAACGCTGACCGGTAGACCTCCCCATTAACACCAGTAATATATACCAACGCTGACCGGTAGACCTCCCCATTAACACCAGGTAACATATACCAACGCTGACCGGTAGTAGACCTCCCCATTAACACCGGTAATATATACCAACGCTGACCGGTAGACCTCCCCATTAACACCAGTAATATATACCAACGCTGACCGGTAGACCTCCCCATTAACACCAGTAATATATACCAACGCTGACCGGTAGACCTCTCCATTAACACCAGTAATATATACCAACGCTGACCGGTAGACCTCCCCATTAACACCAGTAATATATACCAACGCTGACCGGTAGACCTCCCCATTAAACACCAGTAATATATACCAACGCTGACCGGTAGACCTCCCCATTAACACCCGGTAATATATACCAACGCTGACCGGTAGACCTCCCCATTAACACCGGTAATATATACCAACGCTGACCGGTAGACCTCCCCATTAACACCGGTAATATATACCAACGCTGACCGGTAGACCTCCCCATTAACACCAGTAATATATACCAACGCTGACCGGTAGACCTCCCCATTAACACCAGTAATATATACCAACGCTGACCGGTAGACCTCTCCATTAACACCAGTAATATATACCAACGCTGACCGTAGACCTCCCCATTAACACCAGTAATATATACCAACGCTGACCGGTAGACCTCCCCATTAACACCAGTAATATATACCAACGCTGACCGGTAGACCTCCCCATTAACACCAGTAATATATACCAACGCTGACCGGTAGACCTCCCCATTAACACCAGTAATATATACCAACGGCTGACCGGTAGACCTCCCCATTAACACCAGTAATATATACCAACGCTGACCGGTAGACCTCCCCATTAACACCAGTAATATATACCAACGCTGACCGGTAGACCTCCCCATTAACACCGGTAATATATACCAACGCTGACCGGTAGACCTCCCCATTAACACCAGTAATATATACCAACGCTGACCGTAGACCTCCCCGACCATTAGGTCACATGGTAATTAACACAGTAATATCCAGTGACGCTGACAGAAACCTGCCCATGGGTCTTTATTGACCCTGGTCACAACTATAAAAGGTCAGTGGATGTGTTTCCGTGCCGACGGCGTTGGCCCCGGTCTCCATAGACCACTATTCACAAGTCTCCTGCTGACCGTAACATATACACCCGCGACCAGAGCCTTCCAGTGGAATATATACACAACACACACACACACACACACACCACCACACCAACACACCCTACACACACCACACAACACACACACACACACACACACACACACACACACACACACACACCTACCACACACACACACACACACACACACACACACAACACACACACACACACACACACACACACTAACACCGTACACACCCACCACACACACACCCTACCGTACAACACCCTACCACACAGACACACACACACACACACACACACCCTACCACACCACACACACACACACACACACACACACACACACACACACACACCACACACACACACACACACACACACCCTACCGTACACACCCTACCACACACACACACACACACACACACACACACCCCTACCACACACACACACAACACACACACACACACACACACACACACCACACACACACACACACACACACACACACACACCCCTACCGTACACACAGAGACAGCAGGCTGATCACTAAAGATAGACTGTGATATTGGACGTTTGAAAAGGTCCCCCAGAAGGTCGGGATAAGCCTTCCTCGGCGCTCTCAATAAATTAAAAATAAACACGCCCCCCCCCCAGCACCGGAGAGAACCCGTGATACTCAGAGCCATAAACACGCCCCCCCAAGAACTGGAGAGAACCCGTGATACTCAGAGCCATAAACACGCCCCCGAGAACCGGAGAGAACCCGTGATACTCAGAGCCATAAAACACACCCCCATCACACCGGAGAGAGAACCCGTGATACTCCAGAAACACCGAAACACTTCCCCTGACCCAGAAGAGACCTCTGAGAGAAACCGTGATACTCAGAGCCATAAGAACACTACGCCCCCCGAGTACCTAGGAGAGAACCCGTGACACCGGTAATATAGCCAAAAAACACGCCCCCGGAAAGAACCGGAGAGAACCCGTGATACTCAGAGCCATAAACACACCCCATCAGCACCGGAAATAGAACCCCGTGATACTCAGACCATAAAACACCATTCCCCCCCAGAACCGGAGAGAACCCGTGATACTCCATTAGCCCTAAACACGCCCCCCCAGAAACCGGAGAGAGAACCCGTGATACTCCAGAGCCATAAACACGCCCCCGAGAACGCTGACCGGAGACGTCAGAACCCGTGATTACTCAAGAGTCATAAACACGCCCCCGAGAAACCGGACGAGAGACCCGTGATACTCAGAGCCATAAACAACGGCCCCCGAGAGCCGGAGAGAAACCCCGTGATATCAGAGTCCTAAACACCCCCCCCCCCACCAGAACCGTAGAGAACCCGTGATACCCGAGCTGGAGCTCCCCATTAACACGGTTTAGACCACTGCTCCAGGCGCAATTCAACATCGCTCTAGCTAGCCGCGAGAATACTTGATGATACCTGATGGTAACAGCCGGACGTCGTTTGAAATTGTTTTGTTTTAAGCCTTTTCCCAAAACATAGCCCTGACCTTAACCGTTCAGAATGGAAACTGTTAACCTTTGAGTTGTTTCAGTTTTAACCCTGTAACCATCATCAGAATTAAAGGCTACATCTATCCATTAAAAAATAGGACCATCCATAATACGTCAAATTTCGAAGGAAAAATGTGAGCGCTTGTTGCAACCACGAACACACCAGCATCACCATCATGCCAGTCCCTCCCTCCATCCCTCTAGAACCTCCCTAACTCCCTCCCGCCTCCCTCCCTGACGGTCCCTCCCTAACTCTCTCCGTCTCTGGCAGGTGAGGAGTTAAAAGCTCATTTGGTAAAAGGAGACGCAGCATGTTGGAGCCAAACACAGATCAATAATGTGATTTAATAACAGCAGCTCTTTTATTCTGTCCTGTGATGGCCGCTCTCCTCTCCTCTCCTCTCCTCTCAACGCTCTCCTCCTCCTCTCCATTCCTCTCCTCTCCTCTACCAACCTCTCCTCTCCTCTCCTCTCTCCTCTCCTCTCCTCTCCTCTCCTCCTCTCGCTCTCCTCTCCTCTCCTCTCCTCTCCTCCGAGTCACCTCCCCATCCTCAGTCCTATATTACTCCGCTCCCAGAGACCTCTCCCACGGCAACCTGATAGATGTCTTCTGCTGCACAGGTTACATTTTACTGCTGCACACACACACACACACACACAACATATGCACGCACGCACGTGCACACACACACGCAGAGCACACGCAACCGCGCAACACACACACACACACTGCACACGCACACGCACGCTGCGCACACACACACACACACACACACATACTCTCTCTGTCTCATATTTGAGGGACTCTAGTGGGTAATCAACGTACAATGATGATGGACGAGGGATGGAGGGAGAGAGGGGGAGGGGATGGAGGGGGAAGAGAGGGGGGGGGAGGGGATGGAGGCGAGAGAGGGGGGGGGGATGGAGGGAGAGAGGGGGAGGGGATGGAGGGAGAGGGGGGGGAGGGGGATGGAGGGAGGGGGGGATGGAGGAAAGGGAGAATATGGATTGATGTAGTAGGAACTGTGTTAAACTGCCATGTAATGAAATCTCTCTTGTCCTCGTTTAGTGCAGGGACATGCAGGTGTGTGTGTGTCTGTGTGTGTCTGTGTGTCTGTATGTCTGTATGTGTGTGTGTGTGTGTGTGTGTGGTGTGTGTGTGTGTGTGTGTGTGTGTGTGTGTGTGTGGTGTGTGTGTGGTGTGTGTTCAGTGTGTGTGTGGTCCCAGTGTGTGTGTGTTATGTGTGTCGTTCGTTCGGTTCGCCAGAGAGGACGCGACCCCAGTCGGTCAGTACTTTTTGTTCTATATCTATGGACGAGACCCAGTCCAGGCACACACACACAGACACACCACACAGTCTTTTTTGTTCTGTATCTATGGACGCGACCCAGTCGTTCAGTCTTTTTGTTCGTATCTATGGACGAGACAGCAGTCGGATCAGTCTTTTTGTTCTGTATCTATGGACGCGACCCCAGTCGGTCAGTTCTTTTTGTTCTGTATCTATGGATGCGAACCCAGTCGGTCAGATCCCCCCTTTGTTCCTGTATCTATGGACGCGACCCAGTCGTTCAGTCTTTTTGTTCTGTATCTATGGACGCGACCCAGTCGTTCAGTCTTTTTGTTCTGTATCTATGGACGCGACCCAGTCGGTCAGTCTTTTTGTTCTGTATCTATGGACGCGACCCCAGTCGTTCAGTCTTTTTTGTTCTGTATCTATGGACGCGACCCAGTCCTTCAGTCTTTTTGTTCTGTATCTATGGACGCGACCCAGTTGTCAGTCTTTTTGTTCCGATATCCTATGGACGCGAACCCCAGTCGTCTCGTTCTAAATGTTCCATTGCCATACTGGCTGGCAACGTTCTTATCCCTTGCTTGCTAGCTAGCCAACCTACGGCTAACTTACAGTCACGTCAAAAAGTGCAGCCAGAATAACAACAGTAGCTGCATTTACATTTGTTTTAAGCTGTTTTCTAGTGACATTATTTGTGTGTATCCATAACCAATGAGCTAATGAGGCGCGATTTCACCCTGGCATAGAAAAATGTGCTCGCTGGTCAGGACACACTGTTGTTCAGAGGAGCTAGACAACAATACAGCTAACACAATCACTTCAAACTGAAGCTGGAAAGACTGCAGACTAGGTGCACATCGTTTCGTTTTACCTTTTTTCAATTGACATTTCTTTGTATATATCCATAAAAATGATGCCCGCTGATTCATGATTTCGACTGGCTGAGAAACTCTGCCTCCCCTTCTGTCTCGTCCACGGATGTCGACTCCCGACACGTTCCATACTGGGGGACAGCTGGAGATTCACACGCAATTTGAATATTGAAACAACACGTTGCAAATGTCGGAGAGACAGTCAGCAAGGTTTATACAAAACTCCGCTGTTGAAAAACTAAACGTTAGTCTAAAAGAAATGTGAGATAATGTCTAGATGTTTT
>CM072232.1:51983834-51986334 GCA_036851935.1 Coregonus suidteri | reverse complement strand
ACTACCCCCCTCCTCCCTCTCCCTTTCTCTACCTCCTCCCTCCCTTCTCTATCTCCCCTCTCCCTTCAGCCTCCCCCTCTCCCACCTATCTCCCCCTCCTTCCCTAACTTCCCCTCTCCCTTTACCCTCCTTCCCCTCCTCTACCTCCCCTCTCCTTCCTCTACCTCCCCCTTCCCTCTCCCCTCCCTTCCCTTCCTCTACCCCCCCTCCCCTTTCTCTATCTCCCTCTCCCTTCCTCTATCTCCCCCTCTCCCTTCCTCTACCTCCCCCCTCTCCCTCCTCTACCTCCCACACTCCCCTATCCTTTCTCTATCTCCCTTCCCCCTCCCCCTCTCCCTTCCTCTCCCTCTCCCCCCTCTCTCTTCTTCTCTACCTCCCCACTCTCCCTTTACCTCTATCTCTCCCCTCATCCTTTCTCTACCTCCCCCTCTCCCTCTCTCTCCCTCCCCCTCTCCCCCCTACCTCCCCCACTCCCTTCCTCTCCACCCCCCTCTCCCTTCCTCTACCTCCCCTCTCCCCTCTCTCCTACACTCCCTCTCCACTTTCTCTACCTCCCCCTCCTCCTCCCTCTACCTCCCCTCTTCCCTTCCTCTACCTCCCCCCTCCCTCCTCTACCTTCCCCCTCTCCCTTCCTCTACCTCCCCCTCTCCCTTCCTCTACCTCCCCCTCTCCCTTCCTCTACCTCCCCTCTCCCTTCTCTACCTCCCCTCTCCCTTCCTCTACCTCCCCCTCTCCCTTCCTCTACCTCCCCTCTCCCTTCCTCTACCTCCCCCTCTCCCTTCCTCTACCTCCCTCTCCCTTTCTCCCCTCCCCCTCTCCCTTCCTCTACCTCCCCCTCTCTCCCTCTCTCCCTCCCCCCTCCTCCCTCCTCTACCTCCCCCTCCTCCCTTCCTCTACCTCCCCCTCTCCCTCCTCTACCTCCCTCTCCCTTTCTCTCTTCTCCCTCTCTCCCTTCCTCTACCTCTCCCTCTCCCTTCCTCTACCTCTCCCCCCTCCCTCCCTCTCTCCTCCCCTTTCCTCCCTTCCCCTCGTCCCTCCCTCTACCTCCCCTCTCCCTCCTCTACCTCCCCCCCTTCCCCTCTACCTCTCCTCTCCATCCTCTACTACCTCCCTCTCCCTTCCTCTACCTCCCCCCTCTCCTTCCTCTACCCCCCTTCCCTTCCTCTACCTCCCCCTCTCCCTTCCTCTACCTCCCCCTCTCCTTCCTCTACCTCCCCCTCTCCCTTCCTCTACCTCCCTCTCCCTTTCTCTACCTCCCCCTCTCCCTTTCTCTACCTCCCCCTCTCCCTCCTCTACCTCCCCCTCTCCCTTCCTCTACCTCCCCCTCTCCCTTTCTCTACCTCCCTCTCCCTTCCTCTCCCTTCCTCTCCCTCCCCTCACCTCCCTTCCTCTACCTCCCCTCTCCCTTTCTCTATCTCCCCTCTCCCTTTCTCTACCTCCCCCTCTCCCTCCTCTACCTCCCCCTCTCCCTTCCTCTACCTCCCTCTCCCTTCCTCTACCTCCCCTCTCCCTCCTCTACCTCCCCTCTCCCTTCCTCTATCTCCCCCTCTCCCTTCCTCTACCTCCCTCTCCCTTCCTCTACCTCCCCCTCTCCTTCCTCTACCTCCCTCTCCCCCTCTCTCCCCCTCTCCCTTCCTCTACCTCCCTCTCCCTTCCTCTACCTCTCCTCTCCCTTCCTCTACCTCCCCCTCTCCCTTTCTCTACCTCCCTCTCCCTTTCTCTACCTCCCTCTCCCTCCCTCACTTTATACTTCTCCTCCTCTACCTCTCCCTCTCCCCCCTCCCTCCCTCTCCCTCCCTCCCTCCCCCCTCCCTCCTCTACCCTCCAGGTTCCTGTTAAATTATCTAACTGGCACACCTCACCTCTCACACACACACACACTCTCTCTTCTCTCTCTCTCTCTCTCACACACACACACACTCTCTCCTCTCACCACACACTCTCTCTCTTCACACACACACACACACCTCTCTCTCTCACACACACACACACCTCTCACATCACACACTCTCTCCTCTCTCTCTCTCTCACACACACACACACTCACTCTCACACACACACACACTCTCTCTCTCTCACCACACACACACTCTCCCACACCACACACTCTCTCTCACACACACACCTCCCTCCCTCTCACCCCTCTCTCACACACACACACACCCTCTCTCTCTCACACACACACCACACATACTCTCTCACACACACACACTCTCCCTCACACCCCTCTCACCCTCACACACACACACACACACTCTCTCACACACACACACACACACTATCCCTCACACCCCTCTCTCTCACACACACACACTCTCCCTCACACCCTCTCTCCCTCACACACACACACACACACTCTCTCTCACACACACACACACACTCACACACACACACACTCTCTCTCTCTCACACACACACACACACACACTCTCTCTCTCTCTCTCTCTCTCACACACACACACACCCTCTCTCTCTCACACACACACACACACACATACTC
>CM072232.1:51968834-51976334 GCA_036851935.1 Coregonus suidteri | reverse complement strand
ATTACAGACCATTACCACAGAACCCCCTAGAGGCTTTACAGTAACACATTACAGACCATTACCACAGAACCCCCTAGAGGCTTTACAGTAACACATTACAGACCATTACCACAGAACCCCCTAGAGGCTTTACAGTAACACATTACAGACCATTACCACAGAACCCCCTAGAGGCTTTACGGTAACACATTACAGACCATTACCACAGAACCCCTAGAGGCTTTACGGTAACACATTACAGACCATTACCACAGAACCCCCTAGAGGCTTTACGTGTGTGTGTGACCATTACCATTAGAACCCCCTGTGTGTGTGTAACACATGTGACCATTACCACAGTGTGTAGAGGCTTGTGTACAGACCATTACCACAGTGTGTGTGTGAGGCTGTGTAACAACATTACAGTGTGTGTGTGTGTGTGTGTGACCATGTGTGTGTGTGTGTGTGTGTGTGTGTGTGTGTGTGTGTGTGTGTGTGTGTGTGTGTGTGTGGTGTGTGTGTGTGTGTGTGTGTGTGTGTGTGTGTGTGTGTGTGTGTGTGTGTGTGTGTGTGTGTGTGTGTGTGTGTGTGTGTGTGTGTGTGTGTGTGTGTGTGTGTGTGTGTGTGTGTGTGTGTGTGTGTGTGTGTGTGCGTGTGTGTGTGTGTATGTGTGTGTGTGTGTGTGTGTGTGTGTGTGTGTGTCTGTGTGTGTCTATAGGCATTTCTACCTATCCATTGATATTGATATTTTATTAGGATCCCCATTAGCTGTTGTGAAAACCGCAGCTACTCTTCCTGGGGTCCACACAAAACATGAAACATGACACATTAGAGAACATTTATAGACAAGAACAGCTCAAGGACAGAAATACATACATTTAAAAATGGCACACGTAGCCTACATATCAATACATACACACAAACTATCTAGGTCAAATAGGGGACGTGCCGTGAGGTGTTGCTTTCTCAGTTTTTTGAAACCAGGTTTGCTGTTCAGTTGCGCTATATGAGATGGAAGGGAGTTTCCATGCACTCATGGCTCTGGATAATACTGTACGTTTCCTTGAATTTGTTGTGGACCTGGGGACTGTGAAAAGACCCCTGGTGGCATGTCTGGTGGGGTAAGTGTGTGTGTCAGAGCTGTGTGTAAGTTGACTATGCAAACAATTTGGGATTTTTCAAAACATTAATGTTTCTTATAAAAAGAAGAAGTGATGCAGTCAGTCTCCACTCAACTCTTAGCCAAGAGAGACTGACCACACGACTGGACAATAATCAAGAGAAGATCAAACTAGAGCCTGCAGGACTTGCTTTGTGGAGTGTGGAGTCAAAAAAGCAGAGCATGTCTTTATTAAGGACAGACCTCTCCCCATCTTTACAACCACTGAATCGATATGTTTTGACCATGACAGTTTACAATCTAAGGAAACACCAAGTAATTTAGTCTCTTCAACTTGTTCAACAGCCACACCATTCATTAGCAGATTCAGCTGAGGTCTTAGAACTTAGGGAATGATTTGTACCAAATACAACGCTCTTAGTTTTAGAGATGTTCAGGACCAGCATATTACTGGCGACCCCATTCCTAAACAGACTGCAACTCTTTGTTAAGGGTTTCAGTGACTTCATTAGCTGTGGTTGCTGACACGTATAGGTTTGAATCGTAAGCATACCTGGACACACATGCTTTGTTTAATGCCAGTGGCAGGTCATTGGTTAAAAAAAATTTTTTTTAGAAAAGAGTAGAGGGCCTACAGAGCTGCCCTGCGGTACACCACGCCCTGTATATTGTCAGGAGATGCAGCTGAAGGATAAATTATAGAGGACGCTTTAAAAAGACAGCTTTTGATATGAGGCTTGCTCTCTTGCTCTCTCCATCTCTCTAGACCTCCTTCTACCTCTCTCTTCCCAGTAGAATAATGTTTTATTTACACACAGTGACAAGGAACGGAGGATAGAGAGAGGGCGAGAGAGTGGAATGAGAGAGAGAGTGAGAGAGAGAGGGAAAGAGAGAGAGAGAGAGAGAGAGAGAGAGAGAGAGAGAGAGAGTGAGAGAGAGAGAGAGAGAGAGAGAGAGAGAGAGAGAGAGGGAAAGAGGGAAGCGAGGGGGAGGGAGGGAAAGAGGGGGATCTAAAACACATCCCTTCCTCTTCTCTTCATCATTATAATGAGAGGAAGAGAGGGAGTAGAGGGGAAGGAGGAGAAGAGGGTTAGATGGGGGAAGGGGAAAGGATGGATGAGAGGGTGAGGGGAGGGTGAAAAGAGACGAAGGGTGAGGAGGATGGGTGGAGGGCGGAGAAGGAGAAGATTTAAACAGTATTTTATGAGACATTGCATTTCTATTCACACGTACAGCAATCTAAAAGATTATCTCAATGGTGTTCAATTGTGCTGATTTTTTACTTTCTGTTTTCACCTCAGAATCGGCCTCTAGGGGCAACAGTGAGCACTATTAACGTAAAGTAGGCCAAGACTACCCACATCAAAAACATATTATAGTATACCATGGTATAAATACTACAGCATTCACTGTAGTGTTTTTACGGACTTTACTAGTTTTCACTGTAGTGTTTTTACGGACTTTACTGTAGTTTTCACTGTGTGTTTTTACGGACTTTATCCTACAGTATTTCACTGTACTATTTTCACTGTAGCACTTTATCACTTTATAACAGTATTTACTGTAAAATTTACTGTAGCATTTACACATAACTATAGTATAAATACTGAAGTTGAAGAAAACATTAGTATATACTATAATAATGAATGTAGTGTTTTTGCGGATTGCAGTATACTGTAGTATTTACTATAGTGTTTTTGTTTTATTATTTTTGGCTTAGAAGTGGAGGCTTTCTCCTTCAGGAAACAAGAGCTCATTTTCCATAACCTGTAGGTAGGACTGGGGTCTGAACAGATAGTTCAGCACTTCTGCTCTTTTCTATAACCTGTAGGGAACACAATATATGGCCTATACTTGGCATGTAGGTTTCTCACTCACGGTTGGCACTAATTGTGATATGGGGGCGAGGAATGGGCAGGGTATACGCACATTAAATACTCTAGTGTTTTTGCAAACATTACCGTAGTATTTACAACATCGTTTTTTTTGTGGATAATACTGTAGTATTTACTAAAGTATTCTACAGTATACAGCAACATTCTATATTAAGTACCGTAATTTTCGGACTATAAGCCGCGCCTTTTTTCCCATTTTTCGACCCTGCGGCTTATATAACGGTGCGGCGGCTAATCTATGGATTTTTACAGCTAACGGCCACTAGAAGACCTCCTAAATCTATGGATTTTACAGGTTACAGTCCACCAACTTTAACTATGGGCTCTATGACTGGTCCGCGCCCCCCACTTTACGGCGGGCTCCAGCAGGAAAAGCTGGAGGCCGGAAAAGAGTGAGACAGGTAGCGCGCAAAAGTAAAAGTGGAACCGAGAGTGGTACGAGAGACAGAACGAGAGACAGAACGAGAGCAAGACAGACAGACATTACGAGAGAGAGAGACAGTTTGTCTCTTTCCCGACAATCCCCTCTGTGCACGAACCCTTACATATGGTAATTAGTTAAAACACCTGCGGTTATAGTCCAGTGTAGTATATGTACACATCATTCAAATCATTCAATTTAGCTGCTGCGGCTTATACTCCGGTACGCCTTATAGTGCGGAAAATACGGTACTACACATGATCGAGGGATACTACAATGTGTAGTATATTATTGTAGAGTATACTACAGTTTACTATAGAATTCTATAGTCAGTACTGTAGTATTCTATAGTAAACTGTAGTAGTGTTTTATGTGCGTACTGGGTAATCCCATGACTCCGGATCGGGAGACAGAGAGACAGAGAGACAGAGAGACAGAGAGACAGAGAGACAGAGAGACAGAGAGACAGAGAGACAGAGAGACAAGAGAGACAGAGAGACAGAGAGACAGAGAGTGAATACCAACAGACAGGTAACAGTGACAAAATAAACAAACACACTTTATCTCAGAAAACACTCACTAAGCCTGGTCTGGTCTGTACTGATAACCTGGTCTGATAACCTGGTCTGATAACCTGGTCTGTACTGATAACCTGGTCTGATAACCTGGTCTGATAACCTGGTCTGTACTGATAACCTGGTCTGATAACCTGGTCTACTGATAACCTGGTCTGATAACCTGGTCTGTACTGATAACCTGGTCTGTACTGATAACTTCCAAATTCATCGGAGCACCAGGGGAGAAAGGACAGTCATTCTCTCTCTCTCTCTCTCTCTCTCTCTCTCTCTCTCTCTCTCTCTCTCTCTCTCTCTCTCTCTCTCTCTCTCTCTCTCTCTCTCTCTCTCTCTCTCTCTCTCTCTCTCTCTCTCTCTCTCTCTCTCTCTCTCTCTCTCTCTCTCTCTCTCTCTCTCTCTCTCTCTCCCTCTCTCTCTCCATCCCTCCCTCCTCCATCTTTCTTTTCCTCCCTGCCTCTCCACCTCTCTCTCTCTCTCCAAACTTACCTCCCTCCCTCTCTCACTCTTTCTCCTCCTATTATTCTCTCCTCCCTCTCTCCTCTTTCTCCCTTGTTCCCTCTCTCTCTCATCTGTAATGAAAGTGACCTATTGGAAGACATTGTTTCATTCTTTCATTCTGTCTCCCAGACAACCACGTCATTACACACACACACACACATTTTTCATAGAAAGGCGCTGCAATGGAAAGCAGTTGTTTTACTGGCCAACTCTGCTATTTTGTGTGTTTTTTTTTTTTGCTGATCTTAACTTTCTTTGCACATAATATTTCCACCATCGTCCGGTAACATCTGGGGTGTCCGGTAACATCTGGGGTGATAATGATAAGCTGTAGACCAAACTATTTACCAAGAGAGTTTTCATCTATATTTTTCGTAGCTGTATATTTACCACCACAAACTGATGCTGGCACTAAGACCGCACTCAACGAGTTGTATAGGGCCATAAGCCAACAAGAAACTGCTCGTCAAGAAGTGGCGCTCCTAGTGGCCGGTGAATTTAATGCAGGAAAATTGAAATCCGTCTTACCTAATTTCTACCAGCATGTTGCACCTGTGCAACTGGAGGCGAAAAAATCTCTAGATCACCTTTACTCCACACAGAGCTCTCCCTCGCCCTCCATTTGGCAAATCTGACCATAACTCTATCCTCCTGATTCCTGCTTACGAGCAAAAACTCAAGCAGGAAGTACCAGTGAAGCAGATGCTAACCTACAGGACATTTTTCGCTATCACAGACTGGAATATGTTCCAGGATTCGTCCGATGGCATTGAGGACTTTACCACATCAGTTACCGGCTTTCATTTATAAGTGCATCGACGACGTCGTTCCCACGGTGACCGTACCTACATACCCCCAACCAGAAAGCCATGGATTACAGTCAACATCCGCACTGAGCTAAAGGCTAGAGCTGCCGCTTTCAAGGAGCAGGACACTAATCCGGATGCTTATAAGAAATGCTGTTACGCCATCCATCAAAACCGTCAAACAGGCAAAGCGTCAATACAGGACTAAGATCGAATCCTACTACACCGGCTCTGACGCTCGTCGGATGTGGCAGGGCTTGTAAACTATCGCGGAGTAAAAAGGGAAACCCAGCCACGAGCTGCCCCAGTGACACAAGCCCACCAGATCAGCTAAATGCATCCAATGCTTGCTTGCAACACTGAACCATGCATGAGAGCACCAGCTGTTTCCGGACGACTGTGTGATCACGCTCTCCGTAGCCGATGTGAGTGAGACCTTTAAACAGGTTAATATTAACAAGGACTGCAGGGGGCCAGAACGGATAACCAGGACGCGTACTCAAGAGCATGCACTGACCAGTTGGCAAGCGTCTTCACTGACATTTTAAAACTCTTCTTGACCCAGTCTGTAATACCTACATGTTTCAAGCAGACCACCATAGTCCCTGTGCCCAAGAACGCCAAAGTAACCTGTCTAAATGACTATTGTCCCCGTAGCGCTCATATCTGTAGCCGTGAAGTGCTTTGAAAGGCTGGTCATGACTCACATCAACACCATCATCCCAGACACGCTGGAGCCACTCCGATTCACATACCGGCCCCCCCAACAGATGACGCAACCTCTATTGCACCCCACACTTCCCTTTCCCACCTGAACAAGAGGAACACCTATGTGAGAATGCTGTTCATTGACTACAGCTCGGCGTTCAACACCATAGTGCCCTCCAAGCTCATCACTAAGCTAAGGATCCTGGGACTGAACACCTCCCTCTGCAACCGGATCCTGGACTTCCTGACGGGCCGACCCCCCCCAGGTGTGGTGAGGGGGTAGGCAACAACACACGCTGACCTCCAACACCATTATCAAGTTTGCCGACGACACGACGGTGGTAGGCCTGATCACCGACAACGATGAGACAGCCTACAGGGAAGAGGTCAGAGACCTGGCAGTGTGTTGCCGTAGCAACAACCTGTCCCTCAACGTGATCAAGACAAAGGAGATGATTGTGGACTAAAGGAGACGAAGGAAAGGGCCATTTACATCGACGGGGGCTGTAGTGGAGCAGGTCAAGAGCTTCAAGTTCCTCTGTGTGTCCACATCACTAAGGATCTATAATGGTCCAAACACACCAAGACAGTCGTGAAGAGAAGAGGACACGACAACGCCTCTTCCCCCATCAGGAAGCTGAAAAAAAGTGTCATGTTCTCTCCAAATCTGCAGCTCTGTTTCTTTATCCCTCTCTCTCTCTCTATTAATATATCTATATATCTATATATATGTATATGAAAAGGGAAACACACATACAGAAAGAGAGCGAGAGAGAGAGGAGAGTGGAGAGAGGAGAGTGGAGAGAGAGAGAGAGAAAGAGAGAGAGAGAGAGAGAGAGAGAGAGAGAGAGAGAGAGAGAGAGAGAGAGAGAGAGAGAGGAGAGAGAGAGAGAGAGAGAGAGAGAGAGAGAGAGAGAGAGAGAGAGAGAGAGCTCAGAGAGAGAATCATCCAGATATGGTGGAGAGAGAGATAAGTGCTGGCAAATAAATGTTTCATTATGCTAACTAAAAGTTTCATTATGGATAACACAGATATATACATCTCTAAATCAGAGTGGTTCTGTACTAGTGTTCTGTAGTGACAGAGAGAGTGTAGTGACATCGACTGTAGAGTAGTAGAGAGAGAGGGGTTCTGTACTAGGTTCTGTAGTGACATCACGTAGAGGGGTTCTGTTACTAGTGTTCTGTAGTGACGTCAGAGAGAGGGGTTCTGTACTAGTGTTCTGTAGTGATAGAGAGGGGTTCTGTTCTGTAGTGACAGTGTTCTGTAGTGACATCACGTAGAGGGGTTCTGTACTAGTGTTCTGTAGTGACATCATGTAGAGGGGTTCTGTACTAGTGTTCTGTAGTGACGTCATGTAGAGGGGTTCTGTACTAGTGTTCTGTAGTGACATCACGTAGAGGGGTTCTGTACTAGAGTTCTGTAGTGACATCACGTAGAGGGGTTCTGTACTAGTGTTCTGTAGTGACGTCACGTAGAGGGGTTCTGTACTAGTGT
>CM072232.1:51946334-51961334 GCA_036851935.1 Coregonus suidteri | reverse complement strand
TGTTAAAGTAACTGTCTGGTGGAAAAACAAACACGTTCATCTCCCGAGTGGCGCAGTGGTCTAAGGCGCACTGCATCCCCTTAGACCACTAGAGATCCTGGTTCGAATCCAGGCTCTGCTGTAGCCGGCCGCAACGGGAGAGACCAATGGGGCGGCGCACAATTGGCCCAGCGTCGTCCAGGGTAAAGGAGGGAATGGCCGGTAGCTCAGTTGGTAGAGCATGGCGTTTGCAACGCCAGGGTTGTGGGTTCGATTCCCACGGGGGCCCAGTATGAAAATAAAAAAGAATAATGTATGCACTAACTGTAAGTCGCTCTGGATAAGAGTGTCTGCTAAATGAGGTAAATGTAAATGTTATCTGACTCCAGTAGAAATACCACTGTGTAAACCCCTCACCTCAAACTGTTATCTGACTCCAGTAGAAATACAGCGAATGGGGCAGTCGGACGGAGATGGTAGCTAATTTGAATATCCAAGAGAATCATGCGTCTGGTTGGCTTTCGACCTGTGAAGTTTTTTCGACCGGTATACGCCCACAGTATTCTGTTATTTCTGAAAAGACCAAGCAGGAGGTAGAGAGAACATCTGGGTTTAACATACTTACATAATCATTTGTATTATTGTGATAAATTAAAGGTCATATTTCATAGACACCTGGAACACTGTTGACAACTAAAACAACTAGCTTTCTCAGGCACTGTCACGTCTCCTCCCGTTGCTCCCCTCCGGCGCTCTGATTCGCCGGGTCCTACTGAGCCACCGGTTCTGAGCGCACCACCTCGGCAAACACCGGAATGGAAACCCAACGCACCCTAAATCACCCTCCCAGAAGCACCTGCACCCTCATCATCTCATCACCACCCCTGTTTAGCCCTGGACTGTTCTGGATGATGTTGTGTGTGATTGTTTAGCTTCGTGTCGGTTACTCTCTCTTTGTTATTGTCTCTTGCTCATTGTTTAAGTAAACCTTGACCTTGTTAATTCCTGCGTCTGCGTCCTGCCTCTTTGTATCCTCAGCACTCGTCACAGTCACAGATTCATCCAGGACAGATTCATCCAGGACAGATTCATCCAGGACAGATTCATCCAGGACAGATTCATCCAGGACAGATTCATCCAGGACAGATTCAGGACAGATTCACCAGGACAGATTCACCCAGGACAGATTCACCCAGGACAGATTCACCCAGGACAGATTCATCCAGGACAGATTCACCCAGGACAGATTCATCCAGGACTATAAAAGCACTTTGAGAGGAGATACCACATTTAAAAAAAATACTACAGTTCACCATAGAATACTACAGTATTTACTATAGAATTCTGTAGAAAACTGTAGTATACTGTAGAATCCTATACTACTGTCACGATCGTTGAGAGACGGGTCGGACCAAGGTGCAGCGTGAAAAGCATACATGTGTAGTCCTTACTATAGAATGTTGTAGTACACTGTAGAATACAGAACGACATATAATCGCCCAAGCTGATATGTTGGGCTGATATATATATATATATATATATATATTTTTTTTTGCCAATCAGCCCTTCTCTATGGGCTTTTGTCGAAAGTCCTTCTTCTACACGGCAAAAACTTCTGCTATGCATTTCACTGTAATGTCTGCACCTGTTGTATTCGGCGCATGTGGCCAATACATTTTTTATTTGATTTGATTTGATATGCTAGCCGCCTGAGCCACGAGCACGACGCTGGGGAACGTCTAGCTGGGAAGATCAGCAGCAGCCCAATGTTTTTTAAGCTAGCTAGCTAGCTAGCTAAGCAGATAGCTATGTGACCTGTTAGCAAAAGATTACGATAACTAACCCTTTCACCTGTGGCGTTAGCTAGCTAGCTATATTAGCTACTATGCTAGCTAGATGGCTAGAAAAAAACGTGGTGCTAAGATATCAGATAGGAGGGAATAGCCTACTCAGCTAGCTAGCTAATGTTAGCTGGTTATCATTTTGAACATCCACCATTTTTCGGCAAACGAGCCATCTGACTTGCGGTGTTAACTTTGGCTATTTACTGGTGTGCTGATCTGACCAGCCGCAATCGTTTCCGTAAATTGACTGTTGATAGTCGGATTAGATGATTGTCTTAATAAGGGAAAGAAGGAAGTGTTTTAAAATGTCTAAATAAAGGTTGGCAATAGGTTTAGCTACCTAAGAATCGTCCTGCATGTTTATGGACCAAAAAATTTGTAGATCAGCGCGCGCGTGTGTGTGCGAACTATGTCCAGATTTGAGTCATTCAGACACGACGTACATCGTAGTTTCATAATATATTTTTTACCTCGCTCTCCTTGTTAGATATTGTGCACATTTATGGCTTGGTAGCAAACGTCATCTCCATTGAGCTAGTTATCACAGTAGCAGTGAACAGCAGCCATTGATAAGATATGGAAAAAAAAAATATGGATCGCGGAAAAATTAAAACTAGTTTCATAAGCACTCGAGATCACAAATCGTGACGTTACGTTGGACCCATTTGCATTGAATAGATGTTGTTTTACATTGTCAAAACTAACAGCGGTGCATATATGATGTCTTTCCATACAGGCGTGACCTGCTGGAGTGAAGCTTCTAGGCAAACGTTGTTGATCAGTAGGTTAATATCAGTCCCACATGGGGAAGGCAAACAGATTGCTTCATCTGTAGCACCATAGACTGATCAGCCAAAACAAGCTCAACAGCTCAATGCATGCACACACTCCTATTGAATACGCATTCGCCTGTATTGTGAGTAGGCCAACGCCATCTTTAATTTACCCAGTTTATCAAGAGATCTACCGTTCAAATACAATTATTACCATTATGTCGTTATGTAGTTAGATTGAATATTTTTTTTTTTTTTTAAGTCACATTTATTGTTTGATTTCAAAATGGATTCATTAATGACACACATGACTGTCTCTGGGATATGTTGTCATAAAATATTTCAAATGTAATGAATATCGGCCTAAAATATCCTCAATTTTGTCGTCTTGGACCCTCCAAAATCTGTATCGGCATCGGCCCTAAAGAAATCCATATCAGTCGTTCTCTACATTGAACACTATAGTAAATACTATACAGTATTATCCACAAAAAAAACACTGTAGTAAATACTACACTAATGTCCGCAAAAAACACTACAGTCCGCAAAAAAACACTACAGTATTTAATTTGCGTATACCCTGCCCCATTCCTCGCCCCCATATCACAATTAGTGCCAACCGTGAGTGAGAAACCTACATGCCAAGTACAGGCCATATATTGTGTTCCCTACAGGTTATAGAAAAGAGCAGAAGTGCTGAACTATCTGTTCAGACCCCCAGTCCTACCTACAGGTTATGGAAAATGTGCTCTTTCAGTATTTCTCCAGTAGGTTTCCTGAAGGAGAAAGCCTCCACTTCTATGTCAAAGATAGTAAAAGAAAAAACACACTACAGTAAATACTACAGTATACTGCATTCCGCAAAAAAAAACTACAATAAATACTACAGTATACTGCAATCCGCAAAAAAAACTACAATAAATACTACAGTATACTGCATTCCGCAAAAAAAACCTACAATAAATACTACAGTATACTGCATTCCGCAAAAACCCTACAATAAATACTACAGTATACTGCATTCCGCAAAAAAAAAAACCTACAATAAATACTACAGTATACTGCATTCCGCAAAAAAACCTACAATAAATACTACAGTATACTGCATTCCGCAAAAACCCTACAATAAATACTACAGTATACTGCATTCCGCATTAAATACTACAGCAAAAAAAACCCTACAATAAATACTACAGTATACTGCATTCGCAAAAAAAATAAATACTACAGTATACTACAATAAATACTACAGTATACTGCATTCCGCAAAAAACCCTACAATAAAATACTACTACAGTATACTGCAAATACTACAGTATACTGCATTCAAAAAACCCTACAACCCTACAATAAATACTACAGTATACTGCATTCCGCAAAAAACCCTACAATAAATACTACAGTATACTGCATTCCGCAAAAAACCCTACAATAAATACTACAGTATACTGCATTCCGCAAAAAAAAACTACAATAAATACTACAGTATAAATACAAAAAAACCTACAATATACTACAGTATACTGCATTCCGCAAAAAAACCTACAATAAATACTACAGCAAAAAAAACCTACAATACTACAGCATTCCGCAAAAAAAACCCTACAATAAATACTACAGTATACTGCATTCCGCAAAAAAAACCTACAATAAATACTACAGTATACTGCATTCCGCAAAAAAACCCTACAATAAATACTACAGTATACTGCATTCCGCAAAAAAACCCCACTACAATAAATACTACAGTATACTGCATTCCGCAAAAACCCTACCTTTAAAAGCAAAAAAAACTACAATAAATACTACAGTATACTGCATTCCGCAAAAAAAACCCTACAATAAATACTACAGTATACTGCACATATACGCAAAAAAAAAACCTACAATAAATACTACAGTATACTAGTTCTGCAAAAAAACCCTACATGAATTACTATAGTATAGTATATATTCCGCAAAAAAAACCCTATTAATATATTATATTACTATAAATACTATAGTATATACTACAATCTTCTTTTTACTACAGTAATTATACTATAGTTATATACTACAGTATACTACATTAAATACTATAGTATTTATATACATAGTATAGTATTTTTTTTTAATGTTCTGGGAAAACCTGCCAGTAGCGCTTAGTTGGTGTTTCAGTTTGTGGACGCTCGCCATTCATTTAGCTTTTTAGTCCCGGACCCATCCCTGTAAATACACCTCTGACGTAACTTATACGTTTGACATCAGTCACGTGGATCACTAAAGTACACAGAGATACTAAAGTACACAGAGATACTAAAGTACACAGAGATACTAAAGTACACAGAGATATCAACTGTCTTTTCCTATCTGGTGCACTTATACAACTCTTACTGCACTTATACAACCATCTGTCCCACCAAGCCAAACCTCTAACACCATTTTAAAACCCCTTGTACAAAGGTTGGCTTTTAGTATGTCTACCCTGCCTCTCCCTCTCCCTCTCCCTCTCCCTCTCCTCTCCTCTCCTCTCCTCTCCTCTCCTCTCCTCTCCTCTCCTCTCCTCCTCTCCTCTCCTCTCCTCCTCTCCTCTCCTCTCCTCCCTCTCCTCTCCTCTCTCTCTCCCCTCCCCTCCTCTCTTCTCCCCTCCCCTCCCCTCCCCTCCCCTCCCCTCCTCCCCTCCTCCCTCCTCTCTTGCCAAGCATCTACTGGTTAAGACCTTTTAAAGGAGGTTTTCACCCTGGGGGACCCCTGGGTTTGATTTCATCATGTCCAAGGGATTTCTAGGTCAGTGAGATGTTTCACATAACTGGCCTGGAAGAGGGCGGGGCTTCTGAGCAGAATGATACACCCTATGACGACATCCGGTGTATTGAGGAGGGGGGGGGGGGGGGGGGGCGAGATCTGAAAATAAATGTAGTCCTGCTTTGTGGCATTTCAAAGCCTTCATGTTGTACTGATTACACTGTCCATGTTGTTGTGTGTAGACATGGCTGTCCTTGTTTGATAAAACCATTGGACGTCTTTCAGTCATGTTCCTACAAAGTGACACGTTTTTCTTCCAGTCTCTGAAAGACTACAACTCGTGTTGGGGGGCGGTGCTTCGTGCTCTGGGCACGTCCCTCCCCCAAGGCGGGCTTTTTTAAAAAGGGGGATGGACACTAACACAGACCAGGAAGTGATTCCTCTCATCAACACGAATTCTATTCGCTACATGGTGACATTAAACCGGAAACATAGCGAAGTTGATTTGAAACAAAGAGTTTGTTATTAGCTCGAAGCTCAGCTACAGCCGATGACAGCACCAAGATGACAAATAATACAGTGGCCAGCTTAAGTAAGTTGTTTTTCACGCAAGCCACCTAGCTAGCTAGCTAGCTAACTTTAGTTTATCTAATGAAACCCATATTGTGTATTGCGGGAAATCTAAGTGTTTTTTCTGTGTGCTAATGTTAACTTAGGTAGATAGCTAGCTAGTCTAGCTACCTAGCTAGCTAGCTAAGTTAGCTAAACATCTACCGGTAGCCATTATCTATGATTTAAAAAGAGAAGAGGTTTTACGATCGGAGATCTATTGTATCTCGATTGTAAAACCTGTTCTCTTTTTAGTTGTAGACATGGCTATTAAACAGCAAGCTACAACATTACAACCAGCCACCTAAAGCTAAGGTTTACCAGCAAATGTTAGCACATGACTGGAGCTGGCTAAAACAAAACAGTGAAATGAAAACAATAACGTGTTTAAAAAAAAATCTAAAAAAAATAAATAACTGAAAAGTGGTGCGTGCATATGTATTCACCCCCTTTGCTATGAAGCCCCTAAATAAGATCTGGTGCAACCAATTACCTTCAGAAGTCACATAATTAGTTAAATAAAGTCCACCTGTGTGCAATCTAAGTGTCACATGATCTGAGTATATATATACACCTGTTCTGAAAAGGCCCCAGAGTCTACAACACCACTAAGCAAGGGGCACCACCAAGCAAGCGGCACCATGAAGACCAAGGAGCTCTCCAAACAGGTCAGGGACAAAGTTGTGGAGAAGTACAGATCAGGATTGGGTTATAAAAAAATATCAGAAACTTTGAACATCCCACGGAGCATCACTAAATCCATTATTATTAAAAAATGGAAAGAATATGGCACCACAACAAACCTGCCAAGAGAGGGCCACCCACCAAAACTCACGGACCAGGCAAGGAGGGTATTAATCAGAGAGGCAACAAAGAGACCAAAGATAACCCTGAAGGAGCTGCAAAGCTCCACAGCGGGGATTGGAGTATCTGTCCATAGGACCACTTTAAGCCGTACACTCCACAGAGCTGGGCTTCACGGAAGAGTGGCCAGAAAAAAGCTGATACTAAAATTGAGCTTCAAGGAAAACGCTATGTCTGGTCAAACCCAACACCTCTCATCACCCCAAGAACACCATCCCCACAGTGAAGCATGGTGGTGGCAGCATCATGCTGTGGGGATGTTTTTCATCGGCAGGCACTGGGAAACTAGTCAGAATTGAAGGAATGATGGATGGCGCTAAATACAGGGAAATTCTTGAGGGAAACCTGTTTCAGTCTTCCAGAGATTTGAGACTAGGACGGAGGTTCACCTTCCAGCAGGACAATGACCCTAAGCATACTGCTAAAGCAACACTTGAGTGGTTTAAGGGGAAACATTTACATGTCTTGAAATGGCCTAGTCAAAGCCCAGACCTCAATCCAATTGAGAATCTGTGGTATGACTTAAAGATTGCTGTACACCAGCGGAACCCATCCAACTTGAAGGAGCTGGAGCAGTTTTGCCTTGAAGAATGGGCAAAAATCCCAGTGGCTAGATGTGCCAAGCTTATAGAGACATACCCTGAGAGACTTGCAGCTGTAATTGCTGCAAAGGGTGCCTCTACAAAGTATTGACTTTGGGGGGATGAATAGTTATGCACGCTCAAGTTTTCTGTTTTTCTGTGTTATTTCTTGTTTGTTTCACAAAAAAAATTATTTTGCATCTTCAAAGTGGTCGGCATGTTGTGTAAATCAAATGATACAAACCCCCCAAAAAATCTATTTTATTTCCAGGTTGTAAGGCAACAAAATAGGAAAAATGTCAAGGGGGGGTGAATACTTTCGCAAGCCACTGTACCTACCTAGGTACATTTGTATGGTCTGGTCACTGTGCAAAAGTTGAAGGTTATGCCATATTTCTTTCTAAGGCTAGATATTGTTCTAAATGTAATCTCTGTGCCTGTGCACATGTATGTTCAACTAGCCTACCCTAATGTTGATGTTATGCTGGCACAGTTCTCCTGTAGTTCATACTGTACAATAGAGTATAATTTATTCTATATTATTTTTTTGTCTTACAGACGATACCGTGTGGTGTCTGGGCTTCTTCCTGGAGTGGATTCTAGATGGAGAGAACACAATTCCTTTGCCTGCGTTTGTCATTAGAGCAGAACTGTATCTCGTGAACTGTATCCCTCTCGATGGATAGTACACACGTGGTCCTCCGTAGCTCAGCTGGTTAGAGCACGGCGCTTGTAACGCCTAGGGTAGTGGGTTCGATTCCCCGGGACCACCCCATACCTAAAAATAAAAGCGTCTGCTAAATGGCATATTATATATTATTATTATTATGCTGGATTTCAAGCAGTAGACTCAGGAGGAGCTGAATGGCAGTTTGATCATGACAACACCCCTCCCATCATTTCCTGATCAAACAGATGTCTGCACTGTACACCTCAGACGCACTCTCACAGTCACACAGCAGCCGCCTGCTAAAGTCACACAGCAGCCGCCTGCTAAAGTCACACAGCAGCCGCCTGCTAAAGTCACACAGCAGCCGCCTGCTAAAGTCACACAGCAGCCGCCTGCTAAAGTCACAGCAGCAGGCGCCAGCCGCTGCTAAAAGTCACACAGCACACAGCCGCCTGCTAAAGTCACACAGCCGCCTGCTAAATAAATGACACAGCCCGCCTGCGCCTGCTAAAGTCACACAGCAGCATCCGCCTGCTAAAGTCACAGCAGCATCCGCACAGCAGCTAAAGTCACACAGCTAGCTGCTGCTAAAGTCACACAGCAGCCGCCTGCTAAAGTCACACAGCAGCCGCCTGCTAAAGTCACACAGCTGTACAAGTTACTCCCTGAACTTCACTACACTGATTATTGCTGTATTTTCTCCCATCAGCATTTTGCTGCACATGCGATAACATCTGCAAAATGTGTGTACGTTACCCAATAAAATGTGATTTGCTCTGCATTTTGCTATGAATGCCGGACTTTGTGGTTCACTACGAGACAAAATACACAGGAAGTGGAAACCTCCCAATTCCACCAGTGAAATAAAATAAAATAATAATGTTGTTAATACAGTAATGACTATTTCTCCTTTAAGAGTAGTTCTGGTGTCAATAAGAAATGAACTATGACATGTTCTGCCAGTCTGGTCTTGTTCTCTCCTCTCCCCTGGTCTCACAGGGGACTCTCCTTCAATCCCTCCGCTCCTCCCTCCCTCCCTCCCTCCCTCCCTCCGTCCCTCCCTCCTCCCTCCCTCCCTCCCTCCCCCTCCCTCCCTCCCTCCTTCCCTCCCTCCCTCCCTCCCTCCCTCCCTCCCTCCCTCCCTCCCTCCCTCCCTCCCATCCAGAACCTTTAACATCGTCTTCATCATCTTACTCTAGTCCATCCAGGACTGGAATCTAATGAGAAGTGCTAGGTAGGGAGCGAGGGAGAGAGGGAGGGAGGGAGGGATGGAGAGAAGGTAGGGAGGCGAGGGAGAGAGGGAGGGAGGGAGGGATGGAGAGAAGGCAGGGAGCGAGGGAGAGAGGGAGGGAGGGAGGGATGGGCTAGAAGGTAGGGAGCGAGGGAGAGAGAGGATGGAGGGAGGGATGGAGAGAAGGTAGGGAGCGAGGGAGAGAGGGAGGGAGGGAGGGATGGAGAGAGAAGGGAGGGAGGGAGGGAGAGAAGAGCTGTAGAGGGAGGGAGGGAGGGAGCTGGGAATGGGAGTGCTAGGAGAGAAGGTAGGGAGTATCGAGGGAGAGAGGGAGGGAGGGAGGATGGAGAGAAGGGAGAGAGCTGAGGGAGAGCTAGGCTAGGGAGGGGATGGAGGGAGGGATGGAGAGAAGCTAGGGAGCGAGGGAAAGGCACAAAAGAGAGAATACTAGGGGAGAATGTCATTCCTCGTCTCTGTTCATTCTCCACCTCCTGTCTTTTGGTACAGCTCACTGCACACGACATGGCGGAATGCTGTTGAGTGCTAGGCTACGCTACGCTACCACTAGGGGAGAGAGAGCTGTGTATCTAATGGGAGTGCTAGGCTACGCTACGCTACCACTAGGGGAGAGAGAGCTGTGTATCTAATGGAAGTGCTAGGCTACGCTACGCTACCACTAGGGGAGAGAGAGCTGTGTATCTAATGGAAGTGCTAGGCTACGCTACCACTACGCTACCACTAGGGGAGAGAGAGCTGTGTATCTAATGGGAGAGAGAGCTGCTAGGAAGTGCTACGCTACGCTACCACTAGGGGAGAGAGAGCTGTGTATCTAATGGGAGTACGCAGGCTACGCTACCACTAGGGAGAGAGCTACGCTACGCTACCACTAGGGGAGAGAGAGCTGTGTATCTAATGGGAGTGCTAGGCTACGCTACGCTACCACTAGGGGAGAGAGAGCTGTGTATCTAATGGAAGTGCTAGGCTACTAGGCTACGAGAGCTGTGTACGCTACCCACTAGGGGAGAGAGAGCTGTGTATCTAATGGAAGTGCTAGGCTACGCTACGCTACCACTAGGGGAGAGAGAGCTGTGTATCTAATGGAAGTGCTAGGCTACGCTACCACTAGGGGAGAGAGAGCTGTGTATCTAATGGAAGTGCTAGGCTACGCTACCACTAGGGGAGAGAGAGCTGTGTATCTAATGGAAGTGCTAGGCTACGCTACCACTAGGGGAGAGAGAGCTGTGTATCTAATGGAAGTGCTAGGCTACGCTACGCTACCACTAGGGGAGAGAGAGCTGTGTATCTAATGGAAGTGCTAGGCTACGCTACGCTACCACTAGGGGAGAGAGAGCTGTGTATCTAATGGGAGTGCTAGGCTACGCTACGCTACCACTAGGGGAGAGAGAGCTGTGTATCTAATGGAAGTGCTAGGCTACGCTACGCTACCACTAGGGGAGAGAGAGCTGTGTATCTAATGGAAGTGCTAGGCTACGCTACGCTACCACTAGGGGAGAGAGAGCTGTGTATCTAATGGAAGTGCTAGGCTACGCTACGCTACCACTAGGGGAGAGAGAGCTGTGTATCTAATGGAAGTGCTAGGCTACGCTACGCTACCACTAGGGGAGAGAGAGCTGTGTATCTAATGGAAGTGCTAGGCTACGCTACGCTACCACTAGGGGAGAGAGAGCTGTGTATCTAATGGGAGTGCTAGGCTACGCTACGCTACGCTACCACTAGGGGAGAGAGAGCTGTGTATCTAATGGAAGTGCTAGGCTACGCTACGCTACCACTAGGGGAGAGAGAGCTGTGTATCTAATGGAAGTGCTAGGCTACGCTACGGGACGCATGCAGGCAGCAGCCTATTCTAATGTGATTGTGTTAAGTTCACTGCAGAGCCACTGCGGAGTAGTGTCTGTGTGTGTGTGTGTGTGTTTGTGTGTGTGTCCGCTCTGCAGCAAGAAAACAGAGGGCTTAAAAGGCGACTTCATTTAGCAATCACATTAGGGGAAGGAGAGTTAAGAGCTGGGGGGGGGGGGGGCAGTCTTTCACCTCTCTGTGTTCTGAATTGAAAGGCGGCAGGGTAGGGGGGCGTGAAATCCCAAAAGCAGGAGTAGCGACTGTTTCTCAAAGTGCTGCAGTGTGTATTGGGGTGGGATGTGAGGGGTGCAGGGGAGGAGGAGAGGTGGGATGTGAGGGGTGCAGGGGGAGGAGAGGTGGGATGTGAGGGGTGCAGGGGAGGAGGAGGTGGGATGTGAGGGGTGCAGGGGAGGAGAGGTGTGGGATGTGAGGGGTGCAGGGGAGGAGAGGTGGGATGTGAGGGGTGCAGGGGAGGAGGAGAGGTGGGATGTGAGGGGTGCAGGGGAGGAGAGGTGGGATGTGAGGGGTGCAGGGGAGGAGAGGTGGGAGAGGAGAGGTGGGATGTGAGGGGTGCAGGGGAGGAGAGGTGGGATGTGAGGGGTGCCAGGGGAGAGAGAAAGGGATGTGAGGAATATGCAGGGGAGGAGAGGTGGGATGTGAGGGGTGGAGGGGAGGAGAGACAGAATGGGGATGTGAGGGGTGCCAGGGGAGGAGAGGTGGGATGTGAGGAATATGGAGGGGATAAGAAAGAGAGGTGGGATGTGGGAATATGGAGGAGAGATAAAGAGAGACAGAATATGGAGGGACAGATAAAGAGACAGAATATGGAGGAGAGATAAAGAAACAGAATATGGAGGAGAGATAAAGAAACAGAATATGGAGGAGAGATAAAGAAACAGAATATGGAGGAGAGATAAAGAAACAGAATATGGAGGAGAGATAAAGAAACAGAATATGGAGGAGAGATAAAGAAACAGAATATGGAGGAGAGATAAAGAAACAAAATATGGAGGAGAGATAAAGAAACAGAATATGGAGGAGAGATAAAGAAACAGAATATGGAGGAGAGATAAAGAAACAGAATATGGAGGAGAGATAAAGAAACAGAATATGGAGGAGAGATAAAGAAACAGACTATGGAGGAGAGATAAAGAAACAGAATATGGAGGAGAGATAAAGAAACAGAATATGGAGGGGAGATAAATAAACAGAATATGGAGGAGAGATAAAGAAACAGAATATGGAGGAGAGATAAAGAAAACAGAATATGGAGGAGAGATAAAGAAACAGAATATGGAGGAGAGATAAAGAAACAGAATATGGAGGAGAGATAAAGAAACAGAATATGGAGGAGAGATAAAGAAACAGAATATGGAGGAGAGATAAAGAAACAGAATATTTAGGAGAGATAAAGAAACAGAATATGGGAGGAGAGATAAAGAAACAGAATATGGAGGAGAGATAAAGAAACAGAATATGGAGGAGAGATAAAGAAACAGAATATGGAGGAGAGATAAAGAAACAGAATATGGAGGAGAGATAAAGAAACAGAATATGGAGGAGAGATAAAGAAACAGAATATGGAGGAGAGATAAAGAAACAGAATATGGAGGAGAGATAAAGAAACAGAATATGGAGGAGAGATAAAGAAACAGAATATGGAGGAGAGATAAAGAAACAGAATATGGAGGAGAGATAAAGAAACAGAATATGGAGGAGAGATAAAGAAAAAGAATATGGAGGAGAGATAAAGAAACAGAATATGGTGGAGAGATAAAGAAACAGAACATGGTGTGTGTTGAACAGAGGCGCAAAACACACCATATTCTGTTTTCTTTATCTCCAAACCCCCGTTCAAAACAAACTTATCTTCTCAAAATACATCTCCAAAATCCTCTGTGGAAGGGAAGTGGAGTTTTCAGATGGCTGAATAACCAAATCACCCTTAAAAAGCTGATCTTGTGACAACCTCCTCACCTCTCCCCTCCCCTCCCTGGACCAGTAGACCGTCATAATGCCCCGAGATGGATAAGATAAAGCCTGTACCATTAAACAGACCTGAACCGGGCTGACTGGACCCCTGGTGCAGCACAGCCTGGATAAGACAAAGATACCACTGCAAGAGGGGGGGGGGGGGAGAGAAAGAGGAGAGGGGGAGGAGGGGGGGAGAAAGAGGAGAGGGGGAGGAGGGGGGGGAAAGAAGAGAGGGGAGGAGGGGGGGGAAAAAGAGGAGAGGGGAGGGGGGGGGAGAAAGAGGAGAGGGTGAGGGGGGGGGGAGAAAGAGGAGGGATGAGGAGGGGAGAAAGAGGAGAGGGGGAGGAGGGGGGGGAAAAGAGGAGAGGGGGAGGAGGGGGGAGAGAAAGAGGAGGGGGGGAGGGGGGAGGGGGGGAGAGGGGGAGAAAGAGGAGGAGGGGGGAGGAAAGAAAGAGAGGAGAGGAGGGGGGGGGGAAGAGGAGAGGGGGAGGAGGGGGGGAGGAGAAAAGAGGAGGGGGGAGGGGGGAGAGGGGGGGGAAAAGAGGAGAGGGGGGAGAAAGAGGGAGGGGGAGGGTTTAGGGGGGGGGAAGAGCAGAGGGGGGAGGAGGGGGGGAGAAAGAGGAGAGGGGGGAGGGGGGGAGAAAGAGGAGAGGGGGGAGAAAGAGGAGAGGGGGAGTAGGGGGGGAAGAGGAGAGGGGGAGGAGGGGGGGGAGAAAGAGGAGAGGGGAGGAGGAGGGGAGAGAAAGAGGAGAGATGGAGAAAGAGAGCAGGGTTCGACACTGCGACCAAAACAGTTGCATTTGCGACCGTTTGACTTGGCAGTGTGACACACATTTTTAATTGGTCAGTGAAAAAAAAATTACCTGTTCACGTTCGTTTTTTGGTTCACAATTGCCTTTTTTTTTATTTTTATGTTTGTTATCATGATTTATTCAAACAGCAACGTGCAACTGACAAAAAAAATAAAGCAACTATCTGAAGAGACAACAATGTCAGGGAATGCCCCTGTGTGATGCCCCTGTGTGATGCCCCTGTGTGATGCCCCCTGTGTGATGCCCCTGTGTGATGCCCCTGGGTGATGCCCCTGTGTGATGCCCCTGTGTGATGCCCCTGTGATGCCCCTGTGCCCCTGTGTGATGCCCCTGTGTGATGCCCCTGTGTGATGCCCCTGTGTGATGCCCCTGTGTGATGCCCCTGTGTGATGCCCCTGTGTGATGCCCCTGTGTGATGCCCCTGTGTGATGCCCCTGTGTGATGCCCCTGTGTGATGCCCCTGTGTGTGGCCCCCTGTGTGATGCCCCTGTGTGTGATGCCCCTGTGTGATGCCCCTGTGTGATGCCCCTGTGTGATGCCCCTGTGTGATGCCCCTGTGTGATGCCCCTGTGTGATGCCCCTGTGTGATGCCCCTGGGTGATGTGCGGTGCGCCTACAGACATTGCGTCTGCTCCGGGAGGCAGGTAGCCTAGCGGTAACCGAGCCAGCATGCTGTTCTGCTGTTGAGCAAAGGCAGTTAACCCCTAACAACAACTGCTCCCATGGATGTGGATTAAGGCAGCCCCCCCCGACACATTTCGTTTGAATGCATTCAGTTGTGCAACTGACGAGGTATCCCCTTTCCCTAATATTGTAATAATGCTTTTTATTTAGGCTATATAATTTATTTAAAAAACAGATGGATCCCCCGAAGCTGTTAGTTTGTTATGTCGATTACGTATTGAACGCGCGCTGCACCCATATAGCCTATAGATAATCTGTCGGGCAGAGAGAGCAAGCAGCTGGTTGTTACGTGGCGCAATTTACTTATGAAGGAAAAGCGGTAGGACAGGATGTTCCAAGTTGTGCTATCTACCAGTACATGCTAAGGCGGGAATGGATATGCAAACCAGGTATATTAA
>CM072232.1:51916334-51941334 GCA_036851935.1 Coregonus suidteri | reverse complement strand
ATTATTTTTAAATTTAAAACTGCTCACCAAAAAATGGGTGTATCAAACTCATAACTGGCACGCAGATCGGTAGAGAAATGGTCATATAATGTAATTGTAAAAACTGTCTTCCCCCAAACGTGCATGTTTTACCTTGCTTCAAAGTAGCCCTGTAGGCAAAATCTGACCATGGAAACGTGGAGGCAATTATTTTATAAAGACTTCATAGGCGCCGCGTGAGTTTCAAGTTTGGGGAAGATTCCAATTTATATTACCATTTCTACCGATCTGCGTGCCAGATATGAGTTTGATACGCCCATTTTTTTGTGGAGCAGTTTCATTTCAATAATAATGTTTTCCTTTCTCAAAATCATTGTTTACGTGGTTAATCATAATCTGAATTTTTTAAAAAATTATAATCTTAAAAGTTAAAAGTGTAACTAATGCGAGATCACCAGCCTCTACAATATGGACACGTTGATACACCGTGATCCCATTGGGCGGATAAAGAAATGAGCTCGTGGAACTCACAGCCTATTGGCCAGTGCAGCAGTAGGACTATAGCTTCCATTGCTCTTTCACACCGAGGGTTGGCGATTTATTCGAGGGGGAGATTGTTGGAAAGATTTTTCAAATAGCCTACTGTGAGGGAACTATAGTTTGAATATATTATCATTCGCAATGGATGTTAAAAAAAACACTTTCCTACATTTCCGCCCAGCAGGCCAGGTACTTCTATGCGTTCTCAGGCGTGCGCGCTCCCTCAACGTTATCAGAACAGAGCAACCAGACACCTGCTCGTTGCTCACATGGAGCGCTCCAAACAAAAGACAATGAAAATAATCTCATAAATGATGGGTTATGAAATAAACCAAAAACTTGTTTCTCACAAGTGTAGCAGGTTGTGAACTCTGCAAAAACAACATTTTCCACTCCCGAGAATGAGAACGGATAAATTACTGTAATTAATATACGCATTAAGAGAAATTAATGTAACCGAAATTATGGGGATTAATGGTACATTTACTACTGGTGACATATAATGGGGAACTGATCAAAATGTTATTATCTAAGGGCAAACAATTCACACAATGAAAACAATGAATGCGCTAGAATCCGCGGGAGACAGCTGAGCCATTCTGGAGAGAGACTTGGCTATATCTTCTCCACAGACCCCTCCCCTTCTTCTTGTCTCAACATTTGTAATTATACTCAAGTCATATAAAAAAAAAATGTAAAATGTAAATGTAAAATATTATCTTCACACACATTTTAGATGCTTTTCACTGACAGCCGTAACTCAATAATCAGCTAGACCTATCGCCACGTGCACTGGGCCAAACTGCAGGCTTCCCAAATAACCACAACTAGAAGCGATGGGGGTGGCGCGGGGTTGTGTGTGTGTGTGTGTGTGTGTGTGTGTGTGTGTGTGTGTGTGTGTGTGTGTGTGTGTGTGTGTGTGTGTGTGTGTGTGTGTGTGTGTGTGTGTGTGTGTGTGTGTAGAGGAAAACATCACCATTAAAGAGAGGAATAGCCTGTGGGTGGAAAAGGGTAATAAACGTCTCTCTTCCACACAACTTTCTAACCACACACACACACACACACACACACACACCGAACACACACACACACACACACACCGAACACACACACACACACAACACACACACAACACACACACACACACACACACACACACACCGAACACACACACACACACACACCGAACACACACACACACCAACACACAACACACACACACACACACCACACACACACACACACACACACACCGAACACACACACACACAACACACACCGAACACACACACACACACACACACACACACACACACCAAACACACACACACCGAACACACACACGAACACACCACACACACACACACACACACCGAACACACACCGAACACCAACACACACACACACACACACACACCGAACACACAACACACACAACACACACACACACGACACACACACACACACACACACAAACACACACACACACACCGAACACACACACACACACACCGAACACACACACACACACACACACCTAACACAACTTCACACCACCTTTAACACACCCACAACACTGAACACACACACACACACACCGAACACACACACACACACCGAACACACACACACACACACACACCGAACACACACACACACACACCGAACACACACACACACACACCTTCGGAAACACACACACACCGAACAAACCAAGTTTACACACACCGACACACACACACTATTCACACCGAACACACACACACACGCACGTCTGTCTCTCTCTCTTTTCTGGTCCATCACTTCTAACATATAGTACTGCACTCCTTCTGGCCCAGCTGGTTAACACCAGCTCCAAGGTGAAATCCGACGTCCATCCAGGTCCCCCAGGACGTTGGGAATCTACCTTTCAAAAGCTTTTACCATGACGCGGGCTCACGGCTTGCTACGGCGTTGTGGGCGGGGACGGAGGGATCGGCGTAAGCCACGAACACCGGCTCAGAGGGTTCCCAGTGCTAAGCCTTTCCCAAACCTTTAACCCTTAACCTCTTGGAATGAATTCCTAAACCTAACTGTCAATTTGTCTCTGTCTGTCTGTATAGACCTCTTTACCTAAAGCCAATAGCCTTTTACCTTGATCACTCTGGAATGTATAGCCTAAAACTAAAGCCAATCAATAATCTAAGTTTATCACTCCGTGGACAAACGAATCAATTTGACAGATTGGTCTGAAGTCAGCTTCTGACTAACGTTGTGAGCTTGTCTTGTCTGTCTGGAGCTCTCTACATGACTAAAGCCAATACCAGTCCCCTGTCTGTCTGTATAGAGCTCTCTACATGACTAAAGCCAATACCAGCTCACCCCCTGTCTCTCTGTCTGTAAGAGCTCTCTACATGACTAAAGCCAATACCAGCTCCCCCCCTGTCTCTGTCTGTCTGTATAGAGCTCTCTACATGACTAAAGCCAATACCAGCTCCCCCCCTGTCTCTGTCTGTCTGTATAGAGCTCTCTACATGACTAAAGCCAATACCAGCTCCCCCCCTGTCTCTGTCTGTCTGTATAGAGCTCTCTACATGACTGCCACTATAAGCATGACTAATACCAGCTCCCCCCCTGTCTCTGTCTGTCTGTATAGAGCTCTCTACATGACTAAAGCCAATACCAGCTCCCCCCCTGTCTCTGTCTGTCTGTATAGAGCTCTCTACATGACTAAAGCCAATACCAGCTCCCCCCCTGTCTCTGTCTATCTGTACTAGAGCTCTCTACATGAGCTCTCTACATAAAGCCAATACCAGCTGTCTCTGTCCCCTCTACATGACTAAAGCCAATACCAGCTCCCCCCTGTCTCTGTCTGTCTGTATAGAGCTCTCTACATGACTAAAGCCAATACCAGCTCCCCCCCCCCCTGTCTCTGCCTGTCTGTATAGAGCTCTCTACATGACTAAAGCCAATACCAGCTCCCCCCCTGTCTCTGTCTGTATAGAGCTCTCTACTGTATAGACCAGCTCCCCCCCTGCTCTCTACATGACTAAACTAAAGCCAATACCAGCTCCCCCCCTGTCTCTGTCTGTCTGTATAGAGCTCTCTACATGACTAAAGCCAATACCAGCTCCCCCCCTGTCTCTGTCTGTCTGTATAGAGCTCTCTACATGACTAAAGCCAATACCAGCTCCCCCCCCCCTGTCTCTGTCTGTCTGTATAGAGCTCTCTACATGACTAAAGCCAATACCAGCTCCCCCCCTGTCTCTGTCTGTCTGTATAGAGCTCTCTACATGACTAAAGCCAATACCAGCTCCCCCCCTGTCTCTGTCTGTCTGTATAGAGCTCTCTACATGACTAAAGCCAATACCAGCTCCCCCCCCCTGTCTCTGTCTGTCTGTATAGAGCTCTCTACATGACTAAAGCCAATACCAGCTCCCCCCCTGTCTCTGTCTGTCTGTATAGAGCTCTCTACATGACTAAAGCCAATACCAGCTCCCCCCCTGTCTCTGTCTGTCTGTATAGAGCTCTCTACATGCTCCCCCCCCCTGTCTCTGTCTGTCTGTATAGAGCTCTCTACATGAGCCAATACCAGCTCCCCCCCCCCCCCCCTCTCTGTCTGTTATGACTAAAGCTGTCCCCCCCTGTGCCTGTCTGTATAGAGCTCTCTACACTGCCAATACCAGCTCCCCCCCTGTCTCTGCCTGTCTGTATAGAGCTCTCTACATGCCTAAAGCCAATACCAGCTCCCCCCCTGTCTCTGTCTGTCTGTATAGAGCTCTCTACATGACTAAAGCCAATACCAGCTCCCCCCCTGTCTCTGTCTGTCTGTATAGAGCTCTCTACATGACTAAAGCCAATACCAGCTCCCCCCCCTGTCTCTGTCTGTCTGTATAGAGCTCTCTACATGACTAAAGCCAATACCAGCTCCCCCCCTGTCTGCCTGTCTGTCTGAGCTCTCTACATGACTAAAGCCAATACCAGCTCCCCCCCTGTCTCTGTCTGTATAGAGCTCTCTACATGACTAAAGCCAATACCATTCCTGCAAAAACCAACCCCCCCCCCCTTTTTTTCCCCCCCCCTTTTTTTAAAAACCCTTTCCAAAAACCCCTTTCCGGGGTTTTTTTTAACCTTTAAAAAACCCCCCCCCCCCGGGGGGAAAAATTTCCCCGGAAAAAACCCCCCCCCCCCCTTTTTTTTTTTTCCTAAAAAAAACCAAAACCCCCCCCCCCCCCCCCCCCCGGTTCTGGAAAAACCCCCCCCCCCCGGCCCCCCCCCTTTTTTTTTTAAAAAAAAGAAAAACCCCCTCCCCCCCCCTTTCCCTTTGGGAAAATTTAAAAAAAAAACCACCCCCCCCCCCCCTTTTTTTTTTTTCCCCCCAAAAAAAAAAACCCCCCCCCCCTTTTTTTTTTTTTTTCCCCCACCCCAAAAAAAACCCCCCAAACCCCTGTCTTTTTTTTTTTTAAAAAAAACCCCCCCCCCGCCCCCCCTTTTTAAAATTTTTTTCCCCCCCTTCCCCCCCCGGTTTCCTTTTTAAAAGGCCCCCAAACCCCCCCCCCCCCCCGGGGGTTCTTTTTTAAAAAATTTACCCCTCCCCCCCCCCCCCTTTTTTTTCCCCCCCTTTTTAAAAACCCCTAAATTTTTGCCCCCCCCCCAAAACCCCCCAAAAAACCCTTTCCCCCCCCGGGGGGAAAAAAATTTTCCCCCCCCTTTTGGTTTTTAAAAAAAAACCAAAAACCCCCCCCCTTTTTTTTTCCCCAAACCCTTTAAAAAAAAAAAACCCCCCCCCCTTTTTTTTCCCTGTTTTTTTCCCAAAAAAAAACCCCCCCCCCCCCCCCCCCAAAAGGGGCCCCAAAAAAAAAACCCCCCCCCTTTTCCCTTGTTGAAAACCCTTTTAAAAAAAAAACCCCCCCCCGTCTTTTTTTTAATACAAAAAAAAACCCCCCCCCCCTTTTTCCCCCCCTTTTTTTTTTGGGAAAATTTTTTCCCCCCCCCCCTTGGGGTTTTTTTCCCCCCCCAAATAAAGCCCCCCCCCCCCCCCCCCTTTTCCTTTTTTGGGCCCCCCCCCCCCCAAAGGCCCCCCCCCCCCCCCCCTTTTTTCCCCAAAAAAAAATTTTTTTGCCAAAAAAAAGGGTTTTTCCCCCTTTTTTCCCAATTAAACCTTTTGGTTTAAAAAAAAAACCCCCCCCCCCCTTTTTGGGGCCCCCCCAAACCCCCAAAAAACCCCCCCCTTTTTTTTTTTTAAAAGGACCCCAAAAAAAAACCCCCCCCCCCCTGCCTTGGGCCTTTAAATTTTTCCCCCCAAAAAACCCCCCCCCCCCTTTTTTGGGCCCCCAAAAAAAAACCAAAACCCCCCCCCCCCTGCCTTTTTTTGGGGCCCCTTAAAAAAAAACCCCCCCCCCCCCAAGGGGGGCCCCCCCCCCTCCCCCCTTCCCCCCCCCCCCCAAAAACCCCCAAAAAACCCAAACCCCCCCCCCCATGCCCCGGGTTTGGGGAGCCCCCAAAAAAAAAAAACCCCCCCCCCCCCCCCCCCCAAACCCCCCCCCCCCAAAAACCCCCCCCCTTTTTCCCCGGGGGCCCCCCAATTTAAAAAACCAAACCCCCCCCCCCCCCCCCCAAAAAAAAAACCCCAAAAAAACAAAAAAACCCCCCCCCCGAAAAAAAAAACCAAAAAAAAAACCCAAAAAAAAACCCCCCCCCCCCCAAAAACCCCCCCCAAAACCAAAACCCCCCCCCGGCCCCCCCAAAAAACCCCCCCCCCAAACCAAAATCCCCCCTTTTTTTTTTTGGGGAAAAGGCCTTTTTAAAAGGGGAAACCCCCCCCCCCCCCGGGGTTAATTTTTTCAAAAACCAAACCCCCCCCCCGGGGTTTTAAAGGTTTTCCGGAAAAAGAAAAAACCCCCCCTTTTTTTTTTTTTTTTAAAAAAAAAAAACCCCTTTCCCCCCCCCCCCTTTTGGGTTTTTTTTTAAAAAAAAAAACCCCCCCCCCCCCCCTTTTTTTTTTTTTTTTCCCCCCGGGGGCCCCCCCCCCCCCTTTTTTGGGGTTTAAATTTTTCCGGGGTTAAAAAAGGGCCCCCCCCTTTTTTCCCCCCCTTTTTTTTTGGGGGAACGGGGTTTTAAAAAACCCCCCCTTGGGGTTTTCCCCCCCCCAAAAAAAAAAAAACCCCCCCGGGGGTTTTTTTGGGGGTTTTAAATTTTTTTTAAAAAAAAAACCCCGGTTTTTCCCCCTTTTTTTGGGGGGGGGTTTTTCCCCGGGGCCCCCCCAAAACCCCCCCCTTTTGGCTGTTTTTTTTTTTCCCTTTTCCCCCGGGGTTTTTGGGTTTAAGAAAAATAAAAAAAATTCCAACCCCCCCCTTTTTGGCTTTTGGGGGGGGAAAAAAAAAAAAAGGGCCCCCCCCCCCGGGGTTTTGGGGTTTTTTTTAAAAAAAACCCCCAGGGGGGGGGCCCCCCCCTTGTTTTAAAAAACCCCCTTTTTTTCCCTTTTTTCCCCCTTTTTTTTTGGGGGAAAAAACCCCCTTTTTTCCCCAAAAAAAAAATTTTTCCCCCCGGGGGTTTTTTCCCCCTTTTGGGGAATAACCCCCCCTTTGGGTTTTTTGGGTTTCCCCCGGGGGGGAAAAAAACCCCCCCAAAAAAAACCCAAAAACCCCCCCCGGGGGAAAAACCCCCCCCAAAAAAAAATTTTGGGCCCCCCCCCCCTTTCCCGGGCCCCCCCTTTTTTAAAAAGGGTTAAAACCCCACCCTTCCCGGGGAAAAAACCCCCCCAAAAAAAACAACCCCCCCCCCCAAAAAAACCCAAACCCCCAAAAAAAACCCCCCAAAAAAAAAAACCCCCCCCCCCCCCCCCCCAAAAAAACCCAAAAAAAAAGGGAAAAACCCCCCAAAAAAAAAAAAAAAACCCCCCCAAAAAAAAAAAACCCCCCGGGGGAAAAAGCCCCCCCCCCGGGAAAAACCCCCCAAAAAAAAACCCCCGGAAAAACCTTTTTTTCCCCTTTCCTTTTTTTAAAACCCGGGGCCCAAAAAAAAACCCAAAAAAAAAAAATTTTTTTTTCCAAAAAAACCCCCCCGGGGGGGGGGGGTTTTTTTTTTAAAAAAGGGGGGGGGGGGAAAAAAGGATTTTTCCCAAAAAAATTTTGGGGGGGGGGGGGGAAAAAAGGGTTTTCCCAAAAAACCCTTAAAAAAACCCGGTTTTCCGGGGGAAAAAAAAAAGGGGGGGGGAAAAAAAAAACCCAAAGGGGTTTTTTGGGAGGGGTTTTTTAAAAAAAAAAATTTTTTTCCCCTGGGTTTTGCCCAAAGGGAAAAAAAAAAATTTTAAAAAACCGGTTCCTTTTTCCCCCAAAAACCCCCCAAAATAAAAAAAAACCCCCCGGCCCCCCCGGGGCCCCCAAAAATTCCCAAAAACCCCTTTAAAAAACCCCCCAAAAAACCAAAAAAAAGGGCCCAAATAGAAAATTTTCCCAAAAAAAAAATTAGGGAAAAAAAAGGGGGAAAAAAATTTTTAAAAAAAAACCCCCCAAAAAATTTTTCCCAAAAAAAAGGGGGGGGGGGTTTTCCCTGGGATAGGGGAGAAAAAAAAAAAAAACCCCCCCCCCCCCCCCCAAAAACCCCCCCACCCCCCCCCACCAAAAACCAACCCGGGAACCCCCCCCAAAAACCCCCCTTAAAAAGGGGGGAAAAAACCCCCCCTTTGGGCCCCCCCCAAACCGGTTTTTTGGAAAATTTTTTAAAACCCCCCCCCCCCCCCCCCCAAAAAACCGCCTTTGGCCCCTTTTAAAAACCCCCCCCGGGGAAAACCAATTGGGAAAAACGGGGGGGGTTTTAAAAACCCCCCCCCGGGGAAAAATTTTTTTTTTTTTTTTAAAACCCCAAAGGGAAAAAATTTAAAAAAAAACCCCCCTTTTAAAAATTTTCCCCCTTTCCTTTTTTCCCCCCCCCCCCCCCCGGGGAAAAAAAAAAAAAAATTGGAAAAAAAAAAAATTTTTAAAAAAACCCCCGGGGGCCCCCCCCCCCCCCCCCCCCCCCGGGAAAAAAAGGGGGAAAAAGGGCGAAAAAACCAAAATTCCCCCCCCCCCCTTTTTTTAAATTTTTCCCCCCAAAAAAACCCCCCCGGGGGCCCCCCCCCTTTTTAAAAGGGGAAACCCCCCCCAAAACCCAAAACCCCCCCCGGGGAAAAAAAAAGCCCCCCTTTTTTTTTTAAAAAAAAACCGGCCCCTAGAACCCCCCCCCCCCCCCCCAAAAGGGGGGAAAAAAAGGGGAAAAAAAAAACCCCCCCCCAAACCCCCCCCGGCCCCCCCCCAAATTTTTTCCCCCCGTTTTCCCCCAAAAAAAAAGGTTTTTTTTTAAAACCCTTTTCCCTTCCCCCCCCTTAAAAATTTGGGCCCCCCCTTCCCTCTTTTTTCCCCCCCCCCCCCCCCGGGGGGGAAAAACCCCCCCCCTTTTTCCAATTTGCCCCAAAAACCCCCCCTTCCTCCCCTTTTTTTTTTAAAAAACCCCCCCCCCTTTTTTTAAACCCCCCCCCCCCCCGGGGGCCCCAAAAATTTACCCCCATTTTCCCAGGGGGGAAAAAAAGGGGGGAAAAAAAAAATTGGGCCCCCCCCCCGGGAAAAATTTTCCCCCCCCCAAATTTTTCCCTTTTTTTCCCCAAAAAAACCCCCTTCCCCCCCCAAAATTTTTAAAAATTTCCCCCCCCAAAAAAACCCCCCCCCCCGGGGGGCCCCCCCCCCCTTTTTTCCTTGGGGGCCCCCCCAAAAGGGGGGGCCCCCCCCCTTTTTTCCCCCCCTTTTCGGCCCCAACCCCCCCCCCTTTTTTTTTTTCCCCCCTTTTTAAAAAAAAAACCCCCCCCCCAAAACCCCCCCCCCCCCCCCCTTTCCCCCCCCCCTTTTTTTTAAACCCCCCGGGGGGGTTTTTCCCCCCCGGGGAACCCCTTTTTTTCCACCCCCCCCCCAAAAAAACCAAAACCCCCCCCCCCCCCTTTTTTAAAAATTTAACCCCCCCTTTCCCGAAAAAAAAGGCCCCTTTTTTTTCCCCCCAAACCCCCCGGGGGAAACCCCCCCCCCCCCGGAAGACCCCCCCCCGGGGGGAAAAAAAAAAAACCCCCCCCCCCCCCCCCCCCTTTTTTAAAAGGGGGCCCCCCCCAAATTAAAACCCCCCCCCCCCCCAAAAAAAAAAATTTTTTTGGGTTTTTAAAAGGCAAAAAAAATTTTTTTTCCCCCCCCCTTTTAAAAACCCCCCCCCCTTTTTTTTCCCAAAAAAAAAAAAAAAGGGGGGGGAAAAAAAAAGGGCCCCCCCAAAAAAAAAACCCCCCCCCCCCCCCCCCCCCCCCCCCCTTTTTTCCCCCCCCCTTTTCCCCCCCAAAATTTCCCCCCCCCAAAAGGGGGGGAAAAAACCAAAGGGGGGAAAAAATTAAGGGCCCCGGCCCCCCCCTTTTTTTGGGGAAAAATTTTTTTTTGGGGGAAAGGGGAAAAAAAAAAGGGAAAAGGGGGTCGGGAAAAAAACCCCCCCCCAAAAAAAAAAAAAAAACCCCCCCCGGGGGGGGGGGGGAAAGGGGGGGGGGGCCCCCCCCCTTTTTCCCCCCCCCCCCCCCCCCTTTTTTTTCCCCCCGGGGGGGGGAAAACCCCCTTGGGGGGGGAAACAGGGGGGGAAAAAACCCCCAAACGGGGGTTCCGGGGCCCCCCGGAAAAAGGGGGTTTTCCAACCCTTTATTGGGGGGGGGGGGGGGGGCCCCCCCCCCTTTAACTTCCCCCCCGGGTTTTTCCCAAATTTTTTCCCCCCCGGGGGGGAAAAAAACCCCCAAAAAAACCCCCCCCCCCCCCTTTTTTTCCGGGTTTTTCCCAATTTAAAAAAAAACCCCCCCCCCCCGGGGGGACACCCCGGCCCCGGAAAAATTTTAAAACCCCCCCGGGGGGGGAAAAAAAAAGGGGGGGGGGCCCCCCCCCCCTTTTAAAAACCCCAAAAGGGGTTTTTTTTTTGGGGGGGGGGGCCGGGGGGGAAAAAAAAACTTTTTGGGGGGGAAAAAAAAAAAAATTTTTTTTGGGGAAAAAATTTTTGGGGGGGACGGGGAAAATTAAAAAAACCCCCCAACGGGAAAAAAAAATTTTAAAAAAAAAAAATTTTTTTAAAAAAGTTTTCCTTTTCCCCAAAACCCCCCCTTTTTTTTTAAAAATTTTTTTTTTTAAAAAACCCCTTTTTTTTTTTTTTTTTTTTTTTTTTTTTTTTTTTTTTTTTTTTTTTTTTTTTTTGGGTTTTTTTTTTTTTTTTTTTTTTTTTTTTTTTAAAAAAAAAAAAGGGGGGAAAAAATTTCCCCAAAAAAATTTTTTTTCCCCCTTTAAAAATTTTGGGAAATTGGGGGGGAAAAAAAAAACCAAAACCCCCCAAAAAGGGGGGAAAAAATTTTGGGGGAAAAAAAAAATTTTTTTTTTTTTTTTGGGGGGGGGGGGTTTTTTAAAACCCCAAAAAAACCTTTTTCTTCCAAAAAAAAAAAATTTTTTTTTTCCCCCTTTTTTTTTAAAAAAAAAAAAAAAAAAAAAAAAAATTTTAAATTTTTTTTTTGGAAAAAAAAAAAATTTTTTTAAAATTTTTTAAAAAAAAAAAAAAAAAAAAAAAAAACCCCTTTTTTTTTAAAAAATTTGGGGGGTTTTTTTTTTAAAAAAAAATTTTTAAAAAAAAGGGAAAAAGGGAAAAAAAATTTTTCCCAAAGGAAAAAAAAAAAAAAAAAAAAACCCAAAAAAAACCCCCAAAAAAAAAAAAAAAAATTTTTTCCCCCCCAAAACCCCCCCCCCCCCTTTTTTTTTTTTTTTTTTAAAACCCCCTTTTTTTTTTGGGGGGGGGAAAAAAAAAAAAAAAAAAAGGGGGGGGAAAAAAAAACCCCCCCAAAAAAAAAAGGGGGTTTTTTTTTTTTAAAAAGGGCCCAAAAACCCCCAAAAAAGGGGGGTTTTTTTTTTTTTCCCCCCCAAAGGCGGGGGGGGTTTAAAAAAAAAAAAAAAAAGGAAAAAAAAAAGGGGGGGGGTTTTTAAAAAAAAAACCCAGGGGGGGGGGGGGCCCCCCCCCCCCCCAAAAAAAAAAAGGGGGGGGGGGGGCCCCCCCCCCCCAAAAACCCCCCCAAAAAAGGGAAAAAAAAGGGGGGAAAAGGGGGGAAAGGGGGGGGGAAAAAAAAAAAGGGGGGGCCCCCGGGGGGGGGAAAAAAAAACCCAAAAAAAAGGGGGGAAAAGGGGGGCCCCGGGGGAAAAAAAGGGGGGGGGGGGGGGAAAAAAATTTTTTTGGGGGGCCCAAAAAAAACCCCCCAAAAGGGGGGAAAAAAAAAAATTTTTTTGGGGGGGTTTTGGGGGGGGGGGGGTTTTTTTTTTTGGGGGGGTTTTTTTTTGGGGGGGTTTTAAAAGGGGGGGGGGAAAAAAAAAAAAGGGGGCCCCCGGTTTTGGGGGGGGGGGGCCCCCGGGGGGGGGGGGGGGGTTTTTTTTTTAAAAAAAGGGGGGGGGAAAAAAAAAACCCCCCGGGGGGGGGTTTTTTTTTTGGGGGGGGGGGCCCCCCCCGGGGGGTTTGGGGTTTTTTTTTTGGGGGGGGGGGGGGGGGGGCGGGGGGGAAAAAAAAAACCCCGGGTTGGGGGGGTTTTTTTTTGGGGGGGTTTAAAAAAATTTGTTTTAAAAAAAAAAAATTTGGGGAATAAAAAAAAATTTTGGGGGGAAAAAAAGGGAAAAAGAAAGGAAAAAAAAAAACCCCAAAAAAGGGGAAAAAAGGGGGAAAAAATTTGGGGGAAAAAAGGGGGGAAAAAAAAAAAGGGAAAAAAAAAAAAAAAAAAAATTTTTTTTAAAAAAAAAAAAAAAAAAAAAAATTTTTTCAAAAAAAGGAAAAAGGGGGGTTACAAATTAAATTGGGGGGGGTTTTTTTAAAAAAAAAAAAAACCCCAAAAAAACCCCTTTTTTTTTTTTTTTCCCCTTTTTTTTTTTTAAAAAAAAAAGGGGGTTTTTTTTTTTTTTTTTTTTTTTTTTTTTTTTTTTAAACCCCTTTTTTTTTTTTTTTTTTTTTTTTTTTAAAAAAAATTTTTTTTTTTTTTTTTTTTCCCTTTTTTTTCCCCCCTTTAAAAAGCCCAAAACTCCCTTTGGGGGGGTTTTCCCCAACCCCCCCCATCCCAAAAAGGGGGGGGGAAAAAAAATTTAAAAACGGAAACCCCCCCTTTTTTTTCCCCCTTTCCCCAAAAAAAAAAAGGGGGGGTTTTTTAACGGGGGGGAAAAAAAATTTTTTTAAAAAACCCCAAAATTTCCAAAACCCCCCCAAGGCCCCCAAAACCGGCCCTTTTTTTTTTGGGGGAAAAAAATTTTTTTTGGGGGCCCCCGGGTTTTTCCCCCCCCAAAAATTTTTTAAAATTTCCCCCCTTTTTTTTTTTCCCCCTTTTTTTAAATTTTTTTCCCCCCCCAAAAAACCCCCCCCCCCCCCCCCCCAAAAAAAATTTTTTAAATTTTAAAATTTTTGGGCCCCCTTTACCCCCAAATTTTTTTTTTTTTAAACCCCTTTTTTTGGGGCCCCCCCCATTTTTTTTTTTTAAAAAAAAAATTTTTTTTTTGGGTTTTTTTTTCCCCTTTTTTGGTTTTTTTCCCCCCAAAAAAAAAAAAGGGGGGAAAAGGGCCTTTCGGGGAAAAATTTTTTTAAAAAAAAAATTTTTTTTTTTTTTCCAAAAAAACCCCAAAATTTTTCCGGGGGCCCCTCCGGGAAAAAAAAAATTTTTTCCCCCCCAAAAAAAAATTTTTTTCCTTTGTTTTTTTAAAAACCAAAGGGGGGGGAAAAAATTACCTTAAAAAATTTAAACCCGGCCCCAAAGGGTTTTTTTTTTTTTCCCCCTTTTTTTAAAAAAAAAAAAATTTACCGGCCAACCCCCCCCCCGGGGAAAAAAAAAATTTTAAGGGCCCCCCTTTTTCCTCTTTTTTTTCCCCCCCCAAAAATTTTCCCCCCCCAAAAAAAAAAAAACCCCCCAAAAAAAAACCCCCTTTTTAAAAACCCCTTTTTTTAAAAACCCTTTTAAAATTTGGATTCCCCCCCAAAAAACCCCAGGTTTAAACGGGGGGAAAAAAAAAAGGGGGGGGGGGGAAAAAAAAAGGGGGGGGGAAAAAAAAAAAAAAAAAGGAAAAAAAAAGGGGGGGGGGGGGAAATTGGGGGGGATTGGGGGAGGGAAAAGGGGAGGGGGGGGGGGGGGGTTTTAAAAATTTAAATTTAAAAAAGGGGTTTTTTAAAAAAAGGGGTTTTAAAGGGGTTGGGGGGGAAAATTGGGGGTTGGGGGAAAAAAAGGGGGGGGGGGGAAAAAAAAAAGGGGGGGGGGGGGGAAAAGGGGGGGAAAAAAAAGGGGAAGGGGGGGGGGGGTTTTTTTAAAGGGAAAAATTTAAAAAAAAAAAAGGGAAAAAAAGGGGGGAAAAGGGGGGGGGCCCCCCCCGGGGGGGAAAAAAAAAAAGGGGAAAAAGGGAGAAAAAAAAAAAAAGGGGGGGGGGGGCCCGGGGAAAAAAAGGGGAAAAAGGGAACCCCAAAAAAAAAAACCCCCCCCCCCAAAAAAAAGGGGGAAAAAGGGGGGGGGGGGGAAAAAGGGGGGGGGGGGGGGGGGGGGGGGGGGGCCCCCCCAAAAAGGGGGAAAAGGGGGGGGGGGCCCCCGGGGGGGAAAAAGGGAAAAGGGGGGGGAAAAAAAAAAGGGGGGGGGAAAAAAGGGGGGAAAACGGAAACCCCCCAAAAAGGGGGGGAAAAAAAAAGGGGGGGGGGGGGGAAAAAAAGGGGAAAAAAAAGGGGGGTTTGGGGGGGGTTTTTGGGGGTTCCCCCCAAAGCCCGGGGGGGGGGGGAAAAAGGGCGGGAAAAAAAAATTTTTTTTGGGGGGGGGGGGGAAAAAAGGGAAAAGGGGGGAAAAAAAAAATTTTTTTTAAAAAAAAAAAAAACCCCCTTTTTTCCCCCCCCCCCCAAAAAAAAATTAAAAAAATTTTGTCGGGGTTTTTTTTGGGGGGGGTTGGGGGTTTTTTGGGGGGTTTTTTGGGGGGGGGGGTTTTGTTTTCCCGGGTTTCCCCCCCCAAAAACCCCCCCGGGGGCCCCCTTTAAAGGGGGGGTTTTTGGGGGGGAAAAAGGGGGAAAAAAAAAAAAAGGGTCCTTCCCCTTTTTCCCCCAAAAACCCCCCCCCCCCCCCCGGGGGGGGGGTTTTTTTTTGGGGGGGGGGGGGGGGTTTTAAAAATTTGGGTTGGGGGGGGGGCCCCCCCCCCCAAAAAGGAATTTTAAAAATTTTCCCCCCTTTCCAAAATTTTTTTTTTGGGGGGAAAATTTGGGGGAAAAAATTTTCCCTTTGGGGAAAAAAAAGGGGGAAAAAAAAGGGGGAAAGGAAAAGGGGGGGGGGGGGGGGGGAAAAAAAAAAAAAAAAAGGGGGAAAAAAGGGGGGGGGGGGGGAAAAAAAAAAACCCCCGGGGGAAAAAAAGGGGGGGAAAGGGGGGTTTTTTTGGGGGGGGGGGGCCCCCCCCCCCGGGGGGGGGGGAAAAGGGGAAAAAAACCCCCCAAAAAAAACCCTTTTGGGGGTTTTTGGGGGGAAAAAAAACCCGGGGGGGTTTTTCCCCCAAAAAAAGGGGGAGAAAAAAAGGGGGGGGGAAAAAAAGGGGGAAAAGAAAAATTTTTAAAATTTTTTTTTTAAAAAAATTTTTAAAAAAGCCTTTTTTTTTAAACCTTTTTTTTCCCCCCTTTTTTTTTTGGTTTAAATTAAAAAGATCCCTTTGTTTTTAAAAATTTTTTTTTTCCCCCAAAATTTTTTTTCCCCTTTTTCCCTTTTTTTTTCCAACCCGGGGGAAAAAAAAAATTTTTTCCCGGAATTTGGTTTTGGGGGGTTTTAAAAAAAAAAAAATTTTTTTTTAAAAAAACGGGCCAATTCCCCTTTAAACCCAAAGGAAAAAAAAACCCCTTTTTTCCCCTTTCCCGGCCCCCCCCGGGTTTTTTTCCCCCCAAATTTTTTTTTTCCCAAAGGAAAACCCCCTTTTTTTCCCCCCCCCTTTTTTTTTAAAAAGGGGAAGGAAAAAAAATTTTTAATTTTAAAAAAAAACCCCCCCTTTTCGGCCCCCCCCCCCCAAAAAAAAAAAAAAACCCCCCCCCCCCCCCCCTTTTAAAAAAAAAAAGGGGAACTTTTTCCCCTTTTTTAAAAATTTCTTTTGGGAAATTGGGGGGTTTTTTTTTTTGTTTCCCCCCCAACTCCCTTACCCCCATTTTTTTTTTTTTTTTTTAAAGTATTTTTTTCCCCTTTTTTCCCCTTTTTTTTTTTTTTTTTTTTTCCAGGGGGGGGAAAAAATTTTCCGGGTTTTTTTTAAAAAATTTTTTGGTTGTTTTTTTCCCCTTTTTTTTTTTTTTTTGGGGGGTTTTTTTAACCCCCCCCAAAAGGGGCCCCTTTTTTAAAAAAGGGGGGGTTTTTTCCCTTTTAAAATTGGCGAAGGGAATCACCAGTTGGAAAGGAGATGATTCGGGAAGCTCGGGTCGAGATTTGTCTGAGCGAGATATGAGGATGAGAGAGAGAGATGGGATGAGTGGATGACGAGGAGAGAGAGGTAGTCCTACAGGCCTTAATACGGCTTAGATCAACTCCTAGACTACTACTGAGATATTCCAGGTAGGGCCTAGGTTACTAGATCCACTAGCACAGGCCTTAATACGGCTTAGATCAACTCCTAGACTACTACTGAGATATTCCAGGTAGGGCCTAGGTTACTAGATCCACTAGCACAGGCCTTAATACGGCTTAGATCAACTCCTAGACTACTACTGAGATATTCCAGGTAGGGCCTAGGTTACTAGATCCACTAGCACAGGCCTTAATACGGCTTAGGATCAACTCCTAGACTACTACTGAGATATTCCAGGTAGGGCCTAGGTTACTACGGATCCACTAGCACAGGCCTATAATACGGCTTAGATCAACGCCTTTACTACTACTGAAATATTCCAGGTAGGATCCACTACCTTACTAGATCCACTACTGTCACAGGCATAGCAGATCACTCCTAGACTAGTACTGGTGCTCCAGCAGGGCCTAGGTTACTGGTCATCACCAAAAGCCCCAACACCTCCTTTGGTCGCCAGGCATTCCTTCAGTTCTCTGCTGGGCCTATGACTGGAACGAACTGCAAAAATCTGTGAACGCTGGAGACTCTTATCTCCTAGACTAACTTTGAGCATCAGTTGTCAGAGGAGCTTACTAGATCACTGCACCTGTACACAGCCCATCTGTAATTAGCCCACCCAACTACCTCATCCCCATATTGTTATTTATTTTGCTCATTTGCACCCCAGTATCTCTATTTGCACATCATCTTCTGCACATCTATCACTCCAGTGTTAATACTAATTGTAACTATTTTGCACTATGGCCTATTTATTGCCTCCATAACTTACTACATTCGCACACACTGTATATATATTTTCTGTTGAATTTTTGGACTGTACGTTTTGTTTTACCCCATATGTAACTCTGTGTTGTTGTTTTTAATCGCACTGCTTTGCTTTATCTTGGCCAGGTCGCAGTTGTAAATGAGAACTTGTTCTCAACTGGCTTAATCTGGTTTAAATAAAGGTGAAATAAAATGCACTGTCCCTGCTCCACTTAGCCTGCACTGGGAGTCTGTTCCGCATCATGTTACCTCCCCGACTCATACTGGCTCTAGTCTGTCCTGAACTCACTGGGGGAGTCTGGTCCGCATCATGTTACCTCCCCGACTCATACTGGCTCTAGTCTGTCCTGAACTCACTGGGGGAGTCTGGTCCGCATCATGTTACCCTCCCGACTCATACTGGCTCTAGTCTGTCCTGAACTCACTGGGAGTCTGGTCCGCATCATGTTACCTCCCGACTACATACTGGCTCTAGTCTGTCCTGAACTCACTGGGGGAGTCTGGTCCGCATCCCTGTTACATCTCCGCCACTCATACTGGCTACTAGTCTGTCCTGAACTACCTGGGATATGGGGAGTCTGGTCCGCATCATGTTACCTCCCCGACTCATACTGGCTCTAGTCTGTCCTGAACTCACTGGGGAGTCTGGTTCCGCATCATGTTACCTCCCCCGACTCATACTGGCTCTAGTCTGTCCTGAACTCACTGGGGGAGTGGTCCGCATCATGTTACCTCCCCCATATGTACTCATACTGCTCTAGCCTGTCCTGAACTCACTGGGGGAGTCTGGTAAAGAGAAATTGGTTCTCATGTTACCTCCCCGACTCATACTGGTGAATAGTCTGTCCTGAAACTCACTGGGGGAGTCTGGTCCGCATCATGTTCCCTCCCCGACTCATACTGGCTCTAGTCTGTCCTGAACTCACTGGGGGAGTCTGGTCTGCATCATGTTACCTCCCCGACTCATACTGGCTCTAGTCTGGGGGAGTCTGGTCCGCATCATGTTACCTCCCCCGACTCATACTGGCTCTAGTCTGTCCTGAACTCACTGGGGGAGTCTGGTCCGCATCATGTTACCTCCCCCGACTCATACTGGCTCTAGTCTGTCCTGAACTCACTGGGGGAGTCTGTTCTGCATCATGTTACCTCCCCCGACTCATACTGGCTCTAGTCTGGGGAGTCTGGTCCGCATCATGTTACCCCCCGACTCATACTGGCTCTAGTCTGTCCTGAACTCACTGGGGGAGTCTGGTCCGCATCATGTTACCCCCCCGACTCATACTGGCTCTAGTCTGTCCTGAACTCACTGGGGGAGTCTGGTCTGCATCATGTTACCTCCCCCGACTCATACTGGCTCTAGTCTGTCCTGAACTCACTGGGGGAGTCTGGTCCGCATCATGTTACCCCCCCGACTCATACTGGCTCTAGTCTGTCCTGAACTCACTGGGGGAGTCTGGTCTGCATCATGTTACCTCCCCGACTCATACTGGCTCTAGTCTGTCCTGAACTCACTGGGGGAGTCTGTTCTGCATCATGTCACCTCCCCCGACTCACGCTGCACAGAAGTTAACACACTTGAATATCGCGACACGGCGCGTAAAACGTTGAAACTGTTTCTTACTGTTCGCAAAAAAAACAATGTCTGTACAGGCTAGAAAGATATAGACTGGTAAAAGCATTAATACGGGTTGGATCAACTCTGCTGTTACGGTACAAAAGGGGGGGGGGGGGGGGGGGGGGGGGGGGGGTCCTACTCAACTCTTACCATAGAGATCCTCTTATGAAATAAGACATACAGGTCTTAATACGGGTTGGATCAACTCTACGGACATGGTCCAGGTAGGGTGGACTCTGGGAGTATAATATAGAGACAATACAGGTCTCTACTCATGAAGGCCTTACTACGGGTTGGCTTAACTCCTACTCTCCCATAAAGATAATGTAGTGAATGTTACAGGTAGAGTTCTACCATAAAGATACTGTAGTGAATGTTACAGGTAGGGTCTAGGTTCTACCATAAAGATACTGTAGTGAATGTTACAGGTAGGGTCTAGGTTCTACCATAAAGATACTGTAGTGAATGTTACAGGTAGGGTCTAGGTTCTACCATAAAGATACTGTAGTGAATGTTACAGGTAGGGTCTAGGTTCTACCATAAAGATACTGTAGTGAATGTTACAGGTAGGGTCTAGGTTCTACCATAAAGATACTGTAGTGAATGTTACAGGTAGGGTCTAGGTTCTACCATAAAGATACTGTAGTGAATGTTACAGGTAGGGTCTAGGTTCTACCATAAAGATACTGTAGTGAATGTTACAGGTAGGGTCTAGGTTCTACCATAAAGATACTGTAGTGAATGTTACAGGTAGGGTCTAGGTTCTACCATAAAGATACTGTAGTGAATGTTACAGGTAGGGTCTAGGTTCTACCATAAAGATACTGTAGTGAATGTTACAGGTAGGGTCTAGGTTTCTACCATAAAGATACTGTAGTGAATGTTACAGGTAGGGTCTAGGTTCTACCATAAAGATACTGTAGTGAATGTTACAGGTAGGGTCTAGGTTCTACCATAAAGATACTGTAGTGAATGTTACAGGTAGGGTCTAGGTTCTACCATAAAGATAATGTAGTGAATGTTACAGGTAGGGTCTAGGTTCTACCATAAAGACATACTGTAGTCGAGTGATGGTGGTTGATTTCAAAGGGGAAACCAGATAAGTCCTATTTAAAGGGATGAATTGTATACGTCTATTATCTTTGGGTCGGAGGTTTACCATATATTTTGTTTGTAATGTGTTGAGTTGTAGTGGAGGGTCTAGGTTCTCCACTGATAAAGACACATTTTCCAGGGCTTCATTTGAGTTACAGGGTCTATTCTACCCTGAACAATACCCGTGAATGTTACCTCTCAGCTTGGACTGTTGTTTACAGGTAGGGTCTAGGTTCTACCATAAAGATAATGTAGGATCCAGGTAGGGTCTCTACCATGGTATGTAAAAATACATAATGTTCACCATTGTTTGCAAATGTAAACAAATACTGTAGTAATGTAAGGTAGAGTTAATTCTACAAAAGTTGACTCGTAGGGTCTGTAATTCTCCTGTAGTGAAAAAAACAGGTAGGAAAAGGTTCTACTGAAGAGATATTTGATAAGAAGTTGAGGACACTAGTTTTGTTTCCGACACCTCCCAATTTACAAATTAAGCACTGCACATTTCTCATTAGCCCTTCCATTGTTCCAGTTAGCGGTAGCCGCGCTAAACGGTTCCTCATTTTAAGATTGTTGTTTTACAGGTATTAGCCCTTCCATTGTTAATGTAGTTAGCACAAGCCTTCCGCTAAACATTTTGTCCATTGAGCCAGAGGCTTACCATTGTTGTTTGTCATTAGCCCTTCCATTGTTCCATTTAGCGGTAGCCGCGATCTAAACGGTACCCAGGAATGTTGTTGGTTGAGTAGTGAAAAGCCCTTCCATTGTTCCAGTTAGCGGTAGCCGCGCTAAACGGTCCCCATTGTTGTTTCTCATTAGCCTCCAGAGTTCCAGTTAGCGGTAGCCCCCCGCTCGGTACCATTGTTGTTTCACCTGCCCAAAAGTAACAAATGTGTGAAAAAAACAGTTAGCGGTAGCCGCGCTATTCGGTCACCATTGTTGTTTCACATTTTGCCCTTCCATTGACACCTCCCCAATTAAGCCGCGCTATTACGCACTGCACATGTTTCAGGTATTAGCCCTTCCATTGTTCCAGTTAGCGGTAGCCGCGCTAAACGGTCTCCATTGTTGTATGTTTGTTTGGTCCAAAGTTGAAAACATCCCAACAGTTTTATGAAATAGGCTACATCAACTATAGATATGTATTACTGTTTAAAATACAATTTGTTTACGTTGTTAAACATTACCATGAACGTGCATCTTGTCTCTTGTTGTTCGTGTCTCTCCTGGACACAGTGGTACAACTGAGTGGGAACTCCCGAAGTGGCGCAGTGGTCTAAGGCACTCCATCGCAGTGCTAAACTGTGGCCACTACGATCCTGGTCGAAGCGAGGCTCTGTCGCAGCAGGCCGCGACCAGGAGACCCCTGTGGGCGGCGCACCCAATTGGCCCCTGGCGTTGCCAGGGTAGGGGACCAACTGGGGAATGGCCGGCAGGCCATTAGCCTCAGTTGATAGAGCGACGCTGGGCATTGTGTGCCGCCAGGGTTGTGGTCTTCGTTTCCCACGGGGGGCCAGTACGACAAAAAGATGTATTCACTACCTGTAAGTCGCTCTGGATAAGAGCGTCTGCTAAATACAATGCCTACAACCACTGCGCCAAGGTGGGGGTGCAGGGAGGCGCTTCGCGATTTGGTTTGCCTTTTCACAGCACAGGCGCTGCTCTGCCCTTGGAGAGGGCATTTAGGTTTAGAAATAATTTTTGCCAGTGATAAAAACTATTATGCTCAGCATTTCTATATCGAATAAATATCTAAAACGTAAAGAGAATTTAAAATGCATTAGGCCATATGCTGTGGGAATGTTCATGTTTAAAAAATGTAATCATGTGATTTACAATCAATTGTAAACTGGGTGGTTCGAGCCCTGAATGCTGATTGGCTGACAGCCATGGTATATCAGACCGTATACCACGGGTAAGACAACATATTTATTTTGACTGCTCTAATTACGTTGGTAACCAGTTTAGAATAGCAATAAGGCACCTCGGGGGTTTGTGGTATATGGCCAATATACCATGGCTAAGGGCTGTATCCAGGCACTCCGCGTTGTGTCGTGCTTAACAGCCCTTAGCCGTGGTATATTGACCATATACCACACCTCCTCGGGCCTTATGGCTTAATTGCATCATAGGGCTACAGCCCATAGAGATCCTATTAAACGACTAGAGGGGGCGTCATAAACCCTCAAGGTTCCAGAAACGGGGTGAAAATGGCCCTCTTGGTCAGGGAGAAATCCAAACCAGTCTAGGTATGAATGGCAGTGGGCAGAATGCACAGTAGAGGCAGAATCCTGATTTTACTATGGAGGACAATAAAAGTTAGACGGGATGTATCAGAAATTGTGTAATATAATTATTGTCAACCTAAAATATTGTCATATAATTATAAATACAGTTTATACGGGGTTTATACACATTTGCTGTATAAATAACCTCTAGAATATATATAAACAGACCATAAATGTCTCAATTTAATTTTTCTTGGAAAGCTGTGAGTGCTATTATATGACACAATATCAGTACTTCTTGCTTTTACAACTTGTCTTAGTCCTATCATTAACTGATTTGACATATTAATGGAATCATTCCTCTGAAACTGGCTGGCTAGCTAGCTAACAAACTTACAGTGCAGATAAATTCTTCACATTCATTATTTTACACAATATTTTACCACAGCACTGGCAAACCATGGTTGAACAACTCCCTGACCAAAATGGCTGACCTTTATCCAATCATAAGAAGGTTGACGGCCATTCTAGAATTCTCATTCCAAATCTATGCTATATCCTTCATAACACTGGAGCAGTGTATGTCTGTGTGTGTGTGTGTGTGTGCGTGCGATCGAGTGTGTCTGTGTGTGTCTGTGTGTGTGTGTGTGTGTGTGTGTGTGTGTGTGTGTGTGTGTGTGTGTGTGTGTGTGTGTGTGTGTGTGTGTGTGTGTGTGTGTGTGTGTGTGTGTGTGTGTGTGTGTGTGTCGGCAGGTCTGTCTGTTTGTCTGTAAAAGGATTGTAGATCATTAATAGGATTGGTTCAGTTGTTGCCATCAAACAAAGACTATCTACCGCTTCTTGGCACGACAACAGTAGCCTAAACTATGTTTGGCAGACGCTGGAGCATCCACACAACACCACTGAACACACACTCTCTCTCTCTCTCTCTCTCTCTCTCTCTCTCTCTCTCTCTCTCTCTCTCTCTCTCTCTCTCTCTCTCTCTCTCTCTCTCTCTCTCTCTCTCTCTCTCTCTCTCTCTCTCTCTCTCTCTCTCTCTCTCTCTCTCTCTCTCTCTCTCTCTCTCTCTCTCTCTCTCTCTCTATATATATATGTCATTTGCCGCTGTAGACTAGGGACAGATCTCTCCATGATCCTGAAGTTGAACACTCTTTCTCTCTCTCTCTCTCTCTCTCTCTCTCTCTCTCTCTCTCTCTCTCTCTCTCTCTCTCTCTCTCTCTCTCTCTGTCTCTCTCTCGCTCTCTCTCTCTCTCTCTCTCTCTCGCTGTCTCTCTCTCTCTCTCTCTCTCTCTCTCTCTCTCTCTGTCTCTCTCTCTCTCTCTCTCTCTCTCTCTCTCTCTGTCTCTCTCTCTCTCTCTCTCTCTCTCTCTCTCTCTGTCTCTCTCTCTCTCTCTCTGACTCTCTCTCTCTCTCTCTCTCTCTCTCTCTCTCTCGCTCTCTCTCTCTCTCTCTCTCTCTCTCTCTCTCTCTCTCTCTTCTCTCTCTCTCTCTCTCTCTCTCTCTCTCTCTCTCTCTCTCTCTCTCTCTATGTCCTTTGCCGCTGTAGACTAGGGACAGATCTCTCCATGATCCTGAAGTTGAACACTCTCCACCACAGTCGTCTTCGCGTCATCACTCCCTCCCTCCGCCTCGACACACTATTATTGGCCCAAAGCCTAGAACAGAACTAGGTTTCAATACAATCAATAATGTATGATAATGTCCATTATCGTTAAATTATATTAATATCATTGCATTTACCGGAGGAACCACGTTATTTTCATGAGCGTAACCCTAACTACATTAAAATGTCTTCCTGTGTTATTCAAGAGACACACATCACACACACCACACCACACTACACCACACACCTCACACCACACTACACAACACCACACACACACACACACACACACACACACACACACACACACCACACCACACCACACAACACCACACCACACTACACAACACCACACCACACTACACAACACCACACACAACACACTACACCACACTACACCACACACCTCACACCACACCACACAACACCACACACACCACACCACACTACACCACACCACACCACACCACACCACACCACACTACACTACACTACACCACACCACACACAACACACTACACCACACTACACCACACACCTCACACCACACCACACAACACCACACACACCACACCACACTACACCACACCACACCACACTACACTACACACCACACTACACTACACCACACCACACCACACTACACTACACTACACCACACCACACCACACTACACACACAACACCACACACACCACACCACACTACACAACACCACACACACCACACCACACCACACTACACAACACCACACACACCACACCACACCACACACCACACACCACACACACCACACCACACTACACAACACCACACACACCACACCACACCACACCACACTACACAACACCACACACAACACAACACACCACACCACACAACACACACCACACCACACCACACACCACACACACCACACCACACTACACAACACCACACACACCACACCACACAACACCAAACACACCACACACACCACACTACACACCACACCACACACACGCATATGGGTTATTCAGGGTTACGGCAGAAGGGCAGATATCTGCAGGATAAATGGCCCTTTTGTTTACGAGGCTCATGTTCGAACAGGAATATCTATGGTTTTAAATCGTTAAATGGATACATTGTGGATGTATATGGTTATGCTATGTGAACGTAGCCTATGGTTAACATGGTTGGATACGTTATGGATGTATATGGTTATGCTATGTGAACGTAGCCTATGGTTAGCCTATGGTTGGATACGTTATGGATGTATATGGTTATGCTATGTGAACGTAACCTATGGTTAGCCTATGGTTGGATACGTTATGGATGTATATGGTTATGCTATGTGAACGTAGCCTATGGTTAGCCTATGGTTGGATACGTTATGGATGTATATGGTTATGCTATGTGAACGTAGCCTATGGTTAACATGGTTGGATACGTTATGGGGACATTGTTATTCATGGTTAGATGGGTATAATTGAATAATTGAGAAATTATAATATATAAATTAAGAAATGGTTGAATGAAATGAAAAAGTTGATATAACGGTACTGACTTAGCTACAAGTTTACAACACCGCTTGATGCTAACTGTAATCGGTG
>CM072232.1:51906334-51911334 GCA_036851935.1 Coregonus suidteri | reverse complement strand
GCTGAGCAGTAAGTAAACTGACCTAAAGAGTCCCCTCTGATTCTACCATTAAGCATGTACAGGCCTAAGGCTCGACAGAGATGCACTAACTCCTTCCCATTTTTGTTCAGTATTTGGTCAGGACTGTTTCTATTATTTATAATTGGGCTACTGTACAAGGAGGGGTGTCCCAATATGTGGTGGTTACCTCCCGCATCAGTGTAGTCAGGCTCAGAACCTGTTCTTGCATTGAAATCTCCACAAAGAAGCACTTTACCCTCTGCCTGAAATTGAATGATTTCTGTATGGAGATTGTCAAAAAACTGATCATCATAATATGATGAATCTGAAGGAGGAGCATAAGCTGCACATATGTATACATCATTGTCACAATAGATTGTACCTTTGTTAAGTTTTAACCAAATGTGATTAGTACCTTTTTTCATTTCATTCAGTGCTAAGTCCTGCTTATGCCAAATGATGATTCCACCTGAGTCTCGGCCCCGTTTAACATTTTTACGCTTGATTGATGGTAGTAAACTTTCTCTATAGCCTGAGGGACACTGAGTACCTATGTCTCCACGACACCATGTTTCCAGTAGGATTATGATGTCCTGTCCCTTGATGTTTTTAATCAATTCTGGATTTGTTGTTTTATAACCAAAATGTGAAGAGTACAGGCCCTGGATATTCCAAGAGCTGATAGTTAATGATCTCATTTATAGTAAGTGATATTCACTGGTTTGAGTAAAGTACATTGAAAAAATATATATATAATAATAATAGTAATATATATATATATATATACAAAAAATAAGTACAATGCAATCTGCATGATGATGATGTTGTCGGGGGTGTCAATCCTGGTCTGACTGAGTAGCTGCATTGCACTCTCAGTTGTAGGACACCAGAACTTATACACCTGGTGTCTAGGGAATAATCTTTCCTGGACTAAGAACTTCCCATTTGAATCAATAAGGATTGCAGTTGTGGGTGACTGTCTGGGTGGAGCAGACTGGGAGACTGGTATTCTGACCTGGGCTGGAGCAGACTGGGAGACTGGTATTCTGACCTGGGCTGGAGCAGACTGGGAGGCTGGTTGGCTGACCTGGGCTGGAGAAGACTGGGTGGCTGGTTGGCTGACCTGGGCTGCAGACTTAGAGGCTGATAGGTTGACCTGGGCTGGAGCACACTGTGCTGGAGCAGACTGGGAAGCAGGTAGGCTGACCTGGGCTGGAGCAGACTGGGAGGCTGGTTGGCTGATCTGGACTGGAGCAGACTGGGAGGCTGGTTGGCTGATCTGGACTGGAGCAGACTGGTAGGTGGGTGCAGTGTCATCAGGCTGTGTGGTGGAGGCCATGCTGGTCTCAGGTTCTGCTTGTGTTGTACCAGGCTGGTGGACATGTTCTCTAGATGCAGAGGACATATTGACTAGCTGCTGGTTGAGGGTGTCAATGTACCTCTCTCTCTGCTCTAGCTCCTTTCTTGTTGTGCTCAGATGGTCTCTGAGGTCATCATTTGTCTGACTCAGTTTGTCCATTCTGCTTTCTAATTTAGCAATAGATGCTCTGCTCTCCTCCCTGAACTGTTTCATCTCTTCTTTTAGTTTCTGGACAGTGTTGTCCTCTTGAAGCTTGTTCTCTCTGAGTTCTATGACCTCTGCTTCGACGAGAGAGAGGGTGTTGTGGAAACGTTGCATAGCAGGTGTTCTTGGTGTTATAGGCATGTCCTTGGCTTTGTCTGCTGCAGGTGAGGTAGGTAGAGGGACACTGAGGGCTTCTTGCTGGGTCACAGAGACTGTTGGGGCCTGCTTTTCTCCATCTCCCTCCTTGACTTGTTCCTCAGTTTCTGAGATGAGTTCAGCTTCTGCTTTTAGGGTAGCAAACATATTCTCAAAAGCCTGGAGGCTTGAATCATTGCCTTGTATCAATACAGTTCCATTATTATATAAGTTTACTGTTTGATACGTGTTGCTCTGGTCAGCTTCTTCAAAAATGCTGATCTGACATCCTTGGCTGATGCCTCTCTTTTTTGAGAAAGGGAAAGTGTTGCAAATAACTCTTTTCCATATGTGCCCTCGTTTGGTATTAAATATTAAATTTGTCTTCTTGTTTTGCAACTGGTAAGATCTGCAAACAGGCATTCATGGTTCTGTCCCATCATCAAACCTTTGAAACTTTTCTTAGCTTTCTCTGTCTGGATGCCTGGTGGGTAAACAATTTCCATAGCAACGCTGTACACAATGTTGCAATATAAGCGTTGTTTCTTGTATTATTCTTGTTCTCTCTCTCTCTCTCTCTCTCTCTCTCTCTCTCTCTCTCTCTCTCTCTCTCTCTCTCTCTCTCCATCTCTCTCTCTCTCTCTCTCTCTCTCTCTCTCTCTCTCTCTCTCTCTCTCTCTCTCTCTCTCTCTCTCTCTCTCTCTCTCTCTCTCTCTCTCTCTCCATCTCTCTCTCTCTCTCTCTCTCTCTCTCTCTCTCTCTCTCTCTCTCTCTCTCTCTCTCTCTCTCTCTCTCTCTCTCTCTCTCCCTCTCTTTCTCTCTCTCCATCTCTCTCTCTCCATCTCTCTCTCTCTCTCTCTCTTCTCTCTCTCTCTCTCTCTCTCTCTCTCTCTCTCTCTCTCTCTCTCTCTCTCGCTCAGTGTCTTTCTGCTCAGAGTGGTCTGACTGACGGGCCCATGATAGGGTCTGAGGAACACACGTCCATGTTAGGGTCTGAGGAACACACGTCCATGTTAGGGCCTGAGGAACACGCGTCCATGTTAGGGCCTGAGGAACACATGTCCATGTTAGGGCCTGAGGAACACACGTCCATGTTAGGGCCTGAGGAACACACGTCCATGTTAGGGCGTGAGGAACACATCCATGTTAGGGCCTGAGGAACACATGTTAGGGCCTGAGGAACACACGTCCATGTTAGGGCCTGAGGAACACCACGTCCATGTTAGGGCCTGAGGAACACACGTCCATGTTAGGGCCTGAGGAACCACGTGATGTTAGGGCCTGAGGAACACACGTCCATGTTAGGGCCTGAGGAACACACACACATCCATGTTAGGGTCCTGAGGAACACAGGAACACACGTCCATGTTAGGGCCTGAGGAACACACGTCCATGTTAGGGCCTGGGAACACACGTCCATGAGGAACACACACACGTCCATGTTAGGGCCTGAGGAACACACGTCCATGTTAGGGCCTGAGGAACACACGTCCATGTTAGGGCCTGAGGAACACACGTCCATGTTAGGGCCTGAGGAACACACGTCCATGTTAGGGCCTGAGGAACACACGTCCATGTTAGGGCCTGAGGAACACACGTCCATGTTAGGGCCTGAGGAACACACGTCCATGTTAGGGCCTGAGGGTCCATGTTAGGGCCTGAGGAACACACGTCCATGTTAGGGCCTGAGGAACACACGTCCATGTTAGGGCCTGAGGAACACGTCCATGTTAGGGCCTGAGGACACACGTCCATGTTAGGGCCTGAGGAACACACACACGTCCATGTTAGGGCCTGAGGAACACACGTCCATGTTAGGGCCTGAGGAACACACGTCCATGTTAGGGCCTGAGGAACACACGTCCATGTTAGGGAGGAAACACACGTCCATGAGGGCCACACAAACGTCCATGTTAGGGCCTGAGGAACACACGTCCATGTTAGGGCCTGAGGAATACAACACGTCCATGTTAGGGCCTGAGGAACTTAGGGCCTGAGGAACACACGTTAGGGCCTGAGGAACACACGTCCATGTTAGGGCCTGAGGAACACACGTCCATGTTAGGGTCTGAGGAACACACATGTTAGGGCCTGACGTCCATGTTAGGGCCTGAGGAACACACACGTCCATGTTAGGGCCTGAGGAACACACGTCCATGTTAGGGCCTGAGGGTCCATGAGGGCCTGAGGAACATGTTAGGGCCTGAGGAACACACGTCCATGTTAGGGCCTGAGGAACACACGTCGTCCATGTTAGGGCCTGAGGAACACACGTCCATGTTAGGGCCTGAGGAACACACGTCCATGTTAGGGCCTGATGTTAGGGCCTGAGGAACACACGTCCATGTTAGGGCCTGAGGAACACACGTCCATGTTAGGGCCCTGAGGAACACACGTCCATGTTAGGGCCTGAGGAACACACGTCCATGTTAGGGCCTGAGGAACACACGTCCATGTTAGGGCCTAAAAACACACACACATCCATGTTAGGGCCTGAAGAACACACACACTGAGGAACACACGTCCATGTTAGGGCCTGAGGAACACACGTCCATGTTAGGGCCTGAGGAACACACGTCCATGTTAGGGCCTGAGGAACACACGTCCATGTTAGGGCCTGAGGAACACACGTCCATGTTAGGGCCTGAGGAACACACGTCCATGTTAGGGCCTGAGGAACACACACGTCCATGTTAGGGCCTGAGGAACACACGTCCATGTTAGGGCCTGAGGAACACACGTCCATGTTAGGGCCTGAGGAACACACACACGTCCATGTTAGGGCCTGAGGAACACACGTCCATGTTAGGGCCTGAGGAACACACGTCCATGTTAGGGCCTGAGGAACACACGTCCATGTTAGGGCCTGAAACACACGTCCATGTTAGGGCCTGAGGAACACACGTCCATGTTAGGGCCTGAGGAACACACACGTCCATGTTAGGGCCTGAGGAACACACGTCCATGTTAGGGCCTGAGGAAACACACGTCCATGTTAGGGCCCTGAGGAGGAACACACGTCCATGTTAGGGCCTGAGGAACACACGTCCATGTTAGGGCCTGAGGAACACACGTCCATGTTAGGGTCTGAGGAAGGACACACACGTCCATGTTAGGGCCTGAGGAACACACGTCCATGTTAGGGCCTGAGGAACACACGTCCATGTTAGGGCCTGAGGAACACACACATGTCCATGTTAGGGTCTGAGGAACACACACGTCCATGTTAGGGCCTGAGGGCCTGAAACACACGTCCATGTTAGGGCCTGAGGAACACACGTCCATGTTAGGGCCTGAGGAA
>CM072232.1:51879782-51905834 GCA_036851935.1 Coregonus suidteri | reverse complement strand
CCGGCTCCGGACATGACCCAGGCACGGGTTGTGCTGGACTGACGACGCACACCCCTGGCTTGATGCGTGGAGGAGGAACGGGCCGGACCGGGCTGACGAAGCGCACCCCTGACTTGGTGCGGGGAGCAGGAATGAGCCGGACCGGGCTGACGACGCGCACCACTGACCCGGTGCGGGGAGCTTGGACGGGCCGGACCGGACTGACGACGCACACCACTGGCTTGGTGCGGGAAGCTTGGATGGGCCGGACTGGGCTGGCGACGCGCACCACAGACTTGGTGCGGAGAGCAGGAACGGGCCGCGCCGGACTGACGACGCACACCACTGGCTTGGTGCGGGAAGCTTGGATGGGCCGGACTGGGCTGGCGACGCGCACCACAGACTTGGTGCGGAGAGCAGGAACGGGCCGTGCCGGACTGACGACGCACACCACTGGCCTGGTGCGGGAAGCTTGGATGGGCCGGACTGGGCTGGCGACGCGCACCACAGACTCGGTGCGGAGCGCAGGAACGGGCCGGGCTGGGCTGTCGACGCACACCGTAGGTTTGGTGCGGGGAGCAGGAATAGACCGGACCGTACTGGGGACACACACCACTGGCTCTACACCGGGATCTGGAACGGGCCGGACCGGACTGGCAACACACGCCAGTACCTCTCGCCGTGCCTCTACACCTTCCATCCCCTCTTCTACCAGTGGCCCCCGTAACCTGGCGGCCTCCTCTGCAACCCCGCTGGACCGCTCCATAGCGGCCTCCTGCTGCCCCGACGTCGTGAGCCCCCCCCTAAAATTTTTCTGGGGGTCTCTCCTCCCCGTGGGCCAGGCCTCCATCATTCTCGCCCACCTCTCGCTCCTCTGTCTCCAACCCTCGTCACTCAGCTCCTCAATGGGCTTGACCCAGTCGAAGCTGCCACGGAGATCTATTAGCGATGGCTCCTGGACACGCTGCTTGGTCTGGTCTTTGTGGTTTCTTCTGTCCTTTTGGTTTGTGTATCGAAGGACTTCACGTTTCGTTCATTGTTTTGATCGTGTGATCTAGTTAATAAATATAAATATGTTCACCCGCAACGCTGCGCCTTGGTCCTCTCTGTTCGACGATCGTGACACTGGCACAGCCAGAAGAGGACTGGGCCACCCCTCAGAGCCTGGTTCCTCTCTAGGTTTCTTCCTAGGTTTCTGCCTTTCTAGGGAGTTTTTCCTAGCCACCGTGCTTCTACATCTGCATTGCTTGCTGTTTGGGGCTTTTTAGGCTGGGTTTCTGTATAAGCACTTTGTGACATCTGCTGATGTAAAAAGGCCTTTATAAATCAATGTGATTGATTATTATTCAGAGCTTATTATTTGGCATGAATTTTACCTTTGCTAATTTGTGTGCACCAAATGACGATCCCCCACAATGCATTAATAGATGTCTCTCAGAGATCGCTCAGCAGTCACATTGTGTAGTTGGTGGATTTAACAGCACTTTGTCTCCACTCCAAGTCACGACCAGGTGGTCCCATATTAAGCATGTCTGTTTACATTCCAATGTGAAGAACAGGGCTTTAGTGATATTTGGAGAAAGGTAAACCCCAACAACAAAAGATGATACTTAGGTCAAATCCTCATGGCGCTTCCTCTAGGATATTGTCACGATCGTCGTAAGAGGCAGACCAAGGCGCAGCGTGATATGCGTACATCTTTTAATGAGTACTTTAAACAACAATTTACAAAACAACAAAACGATAACGTGAAGTCCTAAGGTTAACAAACACAAACCTCTCCGGAACAAGATCCCACAAATGACAAGTGCAAAAACAGGCTGCCTAAGTATGGTTCCCAATCAGAGACAACAAGCCACAGCTGCCTCTGATTGGGAACCACCCCGGCCAACATAGAAACACATGAACTAGAACATGAACATAGAACACTAAACATAGAAACTAACACCCTGGCTCAACATATAAGAGTCCCCAGAGCCAGGGCGTGACAGATATACTTTTTTTCCCTCATCCCTCAGACCTCAGCTCATCAGGTAGAAAAAACGGTATTATTAATAACGTCAAACATCTCAGATCACAGTCCTGTATGCCTAAAAACTAAAAAGGTTCGACAAACCTGACTACATACAGGTGGAGGCTAAAACGCTTCTCTTCTTCGGGGAAACTTGTTTTCAAAAAGGTTATTCAAGCTGAATTTACAACGTTTTTTGGGAATTTAACTCAACAGAAGGTATCAGCCCAGACCTTTAATGGGAGAGCGCTAAGGCTCAGTGTTCTCCCTGTACACCAAGTCAGAACCGTAGGATAAATAAAGGGGGCATATAAGCAGACAATTAAAGCTCTTACAATATTCGATGATTACATTTCTCTAAAAACAGATTATAGGCTACATGTGCACCACCAAGTCAGAACAGTAGGCTAAGTTATGAGGGGGAAAGGGACCAAATTATTAGGGTGCGGCACATGGGCTACTAACAGCTTACTACACAACATACACTTAGTATTACTTTCTTAGCTACAGTATACGTATCTCCCTGGCATATTACTTAATTTATGCAGCAGCATACAATACATTTTTGGACTCACCTTGTTGTGCTGTGCTCACTTGAACAGGAAGGTGGAGCAGCGGGTCCTTTGTGGGCAAATTTTGTCACCAAAGTCTGGCATTCTCTGGATTTATGGTGCTTTCAAGACAACTGGGAACTCGGGGGGGAAAAACAAGGTCGAATCATGACGACGTCAGTGATCTTCAGGTCGTAGCTCTAGAAAGAGTTCCGAGTTCCCGACTTACAATTCCGAGTTGGATGATGACCGTTCAAAACGTATTTTCCCCAGTCGGAGCTCGTTTTTTGCCGAGTTCCCAAGTTGTCTTGAACTCACTGAAGTCAGATTTCCCAGTTCTGAGTTAACAGTTGTTTTGAGCGCGGCAGAAGTCATGCTGGATTGACAGCATGGCCAATGTGGAATGTTTATCCTTTTAAGCTTGGAAAAGAGACCCTTAAACCCAGACTTGGGACCACACATCCACTCCACTGAATAGCAGGCTAGTGATTGCTTTGCAATGCTTGCAGTTAGCCACTGATTCCTTCCAAACCACTCATTGTTGAATTTGCAAATTTCCAACTTGTTGTGTGATGTTTATGTCCAATGAGCACCGATATGTTTTATCTATAATTTCTCTTAATTATTTCTCTTCATATGACAAGGATTGAAAAAGGATTTACCAGTAGATTGTCGACTTGATTCATGATGATGACGACCGCTAGCTAAGATTTTGAAAAGTATGACGTTGACACGATCAGTCCAATCAAAGCTACTGTAGATATACGTGGTGTGGTGTCCCTCATGAGTGACAGAACACTGAGCCAATCACGGCGCAACTAGAGAACATTACCAACCACTACGCTCCGTATTTTCCGCTGGCTGCCCCACCACCACAGAAAGCACTGAGCTAGGCTGAAACACCTGCATTTGGAGCTGCCTTTACTCAAGAAAGCAAAAAAGAGACCATGTTTGTATGCGGCTTTATTAAGACCAATGAATTTTAGTTTTGGCGTCGTTTGCAAACGGATATGTGACACGTAGTGATGCCAAAATAACATGCAAAAACAGGCAACCCTGCCCCACCTGCCCTTAATGACGGGTCGCCGCTGGATCCACGCTGTAGGATCCATATTGTCCATTGTTCATTAATTGGCATGATGTCGAATTCTAACAAGTTCAATGCTCAGCAATAATCAAATCAAATTTTATTCGTCACATACACGTGTTTAGCAGATGTTATAGCGGGTGTAGCGAAATGCTTGCGCTTCTAGCTCTGACAGTGCAGTAATATCTAACAATTTCACAACATATACCCAATACACACAAAACTAGTAAGGAATGGGATTTAAGAATATATACATTTTTTGGACAAGCAATGACAGAGCAGCATGGACTAAGATACAGTAGAATATTATAGAATAGAATACAGTATATACATATGAGATGGGTAGTGCAAGATATGGAAACATTATTAAAGTGACTAGTGTTCCATTTCTTAAAGTGGCCAGTGATTTCAATAGGCAGCAGCAGCCTCTAATGTGCTAGTGATGGCTATTTAACAGTCTGATGGCCTTGAGATAGAAGCTGTTTTTCATTTTTTATTTTTTTTTTATTTTTTTTTATTTCACCTTTATTTAACCAGGTAAACCAGTTGAGAACAAGTTCTCATTTACAACTGCGACCTGGCCAAGATAAAGCAAAGCAGTGCGATAAAAACAACAACACAGAGTTACATATGGGGTAAAACAAAACAAAGTCAAAAATATAACAGAAATACATATATATATACAGTGTGTGCAAATGTAGCAAGTTACGGTCACAGCTTTGATGCACCTGTACTGACCTCCCCTTCTGGATGATAGCTGGTGAACAGGCAGTGGCTCGAGTGGTTGTTGTCCTTGATTATCTTTTTGGCCTTCCTGTGACATCGGGTGTTGTATGTGTCTTGGAGGGCGGGTAGTTTGCCCCCGGTAATGCGTTCGGCAGACCGCACCACCCTCTGGAGAGCCCTGCGGTTGCGGGCGGTGCAGTTGCCGTACCAGGCGGTGATACAGCCCGACAGGATGCTCTCAATTGTGCATCTGTAAAAGTTTGTGAGGGTTTTAGGTGCTAAGCCGAATTTCTTCAGCCTCCTGAGGTTGAAGAGGCTCTGTTGCGCCTTCTTCACCACACTGTCTGCGTGGGTGGACCATTTCAGTTTGTCGGTGATGTGTACGCCAAGGAACTTGAAGCTTTCCACCTTCTCCACTGCGGTCCCGTCGATGTGGATAGGGGTGTGCACCCTCTGCTGTTTCCTGAAGTCCACAATCAATCTCCTTTGTTTTGTTGATGTTGAGTGAGAGGTTATTTTCCTGGCACACCACACTCCCAGAGCCCTCACCTCCTCCCTGTAGGCTGTCTCGTCATTGTTGGTAATCAAGCCTACTACTGTTGTGTCGTTTGCAAACTTGATGATTGAGTTGGAGGCGTGCTTGGCCACGCAGTCATGGGTGAACAGGGAGTACAGGAGGGGGCTGAGCACGCACCCTTGTGGGGCCCCAGTGTTGAGGATCAGCGAAGTGGATATGTTGTTTCCTACCTTCACCACCTGGGGGCGGCCCGTCAGGAAGTCCAGGACCCAGTTGCACAGGGCGGGGTTCAGACCCAGGGCCTCGAGCTTAATGATGAGCTTGGAGGGTACTATGGTGTTGAATGCTGAGCTATAGTCAATGAACAGCATTCTTACATAGGTATTCCTCTTGTCCAGATGGGATAGGGCAGTGTGCAGTGTGATGGCGATTGCATCGTCTGTGGATCTATTGGGGCGGTAAGCAAATTGAAGTGGGTCTAGGGTGTCAGGTAAGGTAGAGGTGATATGATCCTTGACTAGTCTCTCAAAGCACTTCATGATGACAGAGGTGAGTGCTACGGGGCGATAGTCATTTAGTTCAGTTACCTTTGCTTTCTTGTGTACAGGAACAATGGTGGCCATCTTGAAGCATGTGGGAACAGCAGACTGGGAAAGGGAGAGATTGAATATGTCCATAAACACACCCAGCCAGCTGGTCTGCACATGCTCTGAGGACGGGGCTAGGGATGCCGTCTGGGCCGGCAGCTTTGCGGGGGTTAACATGCTTAAATGTCTTAATCACGTCGGCCACGGAGAAGGAGAGGCCACAGTCCTTGGTAGCGGGCCGCGTCGGTGGCACTGTGTTTCCCTCAAAGCGGGCGAAGAAGGTGTTTTAGCTTGTCAGGACGTCGGTGTCGGCGACGTGGCTGGTTTTCCTTTTGTAGTCCGTGATTGTCTGTAGACCCTGCCACATACGTCTCGTGTCTGAGCCGTTGAATTGCGACTCCACTTTGTCTCTATACTGATGTTTTGCCAGTTTAATTGCCTTGGGGAGTGAGTAGCTACACTGTTTGTATTCTGCCATAGTCCCAGTCACCTTGCCATGGTTGAATGCGGTGGGTTCGCGCTTTCAGATTTGTGCGAATGCTGCCGTCTATCCACGGTTTCTGGTTAGGGTAGGTTTTAATAGTCACAGTGGGCACAACATCACCTATACACAAATATTTACATTTACATTTACATTTTAGTCATTTAGCAGACGCTCTTATCCAGAGCGACTTACAGGAGCAATTTAGGTTAAGTGCCTTGCTCAAGGGCACATTTACGTCATTTAGCAGACGCTCTTATCCAGAGCGACTACAAATTGGTGCATTCACCCTATAGCCAGTGGGATAACCACTTTACAATTATACTATTTTTTATTTATTTATTTATTTTTTTTTTTTTTGGGGGGGGGGGGGGGGGGGGGGGGGGGGGGGGGGGGGGGGGGAAGGGATTACTTTATCCTATCCCAGGTGTTCCTTAAAGAGGTGGGGTTTCAAATGTCTCCGGAAGGTGGTGAGTGACTCTGCTGTCCTGGCATCGTGAGGGAGCTTGTTCCACCATTGGGGTGCCAGAGCAGCGAACAGCTTTGACTGGGCTGAGCGGGGAACTATGCTTCCGCAGAGGAAGGGGAGCCAGCAGGCCAGAGGTGGATGAACGCAATGCCTCTCGCCTGGGTGTAGGGACTGATCAGATCCTGAAGGTACGGAGGTGCCGTTCCCCTCACTGCTCCATAGGCAAGCACCATGGTCTTGTAACGGATGCGAGCTTCAACTGGAAGCCAGTGGAGTGTGCGGAGGAGGGGTTGACGTGAGAGAACTTGGGAAGGTTGAACACCAGACGGGCTGCGGCATTCTGGATGAGTTGTAGGGGTTTAATGGCACAGGCAGGGAGCCCAGCCAACAGCGAGTTGCAGTAATCCAGACGGGAGATGACAAGTGCCTGGATTAGGACCTGTGCCGCTTCCTGTGTAAGGCAGGGTCGTACTCTCCGAATGTTGTAGAGCATGAACCTGTGCAGGATCGGGTCACCGCCTTGATGTTAGCGGAGAACGACAGGGTGTTGTCCAGGGTCACGCCAAGGCTCTTCGCACTCTGGGAGGAGGACACAACGGAGTTGTCAACCGTGATGGCGAGATCATGGAACGGGGCAGTCCTTCCCCGGGAGGAAGAGCAGCTCCGTCTTGCCAGGGTTCAGCTTGAGGTGGTGAGCCGTCATCCATACTGATATGTCGGCCAGACATGCAGAGATGCGATTCGCCACCTGGTTATCAGAAGGGGGAAAGGAGAAGATTAGTTGTGTATCGTCAGCGTAGCAATGATAGGAGAGGCCATGTGAGGATATGACAGAGCCAAGTGACTTGGTGTATAGGGAGAAAAGGAGAGGGCCTAGAACTGAGCCCTGGGGGACACCAGTGGTGAGAGCACGTGGTGTGGAGACAGCTTCTCGCCACGCCACTTGGTAGGAGCGACCGGTCAGGTAGGACGCAATCCAGGAGTGAGCCGCGCCGGAGATGCCCAGCTCGGAGAGGGTGGAGAGGAGGATCTGATGGTTCACTGTATCAAAGGCAGCAGACAGGTCTAGAAGGACAAGAGCAAGAGCACAACTAATCTTCTCCTTTCCCCCTTCTGATAACCAGGTGGCGAATCGCATCTCTGCATGTCTGGCAGACATATCAGTATGGATGACGGATCACCACCTCAAGCTGAACCTTGGCAAGACGGAGCTGCTCTTCCTCCCGGGGAAGTACTGCCCGTTCCATGATCTCGCCATCACGGTTAACAACTCCGTTGTGTCCTCCTCCCAGAGTGCGAAGAGCCTTGGCGTGACCCTGGACAACACCCTGTCGTTCTCCGCTAACATCAAGGCGGTGACCCGATCCTGCAGGTTCATGCTCTACAACATTTGGAGAGTACGACCCTGCCTTACACAGGAAGCGGCACAGGTCCTAATCCAGGCACTTGTCATCTCCCGTCTGGATTACTGCAACTCGCTGTTGGCTGGGCTCCCTGCCTGTGCCATTAAACCCCTACAACTCATCCAGAATGCCGCAGCGCGTCTGGTGTTCAACCTTCCCAAGTTTCTCTCACGTCACCCCGCTCCTCCGCACACTCCACTGGCTTCCAGTTGAAGCTCGCATCTGTTACAAGACCATGGTGCTTGCCTATGGAGCTGTGAGGGGATCGGCACCTCTGTACCTTCAGGCTCTGATCAGTCCCTACACCCAACCGAGGGCATTGCGTTCATCCACCTCTGGCCTGCTGGCTCCCCTTCCTCTGCGGAAGCATAGTTTCCCGCTCAGCCCAGTCAAAAATAAATGCAGCCTCAGGATATGTGGTTTCCACCTTGCATAAAGTCCAGTAAAGTTCTTGAGGCCGTCGTGTTGTCATTTTACATTTCAGTCATTTAGCGGACGCTCTTATCCAGAGCGACTTACAGTCAGTGAGTACATTACTTTTCTTTTATTCATACTGGCCCCCCGTGGGAATCGAACCCACAACCTGGTGTTGCAAACGCCATGCTCTACCAACTGAGCTACATCCCTGCCGGCCATTCCCTCCCCTACCCTGGACGACGCTGGGCCAATTGTGCGCCGCCCCGTGGTATCGGCTTGAAGGGGGATATACACGGCCGTGACTATAACCGAATAGAATTATCTTGAGAGATAATATGGTCGGCATTTGATTGTGAGATATTCTAGGTCGGGTGAACAGAAGGACTCGATTTCCTGTATGTTACTACAATTACACCATGAGTCGTTAATCATGAAACACACACCTCCGCCCTTCTGCTTCCTTCGGAGAGATATTTATTCCTGTCTGCGCGATGAACTGAGAACCCATCTGGCTGGACCGATTTCGATAGAATATCCCCAGAGAGCCACGTTTCCGTGAAACAGAGTATGTTACAGGCCTTGATGTAAGAAATCCTTGCCCGTAATTCGTCGACTTTGTTAACCAAAGATTGAACATTAGCGAGTAGGATACTTGGAAGCGGTGGGTGGTGTGCGCGCCTCCTAAGTCGGACCAGCAGGCCGCTCCGAGTGCCTCTCCTCCGCTGGCAATGTTTTGGGTCAGCCGCTGGAATCAGTTCAGTTGCACTGGGGAGAGCAAACAAAGGATAAAGTCGTATTCTTGGTCGTAATGCTGGTGAGTTACCACCGCTCTGATATCCAATAGTTTTTCCCGGCTGTATGTAATGATGCAAAACACTTTCTGAGCTAATAATGTAAAAAAAAAAAAGACATAAAAAAAAAATAATATATACTGCAAAAGTTTCCTAAGAGCTAGTCGCGAGGCCGCCATCTTCGTCGGCGCCAGGATATCGATAATAGTATATTGTTCCTTGTACCCAAACATGAGGGGTGTCTTCGTCATTGTCTTATGCTGAGGGCAGCGTCGAAGCCGTAGGCTAGGCTGTGTTACTGTGCATGGATAGCATACCTGAAAAATTAACCAATGATGGGGCTCCATCCTGTCGTCAAAGTTATCAAGTTATCAAGTTTTATTAGTCGTAGGCTATGTAAGACTACGGGATACGCATTGGTATACATCGTCAAAACGAAATGCTTACTTGTCCCCCTTGTGTGTTGGGTTTGATGTGCTTTATCGAAGAAGAAGAAGTCTTGAGCTTCCTTGGAAGTGGAAAAAACGTGCGTGTTGTGTTCAGGAAGGTCAAGATGAGTTTTTTTGCCAGGTGGATTAAGCCGCATCTCAAGCTTAGTTTTTTGCGTCGCTGGGATCTCACCTCGTCGTAGGTCTCCCTCTGTTTTGGCAGTTCGCCACTCAGGTCTGGGTAGATGCCGATGGATTCCGCTGCAAGGGCGAACAATTCGCCGCTTGACTTCAAAAGCTGTGGCTCCATCCATACAATCATACAGCGAGAGCCGTTAAGGATTTCTATTGGAGAAGCAGTTTCTGCCTATCTTCTTACTGTGCTGTACTTTGGGCACGTTCGAGCGGATCACTTTTGTCAAGTCGTTGACCCGTCGTTGGTCACCGGCCTCTTCTAAAGTACGTTGCATTATGTGGATAATAATGATCAGGCTTGCACCCTACGTAACGACTGCGTGAACTTTTTACCAAAAAAAAACAGTGTGATCAAAAGGTCAGGAAGTTTTTGACTGCAATGAACTGCAAGTTTCTGCAGTCGCTCTTCTCCAGCTTCCTCCTGCAGCCATCGCCTGCATTGTGGGAGGTTATATTGCCAACCAATCATTACAGTGTTTTTTGTTTGACCCACACGCGTGGACGTAAACCAAAGACATGACTGAAACAGCGACCAACTTCGCCATGATTCACGTATACACTGGATATCTACAAATGGAATGTGATATTCAGGGGCGGCAGGTAGCTTAGTGGGTAAGAGCGTTGTGCCAGTAACCGAAAGGTCGCTGGTTCTAATCCCCCCGAGCCGACTAGGTGAAAAATCTGTCGATGTGCCCTTAAGCAAGGCACTTAACCCTAATTGCTCCTGTAAGTCGCTCTGCATAAGAGCGTCTGCTAAATGACTAAAATGTAAAATATTTGAGGCTCTCTCACAAAGTGATTGTACAATGTCCACACACGCATATTTCCAGTGTGTGATATGGGGGTTGAAGACACGCTTGTTTTCGACCGTACAAATTAAAAACGTGTACGAACAATGGCAACACCATGTTGCATTGAGCCTTGCTGTTGGGAAAACCACATCAGTGTCCGACTTTCGGCTTTCGCAGATGCACATCCCCTTGACTTTACTTCTCGACTTCCGTCTGCGGTCGGCTGCTTCAGCTTCCCCCCTCAAACGAGCACTTTGTCTTAAAAAAAAAAAATTATAACTTTTTTTTACAAACAAATATCAACAAACAAAAGAGAAATAGTCACATGCAAAACAAACATACATATAAAAACTATTTACATTTCCAGGAATCCTAAAGAAACAAATCATATTAATTAATAATACAACAAGTTTTAATTGCCTTTTCGTTTTTCATTTTAGTTAAAAGTAGTGCCATATTGTTTAAATTCATTTATAAACTTGAAAAAAGTTAGGTTTTGAATTAGACCATTTGCAAATATGAAATGTACCTAATATTATTAGCAGTTAAATATACTACATTTTTATCAATGTCAGAATTTCTGAAATAAATCATTATATCAAAACCATTAAATTGTACAACCTGTCCTGTTTTCTTTGTTACAAAGTTCTGTATGTCAATCCCAAAATTTCGACTATAAATACAGGTAAGAAAAACTAATGAAGAACTGTCTCCTTCTCCATTCCACAGAAATCAAACCCATCAAGTCACGCCAGATGTTTGACGAGTTCCCGCGATATTCTTTGAGTTTTACTGATGGGGTTAGTTTCCGGTAGCCCCGCCCCTTTTCGCTCTTGTTTTCCTCCATTTTGGTAGCTGCTAACGTAGCTAGCTAGTTGAGAAGAAAACCAGCAGAGGAAAAAACATTGAAAACTAAAAGCATCTGCTTCATTTTTAGAAGATCCAGACAGGTTCGTGTCACGTTTTCTAATCTTTGGAAGTATTTTCTTAATTCATTGGAAATGTTGAACGATTGTCTGACGTGAATGTGAGATGGGATGTGCCGTAGCTACTTAGCTAGCAAGCTAACGTTCGTTTTGCTGCCTCCTGGTTGCCAAGGTAATGCTAGCGATCTAGACGAGGGAGGATTTTGTGCAAATGTGCATATTCAGAATCTTAGCCAGAATTGTGTTGGGTGTAACGGGTGGTTCAAACTGGTGACTTCACTCGCTCTGATACCTTGAAGCAGTTGTTTCCCCTTGTTCGGCAAGAGCCATGGCGTTTGTGGAGCGATAGGTAACGATACTTCGAGTGTGACTGGTTCGACCTCATGTTGGGGGCGCATATGGAAAGTAGCAGCTACCTAACTTGCAAGCTAGTTAACAAACTTGGTCGTAATTAGTCCCACGGGCCACCCATTCAACAATGTGTTGTTCCGTGACCCTAGAAACGAAACTGCAAAAATGTCAACAACATTGTGTAGATAACGTTATGAACATGAACACTTTCCAAAACTTGTAAACACTCTCCGCCACATGCCCTGTTAGAGCTGCCCCATTGCTCGCCGCCATTGGACTCTGGAGCAGTGGAAACACGTCCTCTGGAGGGATGAATCACGCTTCACCATCTGGCATTCCGACGGAGGAATCTGGGTTTGGCGAACGCTACCTGCCCCAATGCATAGTGCCAACTTTATAGTTTGATGGAGGAGGAATACTGTAATGGTCTGGGGCTGTTTTTCATGGTTCAGGCTCCATAGTTCCAGTGAAGGGAAATCTTAATGCTACAGAAGACAATGACATTCTAGACGATTTTGTGCTTCCAACTTTGTGGCAACAGTTTGGGGAAGGCCCTTTTCTGTTTTAGCATGCCAATCAATCAAATGTATTTATAAAGCCCTTTTTACATCAGCAGATGTCACAAAGTGCTATACAGAAACCCAGCATAAAACCCCAAACAATTCCCCCCCGTGCACAAAGCGAGGTCCATACAGAAATGGTTTGTCGAGATCGGTGTGGAAGAACTTGACTGGCCTGCACAGAGCCCTGACCTCAACCCCATCGAACACCTTTGGGATGAATTGGAACACGACTGTAAGCCAGGCCTAATTGCCCAACATCAGTGCCTGACCTCACTAATGCTCTTGTGGCTGAATGGAAGCAAGTCCCCGCAGCAATGTTCCAACATCTAGTGGAAAGCCTTCCCAGAAGAGTGGAGGCTGTTATAGCAGCAAAGGGGGGACCAACTCCATATGAATGCCCATGATTTTGGAATGAGATGTTTGACGAGCTGGTGTCTACATACTTTTGGCGATGTAGTGTACTTTGGTGATATCGTTATCAACCTACTGCATACCCACCCCTTACAAATATACAGTTTCGTGTGCTATTAGCATGCTGACACTCATTATGACAGACTGGTAGAATAGCTAGCCAACGCTAGCCTTCACTCATTATGACAGACTGGTAGAATAGCTAGCCATCGCTAGCATTCACTTATTATGACAGACTGGTAGAATAGCTAGCCAACGCTAGCATTCACTCATTATGACAGACTGGTAGAATAGCTAGCCAACGCTAGCATTCACTCATTATGACAGACTGGTAGAATAGCTAGCCAATTATGACGCTAGCATTCACTCATTAGCATTGACAGACTGGTAGAATAGCTAGCCAACGCTAGCCTTCACTCATTATGACAGACTGGTAGAATAGCTAGCCAACGCTAGCCTTCACTCATTATGACAGACTGGTAGAATAGCTAGCCATCGCTAGCCTTCACTCATTATGACAGACTGGTAGAATAGCTAGCCAACGCTAGCCTTCACTCATTATGACACACTGGTAGAATAGCTAGCCATCGCTAGCCTTCACTCATTATGACACACTGGTAGAATAGCTAGCCATCGCTAGCATTCACTGGTTGTGAAGTAACGTTTGAGTGTAATGGTTGACTGGTGACTATTGTCGTAGAATTACAACATTACGTTAATCACATTTACTTTTATATTAGAATGTATTCCTATATTAGTACATTCACACGGTCTGTTCTTCTGAGAGGCGACATTATAGGGTTTTTAGAACTCTCTAGTGTCTGTGTGGAACTGAGATGAGCCTCTGAGATTGACCTCTGACAGTCGATTTTAATAATAATAAACCATATGCCATTTAGCAGACGCTTTTATCCAAAGCGACTTACAGTCATGCGCGCATACATTTTTTTTTGTGTGTGTATGTATGGGGGTCCCGGGGATCGAACCCACTACCTTTTGGCGTTACAAGCGCCGTGCTCTACCAGCTGAGCTACAGAGGACCATTTTTACTATGGCTTGGTGATAAGACAACATTCCATTCCATGATTAGTGTCTGTGTGCTTGTCTGTCGGTGCCAGGGAGACCCAATCTCCAGTTGATTTATCCCATATGGCAGATGAATACTGGACTCCATTATTCTGAGTAAAGGGCTTAGTATCCTATGTTGCATTAGTATTTTTGTATAAACAAGCAGTAAATGAACTAGAGACAGATATTTGGCTCCATGTAAATCTTGATGTCTGTTGCATGAGAGCACAATCTACCTTTTTTGTGTAATTTCACGTATCTGTTCTTCGTCACAAGGACTCAGACTATAAAGAGTTTGTAACCCAATCCTGTTTATTTGGGTTTTAGCTCTACACCATTGGGTGACCGTTAACGCTCCATTATTGCAGCAATTAATAAAGTTAAATTGTTTTGAGGAAATCTAAAATGTCTCTCCTTTTGATTAGAATAATTACCACGACACTATGACATGAGTGTATATCATTCACAACGTTTGGATGGGAGCTATAATCCAGTAGTAGAAAAGAAAGTAAAGCATGTGTGATGTTTACAGCTTGAATTCATACTTGGCTCAGCTGCTTTTCAATGGGGGAAAGATTACTTCTGTAACCCCACTTCTGTGATTTTAGTTGAAAACGTCCCTTCACCTTATGGAGCTATGGACAAACGGAACAATTGACCCTTCGCTAAGACCTGCTCCCAGAATTTTGGGCAACCAATCGCAACGCTCCAACGGATAGCAACTGTTGTCGAGTCCGATACCTTGGGACAAGCTCACGTTTGAAACACATGAAGGGCAGTGGGGGGGAAACGGAGTAAAAAAAAAAAAATGATGGCTAAATAATTGTGCACCAGGGGTACTTGCTACTGCGATTCCTGAAATGCACAGCCTCTTGGAGTATTTTTTTTTCCAGATTCCAAAATTGTGAGGTATTCAGTGTGAGGTATTCACACTGCAGTGTTTCAGAGACAGCACTATCCCCGCTCTTCAAAGAGAAAGTGAGGTATTCACACTGCAGTGTTTCAGACAGCACTATCCCCGCTCTTCAAAGAGAAAGTGAGGTATTCACACTGCAGTGTTTCAGACAGCACTATCCCTGCTCTTCAAAGAGAAAGTGAGGTATTCACACTGCAGTGTTTCAGACAGCACTATCCCTGCTCTTCAAAGAGAAAGTGAGGTATTCACACTGCAGTGTTTTCAGACAGCACTATCCCTGCTCTTCAAAGAGAAAGTGAGGTATTCACACTGCAGTGTTTCAGACAGCACTATCCCTGCTCTTCAAAGAGAAAGTGAGGTATTCACACTGCAGTGTTTCAGACAGCACTATCCCCGCTCTTCAAAGAGAAAGTGAGGTATTCACACTGCAGTGTTTCAGACAGCACTATCCCTGCTCTTCAAAGAGAAAGTGAGGTATTCACACTGCAGTGTTTCAGACAGCACTATCCCCGCTCTTCAAAGAGAAAGTGAGGTATTCACACTGCAGTGTTTCAGACAGCACTATCCCTGCTCTTCAAAGAGAAAGTGAGGTATTCACACTGCAGTGTTTCAGACAGCACTATCCCTGCTCTTCAAAGAGAAAGTGAGGTATTCACACTGCAGTGTTTCAGACAGCACTATCCCCGCTCTTCCAAAGAGAAAGTGAGGTATTCACGCTGCAGTGTTTCAGACAGCACTATCCCCGCTCTTCCAAAGAGAAAGTGAGGTATTCACACTGCAGTGTTTCAGACAGCACTATCCCCGATTATGTGAATGCTTCCATACAGCCTTTACACAGTAGGTAATGTAGAGTATAGCACAGATCATTTTTCAACCAACCTTTACTCGGCGATACTTACTCAATTCTAGAGTGGAAGGCAACACGTCTTCTAAACTTCCATGTTGTCAAGTTGCAGGGGGTTCGTTTGAATTCTGAAAATGCTCCGTAATTGAATTAAATGTTTTTTGCTTCATGAAGGAATCCAACAACGTGTGCTCCGCCATTTTGTCTATTTCAAAGCTTCTCTCGAGACAGGTGAGTGTCTTGGTGGAATGCAACACTCTGGGGTGGACACCCACCTGTCTCAATCCATGAGAGAAGCTTTGAAATAGACAAGATGGCGGCGTACACAATTGTTGAATTACTTCATGGATTGTGTTTTAATTTCATTGTGTATTAAAAACATAGTTTGAGATCATTGTGAGGGGATTCCGCCAGCGGTTAGAAGGGGGAATTGGGCTTCCCGGGAAAAATGTTGTCAGAGATTGCAACAGTAACCAAAGGGGGGTGGGGCTTGGCGAAGGGGCAATTGTAACTAAGTTGTAACATGGCATCCTCAATGTTGGTAGGGGAAATTACCCCAAATGCGCTATGATTTTGCAATTTTACATTTTTTGATTTAAAAATATTACAAGTCTTTAACCACACAGTGTTAATATTCCTAAAATGATCTACTTAATGATGTTGAGACTTTGCAGTTTTGTTTCCGATGTCACGGGAATGCCTTTTCTGAAGCCTTTTTTGGTGGGTGACCTTGGACTATAGGTCACGCCCCCATCTCCAGCGCCCGCATCACTCTCAGCCACACGGCCTCAAACGGCACCATTTCATTTCTCTCCGTCGCCCAGGCACTTTCAACATTTTACATAATAAAAGCATTTGACCGTCCCATTGTGTTTAACGGTGGAGGATTTGGTTGATTTCCAGTTTTTAAAGTGTATACGTTTTTTTTTTTTCAAGATGATTGATTGAGAAAAGTATTGTCCAACCCGTCAGGTATCTCACTGCTCTTTCATACGCCGTGTCTTGAAATATGCAGACAGACAGACAGATTAAAAGTACATTCACGTTGTACATTACTTCTGACAGCCAACTTTCTAGCTCCGCCCGTAACCTCTGGACTTTATAGCGTTCCCAGAAGGCGTGGATTATTGAGTCATTGTTAGTTTTCCCACTTAAGACATGACTCTGCCCGTTGTGCTGTAGAATTTGAGAATTTAGTGTCTTGTGTAGTAATACATTCTGTACATTGGTTTATACTGGATTAAGCGTCCATTTTGGTTAACTGTAATTATCGTTAGTTATGTTCCAACATTCCCTCCATCTTGTGCCAATATCAGTTATTTTGTCTTGGTTCCAATAGTTTATATTTTATTCTAAGAGATTGTCCGTTGAATGGGCTCTCTGCATGATGTTATATCTTACCGATCATATGAATATCCTTTTCTGACTCTAGGGTTCCCTCAAGATTGCTTTGATGTCCAAAATATTTTTAAAATCGAAATGTGTTGATATTAAACTTTTTTAAAAGTTGCGTGTATTTGAAAATATCGGTCAGTCCAAAATTCCTTTTTAATTCTGCCGTGGAAATCCATTTATTTCCTGTTACCAAGTCATTTACGGTTTCTGTGCCTTTTTAATTTTCCGTGTAGCACTTTTTAGTTATTTCCAACTCATTTTCTCATGGCTCTCTCTGCAGCAATCAATCACATTTAAAGCCAGATCGTTGTTGAAGATGTTCATAATGGCCCGCAGGGTCAAATAATAATCCCAGTGGTTATAGAGGGTGCAACAGGTCAGCACCTCAGGAGTAAATGTCACTTGGCTTTTCATAGACGAGCAGACATGGTGAGCAATATGTTTTGGAACCTCGAGTCGCAATAAAATCACAGTATCGAATCGCAATACATATACAATGGTGAAAATCGCAATACATATACAATGGTGAAAATCACAATACATATAGAATGGGGAAAATCACAATACATATGTATTGCGATTCTCACGATTCTATATCATATTGGCACCTAAGTAATTTCCAACTTGTTGTGTAACGTTTATTTCCGATGAGCACCGATACGTTTTCTCTATAATTTCTCTTCATATGACAAGGATTGAAAAGGAGATTGTCGACTTGATTCATGATGGTGACCGCTAGCTTTGGTGGCCTGGGCTAGTCTAGCAGCTAGGGCCATTTCCTTCAGTGTGTACATACAGGCCTATTGATGTACACTGAACTAAAATATAAATGCAACATGTAAAGTGTTGGTCCCATGTTTCTTGAGCTGAAATAAAAGATCCCAGATCTCTCAAATGTTGTGCTGCAATTGTTTCGGGGTTCCTGATAGTGAGCATTTCAACCTTTGCCAAGATAATCCGTCCACCATGACAAGTGTGGCAATATCAAGAAGCTGATTTAAACAGCATGATCATTACACAGGTGCACCTTGTGCTGGGGACAATTTTTAAAGGCCACTCTAAAAATGTGCAATGTTTTGTCACGCAACACAATGCCACAGATGTCTCAGGGTTTTTGAGGGCGTGTGCAATTGGCATGCTGACTGCAGGAATGTCCAGCAGAGCTGTTGCCATATAATTTAATGTTCATTTCTCTACTGTAAGCCGCCTCCACCGTCGTTTTAGAGAATTTGGCAGTACGTCCAACCGACCTCAAAACCGCAGACCAGGCCCACCCACGGCTCCGCCCCCTGCCCAGTCATGTGAAATCCAGATATTAGGGCCTAATGATTTTAGTTCAATTGACTGATATCCTTGGAAATTGTCGCATGTTGCGTTTTTTTATAATTTTTTTGTTCAGTATAGTTACATATTTCAATATGGACAGTCCAGGGTTATTTTACCCCCCTGATCTTGATGATGAAGGACCATACCAGACGCTTTTCGAATAACATAAATAGTCAGATTAAATAATAACAGTTCACTAACATTATTCATACAAAGTGTGGGGGGGGAAATTGCCGCAGTAGATTGGCCGTGGTAAACAGTGAAATACTTTCTTTCTGTTGTACAGAGTGCTTGTGAAATAGATATATATCTTTCTGTTGTACAGAGTGCTTGTGAAATATATATATATATCTTTCTGTTGTACAGAGTGCTTGTGAAATAGATATATCTTTCTGTTGTACAGAGTGCTTGTCAAATAGATATATCTTTCTGTTGTACAGAGTGCTTGTCAAATAGATATATCGCCTTTTAGTCTGTTCAAAAAACGACTACGTTGTTCCGTCGACAAAAACCAACCAAAGGGTGGTGTACGGTAGCGAAGGAACATCTAATAGAAGTGGTCTTAGGCAAACCACCTAGGATTAGTTTACCCCACGTGAACCACGCAGAACTATAACTAACTGTTTGGGTCCGTGTAGTTGAACTGTTCTGTTCTGTCTGCCAGGATGAGGAAGAGGACGAGAGAGCTTGAAGACGGGTCACCTGACTCTGACCAGCCAACCAAGATGTTCTCCAAGTATGAGGTAAGCAGCCTGGTCATATTCTGTTGGCGTGACTCTTTAATTTTGGCTTTCTGTTGTGGAATGATTTGGTACGTTGTGCCCTGCTGAACACAACCCTGGTACATATAGTATGGCTGCTGAACACAACCCTGGTACATATAGGATGGCTGCTGAACACAACCCTGGTACATCTAGGATGGCTGCTGAACACAACCCTGGTACATATAGTATGGCTGCTGAACACAACCCTGGTACATATAGTATGGCTGCTGAACACAACCCTGGTACATCTAGGATGGCTGCTGAACACAACCCTGGTACATCTAGGATGGCTGCTGAACACAACCCTGGTACATATAGGATGGCTGCTGAACACAACCCTGGTACATCTAGGATGGCTGCTGAACACAACCCTGGTACATCTAGGATGGCTGCTGAACACAACCTTGGTACATATAGGATGGCTGCTGAACACAACCCTGGTACATCTAGGATGGCTGCTGAACACAACCCTAAATCTAGGAGGCTACATCTAGGATGGCTGCTGAACACAACCCTGGTACATCTAGGATGGCTGCTGAACACAACCCTGGTACATCTAGGATGGCTGCTGAACACAACCCTGGTACATCTAGGATGGCTGCTGAACACAACCCTGGTACATCTAGGATGGCTGCTGAACACAACCCTGGTACATATAGTATGGCTGCTGAACACAACCCTGGTACATATAGAGCCCTGGCTGCTGAACACAACCCTGGTACATCTAGGATGGCTGCTGAACACAACCCTGGTACATCTAGGATGGCGGCTGAACACAATTATTTAGATGGTGACTCTGTAGAGCCCTGAAATGAGACGGTGACTCTGTAGAGCCCTGAAATGAGACGGTGACTCTGTAGAGCCCTGAAATGAGACGGTGACTCTGTAGAGCCCTGAAATGAGACGGTGACTCTGTAGAGCCCTGAAATGAGACGGTGACTCTGTAGAGCCCTGAAATGAGACGGTGACTCTGTAGAGCCCTGAAATGAGACGGTGACTCTGTAGAGCCCTGAAATGAGACGGTGACTCTGTAGAGCCCTGAAATTCACTCACAAAGACGACGAAGGAGCATCACGCTCTCCCTCTCCTCCATGTAAAGAAATTAGACTGCAACCAACCACAGCGCACACAGGCACCGGGAGGCGGGACAGACAGCAGACTGTCAAACCAGCAGTGTTTCCCTGTCATCAATGGCTTTGTGACTGACAGGCGCCTGTCCTATCAATAGATGAATGGTGAAATAGAACTCAACAGCTGTGTTAACTACCTGGTGACTAGCGCACCATGGTGAAATAGAACTCAACAGCTGTGTTAACTACCTGGTGACTAGCGCACCATGGTGAAATAGAACTCAACAGCTGTGTTAACTACCTGGTGACTAGCGCACCATGGTGAAATAGAACTCAACAGCTGTGTTAACTACCTGGTGACTAGCGCACCATGGTGAAATAGAACTCAACAGCTGTGTTAACTACCTGGTGACTAGCGCACCATGGTGAAATAGGACTCAACAGCTGTGTTAACTACCCGGTGACTAGCGCACCATGGTGAAATAGAACTCAACAGCTGTGTTTAACTACCTGGTGACCAGCGCACCATGGTGAAATAGAACTCAACAGCTGTGTTAACTACCTGGTGACCAGCGCACCATGGTGAAATAGGACTCAACAGCTGTGTTAACTACCTGGTGACTAGCGCACCATGGTGAAATAGGACTCAACAGCTGTGTGTTACTACCTGGTGACTAGCGCACCATGGTGAAATAGAACTCAACAGCTGTGTTAACTACCTGGTGACTAGCGCACCATGGTGAAATAGAACTCAACAGCTGTGTTAACTACCTGGTGACTAGCGCACCATGGTGAAATAGAACTCAACAGCTGTGTTAACTACCTGGTGACTAGCGCACCATGGTGAAATAGAACTCAACAGCTGTGTTAACTACCTGGTGACTAGCGCACCATGGTGAAATAGAACTCAACAGCTGTGTTAACTACCCGGTGACCAGCGCACCATGGTGAAATAGAACTCAACAGCTGTGTTAACTACCTGGTGACTAGCGCACCATGGTGAAATAGAACTCAACAGCTGTGTTAACTACCTGGTGACTAGCGCACCATGGTGAAATAGAACTCAACAGCTGTGTTAACTACCTGGTGACTAGCGCACCATGGTGAAATAGAACTCAACAGCTGTGTTAACTACCTGGTGACTAGCGCACCATGGTGAAATAGAACTCAACAGCTGTGTTAACTACCTGGTGACTAGCGCACCATGGTGAATAGAACTCAACAGCTGTGTTAACTACCTGGTGACTAGCGCACCATGGTGAAATAGGACTCAACAGCTGTGTTAACTACCTGGTGACTAGCGCACCATGGTGAAATAGAACTCAACAGCTGTGTTAACTACCTGGTGACTAGCGCACCATGGTGAAATAGAACTCAACAGCTGTGTTAACTACCTGGTGACTAGCGCACCATGGTGAAATAGAACTCAACAGCTGTGTTAACTACCTGGTGACTAGCGCACCATGGTGAAATAGAACTCAACAGCTGTGTTAACTACTACCTGGTGACTAGCGCACCATGGTGAAATAGGACTCAACAGCTGTGTTAACTACCTGGTGACTAGCGCACCATGGTGAAATGAAATAGGACTCAAACAGCTGTGTTAACTACCTGGTGACTAGCGCACCATGGTGAAATAGAACTCAACAGCTGTGTTAACTACCCGGTGACTAGCGCACCATGGTGAAATAGGACTCAACAGCTGTGTTAACTACCTGGTGACTAGCGCACCATGGTGAAATAGGACTCAACAGCTGTGTTAACTACCTGGTGACTAGCGCACCATGGTGAAATAGGACTCAACAGCTGTGTTAACTACCTGGTGACTAGCGCACCATGGTGAAATAGAACTCAACAGCTGTGTTAACTACCTGGTGACTAGCGCACCATGGTGAAATAGAACTCAACAGCTGTGTTAACTACCTGGTGACTAGCGCACCATGGTGAAATAGAACTCAACAGCTGTGTTAACTACCTGGTGACTAGCGCACCATGGTGAAATAGAACTCAACAGCTGTGTTAACTACCTGTGACTAGCGCACCATGGTGAAATAGGACTCAACAGCTGTGTTAACTACCTGGTGACTAGCGCACCATGGTGAAATAGAACTCAACAGCTGTGTTAACTACCTGGTGACTAGCGCACCATGGTGAAATAGAACTCAACAGCTGTGTTAACTACCTGGTGACCAGCGCACCATGGTGAAATAGACTACTCAACAGCTGTGTTAACTACCTGGTGACTAGCGCACCATGGTGAAATAGCACTCAACAGCTGTGTTAACTACCTGGTGACTAGCGCACCATGGTGAAATAGAACTCAACAGCTGTGTTAACTACCTGGTGACTAGCGCACCATGGTGAAATAGAACTCAACAGCTGTGTTAACTACCTGGTGACTAGCGCACCATGGTGAAATAGAACTCAACAGCTGTGTTAACTACCTGGTGACTAGCGCACCATGGTGAAATAGAACTCAACAGCTGTGTTAACTACCTGGTGACTAGCGCACCATGGTGAAATAGGACTCAACAGCTGTGTTAACTACCTGGTGACCAGCGCACCATGGTGAAATAGGACTCAACAGCTGTGTTAACTACCTGGTGACTAGCGCACACATGGTGAAATAGGACTCAAACAGCTGTGTTAACTACCTGGTGACCAGCGCACCATGGTGAAATAGGACTCAACAGCTGTGTTAACTACCTGGTGACCAGCGCACCATGGTGAAATAGAACTCAACAGCTGTGTTAACTACCTGGTGACTAGCGCACCATGGTGAAATAGAACTCAACAGCTGTGTGTTAACTACCTGGTGACTAGCGCACCATGGTGAAATAGGACTCAACAGCTGTGTTAACTACCTGGTGACTAGCGCACCATGGTGAAATAGAACTCAACAGCTGTGTTAACTACCTGGTGACCAGCGCACCATGGTGAAATAGGACTCAACAGCTGTGTTAAATACTACCTGGTGACTAGCGCACCATGGTGAAATAGGACTCAACAGCTGTGTTAACTACCTGGTGACTAGCGCACCATGGTGAAATAGAACTCAACAGCTGTGTTAACTACCTGGTGACTAGCGCACCATGGTGAAATAGAACTCAACAGCTGTGTTAACTACCTGGTGACTAGCGCACCATGGTGAAATAGGACTCAACAGCTGTGTTAACTACCCGGTGACTAGCGCACCATGGTGAAATAGAACTCAACAGCTGTGTTAACTACCTGGTGACTAGCGCACCATGGTGAAATAGGACTCAACAGCTGTGTTGACTAGCGCACCATGGTGAAATAGAACTCAACAGCTTTTACATCACGTTGCAAAGAGTTTACAGTAAACAGTTCCCGTTGCAAAACGTTTTGCTAGGGTGTACCACTAATGAATACGCCCCAGGTGTGTCCAGGTGCAGGGTCAGGTGTGTGTGTTGTGTTCAGGTGTGTGTGTTGTGTTCAGGTGCAGGGTCAGGTGTGTGTGTGTATTAACCAGGTGTGTGTTCTCCCAGGTCCAGGGTCAGGTGTGTGTGTGTATTAACCAGGTGTGTGTGTATTAACCAGGTGTGTGTGTATTAACCAGGTGTGTGTTCTCCCCAGGTCCAGGGTCAGGTGTGTGTGTATTAACCAGGTGTGTGTGTTCTCCCAGGTCCAGGGTCAGGTGTGTGTGTATTAACCAGGTGTGTGTATTAACCAGGTGTGTGTGTATTAACCAGGTGTGTGTTTCTCCCCAGGTCCAGGGTCTGGTGTGTGTGTGTATTAACCAGGTGTGTGTTCTCCCCAGGTCCAGGGTCTGGTGTGTGTGTGTATTAACCAGGTGTGTGTGTGTATTAACCAGGTGTGTGTTCTCCCCAGGTCCAGGGTCAGGTGTGTGTGTGTATTAACCAGGTGTGTGTGTATTAACCAGGTGTGTGTGTGTGTTAACCATGTGTGTGTGTTCTCCCCAGGTGCAGGTTCAGGTGTGTGTGTGTATTAACCAGGTGTGTGTTCTCCCCAGGTCCAGGGTCTGGTGTGTGTGTATTAACCAGGTGTGTGTGTTCTCCCCCAGGTCCAGGGTCAGGTGTGTGTGTGTGTATTAACCAGGTGTGTGTTCTCCCCAGGTCCAGGGTCTGGTGTGTGTGTATTAACCAGGTGTGTGTTCTCCCCCAGGTCCAGGGTCTGGTGTGTGTATTAACCAGGTGTGTGTTCTCCCCAGGTCCAGGGTCCATGGTGTGGTGTGTGTGTGTATTAACCAGGTGTGTGTTTCTCCCCCAGGTGCAGGGTCTGGTGTGTGTGTATTAACCAGGTGTGTGTATTAACCAGGTGTGTGTGTATTAACCAGGTGTGTGTTCTCCCCAGGTCCAGGGGTCAGGTGTGTGTGTGTGTGTATTAAACCAGGTGTGTGTTCTCCCCCCAGGTCCAGGGTCTGTGTGTGTGTGTGTGTATTAACCAGGTGTGTGTTCTCCCCAGGTCCAGGGTCAGGTGTGTGTATTAACCAGGTGTGTGTGTATTAACCAGGTCCAGGGTCAGGTGTGTGTGTATTAACCAGGTGTGTGTAACCCCCAACCAGGTGTGTGTGTATTAACCAGGTGTGTGTGTTCTCCCCAGGTCCAGGGTCAGGTGTGTGTGTATTAACCAGGTGTGTGTTCTCCCCAGGTCCAGGGTCAGGTGTGTGTGTATTAACCAGGTGTGTGTGTGTATTAACCAGGTGTGTGTTTCTCCCAGGTCAAGGGTCTGGTGTGTGTGTGTATTAACCAGGTGTGTGTTCTCCCCAGGTCCAGGGTCTGGTGTGTGTGTATTAACCAGGTGTGTGTGTATTAACCAGGTGTGTGTGTATTAACCAGGTGTGTGTGTCTCCCCAGGTCCAGGGTCTGGTGTGTGTGTGTGTATTAACCAGGTGTGTGTGTTCTCTCCAGGTGCAGGGTCAGGTGTGTGTGTGTGTGTATTAACCAGGTGTGTGTGTATTAAGGTCCAGGTGTGTGTGTGTATTAACCAGGTGTGTGTTCTCCCCAGGTCCAGGGTCTGGTGTGTGTGTGTATTAACCAGGTGTGTGTGTTCTCCCCCAGGTCCAGGGTCAGGTGTGTGTGTGTGTATTAACCAGGTGTGTGTTATTAACCCAGGTGTGTGTGTGTGTATTAACCAGGTGTGTGTTCTCCCCAGGTCCAGGGTCTGGTGTGTGTGTGTATTAACCAGGTGTGTGTTCTCCCCAGGTCCAGGGTCTGGTGTGTGTGTATTAACCAGGTGTGTGTGTGTATTAACCAGGTGTGTGTTTCTCCCCCAGGTGCAGGGTCAGGTGTGTGTGTGTGTTAACCCCCAGGTGTGTGTGTATTAACCAGGTGTGTGTGTGTATTAACCAGGTGTGTGTTCTCCCCAGGTCCAGGGTCAGGTGTGTGTGTGTTAACCAGGTGTGTGTTCTCCCCAGGTCCAGGGTCTGGTGTGTGTGTGTGTATTAACCAGGTGTGTGTGTGTATTAACCAGGTGTGTGTGTTCTCCCCCAGGTCCAGGGTCAGGTGTGTGTGTGTATTAACCAGGTGTGTGTGTGTATTAACCAGGTGTGTGTTCTCCCCAGGTCCAGGGTCTGGTGTGTGTGTGTGTATTAACCAGGTGTGTGTGTGTATTAACCAGGTGTGTGTGTATTAACCAGTGTGTGTGTGTATTAACCAGGTGTGTGTTCTCCCCCAGGTCCAGGGTCAGGTGTGTGTGTGTATTAACCAGGTGTGTGTTCTCCCCAGGTCCAGGGTCAGGTGTGTGTGTATTAACCAGGTGTGTGTATTAACCAGGTGTGTGTGTGTATTAACCAGGTGTGTGTGTATTAACCAGGTGTGTGTATTAACCAGGTGTGTGTGTGTATTAACCAGGTGTGTGTTCTCCCCCAGGTCCAAGGTCTGCTCCAGCAGGAAGTGCATAGTGCCATGAAACAGTCTGAATCCAAGATGGAGTCTCTACTAGAGAGGGTCCAGCTACTGGAATGTGAACCCAAATATGACCTCGCCATACGCAAACTGGAGG
>CM072232.1:51839782-51874782 GCA_036851935.1 Coregonus suidteri | reverse complement strand
AGCCAAGTCTTCACCCCTCTAGACAGAAACTCTCTGACAGTTTCAGACTAGCCAAGTCTTCACCCCTCTAAACAGAAACTCTCTGACAGTTTTCAGACTAGCCAAGTCTTCACCCCCCTCTAAACAGAAACTCTCTGACAGTTTCAGACTAGCCAAGTCTTCACCCCTCTAAACAGAAACTCTCTCTGACAGTTTCAGACTAGCCAAGTCTTCACCCCTCTAAAACAGAAACTCTCTGACAGTTTCAGACTAGCCAAGTCTTCACCCCTCTAAACAGAAACTCTCTGACAGTTTCAGACTAGCCAAGTCTTCACCCCTCTAAACAGAAACTCTCTGACAGTTTCAGACTAGCCAAGTCTTCACCCCTCTAAACAGAAACTCTCTGACAGTTTCAGACTAGCCAAGTCTTCGCCCCTCTAAACAGAAACTCTCTCTGACAGTTTCAGACTAGCCAAGTCTTCACCCCTCTAAACAGAAACTCTCTCTGACAGTTTCAGACTAGCCAAGTCTTCACCCCTCTAAACAGAAACTCTCTGACAGTTTTGACTAGCCAAGTCTTCACCCCCTCCTAAACAGAAACTCTCTGACAGTTTCAGACTAGCCAAGTCTTCACCCCTCTAAACAGAAACTCTCTGACAGTTTCAGACTAGCCAAGTCTTCACCCCTCTAAACAGAAACTCTCTGACAGTTTCAGACTGGCCAAGTCTTCACCCCTCCTAAACAGAAACTCTCTCTGACAGTTTCAGACTAGCCAAGTCTTCACCCCTCCTAAACAGAAACTCTCTCTGACAGTTTCAGACTAGCCAAGTCTTCACCCCTCCTAAACAGAAACTCTCTCTGACAGTTTCAGACTAGTCAAGTCTTCACCCCTCTAAACAGAAAAACTCTCTGACAGTTTCAGACTAGCCAAGTCTTCACCCCTCCTAAACAGAAAAACTCTCTGACAGTTTCAGACTAGCCAAGTCTTCACCCCTCCTAAACAGAAACTCTCTCTGACAGTTTCAGACTAGCCAAGTCTTCACCCCTCCTAAACAGAAACTCTCTCTGACAGTTTCAGACTAGCCAAGTCTTCACCCCTCCTAAACAGAAACTCTCTGACAGTTTCAGACTAGCCAAGTCTTCACCCCTCCTAAACAGAAACTCTCTGACAGTTTCAGACTAGCCAAGTCTTCACCCCTCCTAAACAGAAACTCTCTCTGACAGTTTCAGACTAGCCAAGTCTTCACCCCTCCTAAACAGAAACTCTCTCTCTGACAGTTTCAGACTAGCCAAGTCTTCACCCCTCTAAACAGAAAATATCTCTCTGACAGTTTCAGACTAGCCAAGTCTTCACCCTCTAAACAGAAACTCTCTGAAACTAGCCAGAAAACTCTCTGACAGTTTCAGACTAGCCAAGTCTTCACCCCTCTAAACAGAAACTCTCTCTGACAGTTTCAGACTAGCCAAGTCTTTCACCCCTCTAAACAGAAACTCTCTGACAGTTTCAGACTAGCCAAGTCTTCACCCCTCTAAACAGAAACTCTCTGACAGTTTCAGACTAGCCAAGTCTTCACCCCTCTAAACAGAAACTCTCTGACAGTTTTTCAGACTAGCCAAGTCTTCACCCCTCTAAACAGAAACTCTCTCTGACAGTTTCAGACTAGCCAAGTCTTCACCCCTCTAAACAGAAACTCTCTTGACAGTTTCAGACTAGCCAAGTCTTCACCCCTCCTAACAGAAACTCTCTCTGACAGTTTCAGACTAGCCAAGTCTTCACCCCTCTAAACAGAAACTCTCTTGACAGTTTCAGACTAGCCAAGTCTTCACCCCTCTCTAAACAGAAACTCTCTCTGACAGTTTCAGACTAGCCAAGTCTTCACCCCTCTAAACAGAAACTCTCTGACAGTTTCAGACTAGCAAGTCTTCACCCCTCTAAACAGAAACTCTCTCTGACAGTTTCAGACTAGCCAAGTCTTCACCCCTCTAAACAGAAACTCTCTGACAGTTTCAGACTAGCCAAGTCTTCACCCCTCTAAACAGAAACTCTCTCTGACAGTTTCAGACTAGCCAAGTCTTCACCCCTCTAAACAGAAACTCTGACAGTTTCAGACTAGCCAAGTCTTCACCCCTCTAAACAGAAACTCTCTCTGACAGTTTCAGACTAGCCAAGTCTTCACCCCTCTAAACAGAAACTCTGACAGTTTCAGACTAGCCAAGTCTTCACCCCTCTAAAACAGAAAAACTCTCTCTGACAGTTTCAGACTAGCCAAGTCTTCACCCCTCTAAACAGAAACTCTCTCTGACAGTTTCAGACTAGCCAAGTCTTCACCCCTCCTAAACAGAAACTCTCTGACAGTTTCAGACTAGCCAAGTCTTCACCCTCTAAACAGAAACTCTCTCTGACAGTTTCAGACTAGCCAAGTCTTCACCCCTCCTAAACAGAAACTCTCTCTGACAGTTTCAGACTAGCCAAGTCTTCACCCCTCTAAACAGAAACTCTCTTACAGTTTCAGACTAGCCAAGTCTTCACCCCTCTAACTCTCTCTGACAGTTTCAGACTAGCCAAGTCTTCACCCCTCTAAACAGAAACTCTCTGACAGTTTCAGACTAGCCAAGTCTTCACCCCTCTAAACAGAAACTAACTCTCTGACAGTTTCAGACTAGCCAAGTCTTCACCCCTCTAAACAGAAACTCTCTGACAGTTTCAGACTAGCCAAGTCTTCACCCCTCTAAACAGAAACTCTCTCTGACAGTTTCAGACTAGCCAAGTCTTCACACCCCTCTAAACAGAAACTCTCTCTGACAGTTTCAGACTAGCCAAGTCTTCACCCCTCTAAACAGAAACTCTCTCTGACAGTTTCAGACTAGCCAAGTCTTCACCCCTCTAAACAGAAACTCTCTGACAGTTTCAGACTAGCCAAGTCTTCACCCCTCTAAACAGAAACTCTCTGACAGTTTCAGACTAGCCAAGTCTTCACCCCTCCTAAACAGAAACTCTCTGACAGTTTCAGACTAGCCAAGTCTTCACCCCTCTAAACAGAAACTCTCTGACAGTTTCAGACTAGCCAAGTCTTCACCCCTCTAAACAGAAACTCTCTCTGACAGTTTCAGACTAGCCAAGTCTTCACCCCTCCTAAACAGAAACTCTCTCTGACAGTTTCAGACTAGCCAAGTCTTCACCCCTCTAAACAGAAACTCTGACAGTTTCAGACTAGCCAAGTCTTCACCCCTCCTAAACAGAAACTCTCTGACAGTTTCAGACTAGCCAAGTCTTCACCCCTCTAAACAGAAACTCTCTGACAGTTTCAGACTAGCCAAGTCTTCACCCCCTCTAAACAGAAACTCTCTCTGACAGTTTCAGACTAGCCAAGTCTTCACCCCTCTAAACAGAAACTCTCTCTGACAGTTTCAGACTAGCCAAGTCTTCACCCCTCTAAACAGAAACTCTCTGACAGTTTCAGACTAGCCAAGTCTTCACCCCTCTAAACAGAAACTCTCTGACAGTTTCAGACTAGCCAAGTCTTCACCCCTCCTAAACAGAAACTCTCTCTGACAGTTTCAGACTAGCCAAGTCTTCACCCCTCTAAACAGAGAAACTCTCTTACAGTTTCAGACTAGCCAAGTCTTCACCCCTCTAAACAGAAACTCTCTGACAGTTTCAGACTAGCCAAGTCTTCACCCCTCTAAACAGAAACTCTCTGACAGTTTCAGACTAGCCAAGTCTTCACCCCTCTAAACAGAAACTCTCTCTGACAGTTTCAGACTAGCCAAGTCTTCACCCCTCTAAACAGAAACTCTCTTGACAGTTTCAGCCTAGCCAAGTCTTCACCCCTCTAAACAGAAACTCTCTCTGACAGTTTCAGACTAGCCAAGTCTTCACCCCTCTAAACAGAAACTCTCTGACAGTTTCAGACTAGCCAAGTCTTCACCCCTCTAAACAGAAACTCTCTTGACAGTTTCAGACTAGCCAAGTCTTCACCCCTCTAAACAGAAACTCTCTGACAGTTTCAGACTAGCCACTAGCCAAGTCTTCACCCCTCCTAACAGAAACTCTCTGACAGTTTCAGACTAGCCAAGTCTTCACCCCTCTAAACAGAAACTCTCTCTCTGACAGTTTCAGACTAGCCAAGTCTTCACCCCTCTAAAACAGAAACTCTCTGACAGTTTCAGACTAGCCAAGTCTTCACCCCTCTAAACAGAAACTCTCTCTGACAGTTTCAGACTAGCCAAGTCTTCACCCCTCTAAACAGAAACTCTCTCTGACAGTTTCAGACTAGCCAAGTCTTCACCCCTCTAAACAGAAACTCTCTCTGACAGTTTCAGACTAGCCAAGTCTTCACCCCTCTAAACAGAAACTCTCTGACAGTTTCAGACTAGCCAAGTCTTCACCCCCTCTAAACAGAAACTCTCTGACAGTTTCAGACTAGCCAAGTCTTCACCCCTCCTAAAAACAGAAACTCTCTGACAGTTTCAGACTAGCCAAGTCTTCACCCCTCTAAACAGAAACTCTCCTGACAGTTTCAGACTAGCCAAGTCTTCACCCCTCTAAAAAGAAACTCTCTTGACAGTTTCAGACTAGCCAAGTCTTCACCCCTCCTAAACAGAAACTCTCTCTGACAGTTTCAGACTAGCCAAGTCTTCACCCCCTCTAAACAGAAACTCTCTCTGACAGTTTCAGACTAGCCAAGTCTTCACCCCTCTAAACAGAAACTCTCTGACAGTTTCAGACTAGCCAAGTCTTCACCCCTCTCTAAACAGAAACTCTCTGACAGTTTCAGACTAGCCAAGTCTTCACCCCCCTAAAACAGAAACTCTCTCTGACAGTTTCAGACTAGCCAAGTCTTCACCCCTCTAAACAGAAACTCTCTCTGACAGTTTCAGACTAGCCAAGTCTTCACCCCTCCTAAACAGAAACTCTCTGACAGTTTCAGACTAGCCAAGTCTTCACCCCTCTAAACAGAAACTCTGACAGTTTCAGACTAGCCAAGTCTTCACCCCTCTAAACAGAAACTCTCTGACAGTTTCAGACTAGCCAAGTCTTCACCCCTCCTAAACAGAAACTCTCTGACAGTTTCAGACTAGCCAAGTCTTCACCCCCTCTAAAACAGAAACTCTCTTGACAGTTTCAGACTAGCCAAGTCTTCACCCCTCTAAACAGAAACTCTGACAGTTTCAGACTAGCCAAGTCTTCACCCCTCTAAACAGAAACTCTCTGACAGTTTCAGACTAGCCAAGTCTTCACCCCTCTAAACAGAAACTCTCTGACAGTTTCAGACTAGCCAAGTCTTCACCCCTCTAAACAGAAACTCTCTGACAGTTTCAGACTAGCCAAGTCTTCACCCCTCTAAACAGAAACTCTCTGACAGTTTCAGACTAGCCAAGTCTTCACCCCTCTAAACAGAAACTCTGACAGTTTCAGACTAGCCAAGTCTTCACCCCTCCTAAACAGAAACTCTCTGACAGTTTCAGACTAGCCAAGTCTTCACCCCTCTAAACAGAAACTCTCTCTGACAGTTTCAGACTAGCCAAGTCTTCACCCCTCTAAACAGAAACTCTCTGACAGTTTCAGACTAGCCAAGTCTTCACCCCTCTAAACAGAAACTCTCTTGACAGTTTCAGACTAGCCAAGTCTTCACCCCTCCTAAACAGAAACTCTCTTGACAGTTTCAGACTAGCCAAGTCTTCACCCCTCTAAACAGAAACTCTGACAGTTTCAGACTAGCCAAGTCTTCACCCCTCTAAACAGAAACTCTCTCTGACAGTTTCAGACTAGCCAAGTCTTCACCCCTCTAAACAGAAACTCTCTCTGACAGTTTCAGACTAGCCAAGTCTTCACCCCTCCTAAACAGAAACTCTCTGACAGTTTCAGACTAGCCAAGTCTTCACCCCTCTAAACAGAAACTCTCTCTGACAGTTTCAGACTAGCCAAGTCTTCACCCCTCCTAAACAGAAACTCTCTGACAGTTTCAGACTAGCCAAGTCTTCACCCCTCTAAACAGAAACTCTGACAGTTTCAGACTAGCCAAGTCTTCACCCCTCTAAACAGAAACTCTCTCTGACAGTTTCAGACTAGCCAAGTCTTCACCCCTCCTAAACAGAAACTCTGACAGGTTTTCAGACTAGCCAAGTCTTCACCCCTCTAAACAGAAACTCTCTCTGACAGTTTCAGACTAGCCAAGTCTTCACCCCTCTAAACAGAAACTCTCTGACAGTTTCAGACTAGTCAAGTCTTCACCCCTCTAAACAGAAACTCTCTCTGACAGTTTCAGACTAGCCAAGTCTTCACCCCTCTAAACAGAAACTCTGACAGTTTCAGACTAGCCAAGTCTTCACCCCTCCTAAACAGAAACTCTCTGACAGTTTCAGACTAGCCAAGTCTTCACCCCTCTAAACAGAAACTCTGACAGTTTCAGACTAGCCAAGTCTTCACCCCTCCTAAACAGAAACTCTCTGACAGTTTCAGACTAGCCAAGTCTTCACCCCTCTAAACAGAAACTCTCTCTGACAGTTTCAGACTAGCCAAGTCTTCACCCCTCCTAAACAGAAACTCTCTCTGACAGTTTCAGACTAGCCAAGTCTTCACCCCTCTAAACAGAAACTCTCTGACAGTTTCAGACTAGCCAAGTCTTCACCCCTCTAGACAGAAACTCTCTCTGACAGTTTCAGACTAGCCAAGTCTTCACCCCTCTAAACAGAAACTCTCTGACAGTTTCAGACTAGCCAAGTCTTCACCCCTCTAAACAGAAACTAACTCTCTGACAGTTTCAGACTAGCCAAGTCTTCACCCCTCTAAACAGAAACTCTCTGACAGTTTCAGACTAGCCAAGTCTTCACCCCTCTAAACAGAAACTCTCTGACAGTTTCAGACTAGCCAAGTCTTCACCCCTCTAAACAGAAACTCTCTCTGACAGTTTCAGACTAGCCAAGTCTTCACCCCTCTAAACAGAAAACTCTCTCTGACAGTTTCAGACTAGCCAAGTCTTCACCCCTCTAAACAGAAACTCTCTGACAGTTTCAGACTAGCCAAGTCTTCACCCCTCTAAACAGAAACTCTCTCTGACAGTTTCAGACTAGCCAAGTCTTCACCCCTCTAAACAGAAACTCTCTGACAGTTTCAGACTAGCCAAGTCTTCACCCCTCTAAACAGAAACTCTCTGACAGTTTCAGACTAGCCAAGTCTTCACCCCTCTAAACAGAAACTCTCTGACAGTTTCAGACTAGCCAAGTCTTCACCCCTCCTAACAGAAACTATCTCTGACAGTTTCAGACTAGCCAAGTCTTCACCCCTCTAGACAGAAACTCTCTCTGACAGTTTCAGACTAGCCAAGTCTTCACCCCTCTAAACAGAAACTCTCTGACAGTTTCAGACTAGCCAAGTCTTCACCCCTCCTAAACAGAAACTCTCTGACAGTTTCAGACTAGCCAAGTCTTCACCCCTCTAAACAGAAACTCTCTGACAGTTTCAGACTAGCCAAGTCTTCACCCCTCTAAAAAGAAAACTCTCTGACAGTTTCAGACTAGCCAAGTCTTCACCCCTCCTAAACAGAAACTCTCTCTGACAGTTTCAGACTAGCCAAGTCTTCACCCCTCTAAACAGAAACTCTCTGACAGTTTCAGACTAGCCAAGTCTTCACCCCTCTAAACAGAAACTCTCTGACAGTTTCAGACTAGCCAAGTCTTCACCCCTCTAAACAGAAACTCTCTGACAGTTTCAGACTAGCCAAGTCTTCACCCCTCTAAACAGAAACTAACTCTCTGACAGTTTCAGACTAGCCAAGTCTTCACCCCTCTAAACAGAAACTAACTCTGACAGTTTCAGACTAGCCAAGTCTTCACCCCTCCTAAACAGAAACTCTCTGACAGTTTCAGACTAGCCAAGTCTTCACCCCTCTAAACAGAAACTCTCTGACAGTTTCAGACAAGCCAAGTCTTCACCCCTCTAAACAGAAACTCTCTGACAGTTTCAGACTAGCCAAGTCTTCACCCCTCCTAAACAGAAACTCTCTGACAGTTTCAGACTAGCCAAGTCTTCACCCCTCTAAACAGAAACTCTCTGACAGTTTCAGACTAGCCAAGTCTTCACCCCTCTAAACAGAAACTCTGACAGTTTCAGACTAGCCAAGTCTTCACCCCTCTAAACAGAAACTCTCTGACAGTTTCAGACTAGCCAAGTCTTCACCCCTCTAAACAGAAACTCTCTGACAGTTTCAGACTAGCCAAGTCTTCACCCCTCTAAACAGAAACTCTCTGACAGTTTCAGACTAGCCAAGTCTTCACCCCTCTAAACAGAAACTCTCTGACAGTTTCAGACTAGCCAAGTCTTCACCCCTCTAAACAGAAACTCTCTGACAGTTTCAGACTAGCCAAGTCTTCACCCCTCTAAACAGAAACTCTCTGACAGTTTCAGACTAGCCAAGTCTTCACCCCCTCCTAAACAGAAACTCTCTGACAGTTTCAGACTAGCCAAGTCTTCACCCCTCTAAACAGAAACTCTCTCTGACAGTTTCAGACTAGCCAAGTCTTCACCCCTCTAAACAGAAACTCTCTGACAGTTTCAGACTAGCCAAGTCTTCACCCCTCTAAACAGAAACTCTCTGACAGTTTCAGACTAGCCAAGTCTTCACCCCTCTAAACAGAAACTCTCTCTGACAGTTTCAGACTAGCCAAGTCTTCACCCCTCTAAACAGAAACTCTCTGACAGTTTCAGACTAGCCAAGTCTTCACCCCTCTAAACAGAAACTCTCTGACAGTTTCAGACTAGCCAAGTCTTCACCCCTCTAAACAGAAACTCTCTCTGACAGTTTCAGACTAGCCAAGTCTTCACCCCTCCTAAACAGAAACTCTCTGACAGTTTCAGACTAGCCAAGTCTTCACCCCTCTAAAACAGAAACTCTCTCTGACAGTTTCAGACTAGCCAAGTCTTCACCCCTCTAAACAGAAAACTCTCTGACAGTTTCAGACTAGCCAAGTCTTCACCCCTCTAAAACAGAAACTCTCTCTGACAGTTTCAGACTAGCCAAGTCTTCACCCCTCTAAACAGAAACTCTCTGACAGTTTCAGACTAGCCAAGTCTTCACCCCTCCTAAACAGAAACTCTCTGACAGTTTCAGACTAGCCAAGTCTTCACCCCTCTAAACAGAAACTCTCTGACAGTTTCAGACTAGCCAAGTCTTCACCCCTCCTAAACAGAAACTCTCTGACAGTTTCAGACTAGCCAAGTCTTCACCCCTCTAAACAGAAACTCTCTCTGACAGTTTCAGACTAGCCAAGTCTTCACCCCTCCTAAACAGAAACTCTCTGACAGTTTCAGACTAGCCAAGTCTTCACCCCTCTAACAGAAACTCTCTCTACAGTTTCAGACTAGCCAAGTCTTCACCCCTCTAGACAGAAACTCTCTCTGACAGTTTCAGACTAGCCAAGTCTTCACCCCTCTAAACAGAAACTCTCTGACAGTTTCAGACTAGCCAAGTCTTCACCCCTCTAAACAGAAAGACTAGCCAAGTCTCTCTAACAGTTTCAGACTAGCCAAGTCTTCACCCCTCTAAACAGAAACTCTCTGACAGTTTCAGACTAGCCAAGTCTTCACCCCTCTAAACAGAAACTCTCTGACAGTTTCAGACTAGCCAAGTCTTCACCCCTCTAAACAGAAACTCTCTCTGACAGTTTCAGACTAGCCAAGTCTTCACCCCTCTAAACAGAAACTCTCTCTGACAGTTTCAGACTAGCCAAGTCTTCACCCCTCTAAAACAGAAACTCTCTGACAGTTTCAGACTAGCCAAGTCTTCACCCCTCTAAACAGAAACTCTCTCTGACAGTTTCAGACTAGCCAAGTCTTCACCCCTCTAAACAGAAACTGTCTGACAGTTTCAGACTAGCCAAGTCTTCACCCCTCTAAACAGAAACTCTCTGACAGTTTCAGACTAGCCAAGTCTTCACCCCTCTAAACAGAAACTCTCTTGACAGTTTCAGACTAGCCAAGTCTTCACCCCTCCTAAACAGAAACTATCTCTGACAGTTTCAGACTAGCCAAGTCTTCACCCCTCCTAAACAGAAACTCTCTCTGACAGTTTCAGACTAGCCAAGTCTTCACCCCTCTAGACAGAAACTCTCTGACAGTTTCAGACTAGCCAAGTCTTCACCCCTCTAAACAGAAACTCTCTGACAGTTTCAGACTAGCCAAGTCTTCACCCCTCCTAAACAGAAACTCTCTGACAGTTTCAGACTAGCCAAGTCTTCACCCCTCCTAAACAGAAACTCTCTGACAGTTTCAGACTAGCCAAGTCTTCACCCCTCTAAACAGAAACTCTCTGACAGTTTCAGACTAGCCAAGTCTTCACCCCTCTAAACAGAAACTCTCTGACAGTTTCAGACTAGCCAAGTCTTCACCCCTCTAAACAGAAACTCTCTCTGACAGTTTCAGACTAGCCAAGTCTTCACCCCTCTAAACAGAAACTCTCTGACAGTTTCAGACTAGCCAAGTCTTCACCCCTCTAAACAGAAACTCTCTGACAGTTTCAGACTAGCCAAGTCTTCACCCCTCTAAACAGAAACTGTCTGACAGTTTCAGACTAGCCAAGTCTTCACCCCTCCTAAACAGAAACTCTCTCTGACAGTTTCAGACTAGCCAAGTCTTCACCCCTCTAAACAGAAACTCTCTCTGACAGTTTCAGACTAGCCAAAGTCTTCACCCCTCCTAAAACAGAAACTCTCTGACAGTTTCAGACTAGCCAAGTCTTCACCCCTCTAGACAGAAACTCTCTGACAGTTTCAGACTAGCCAAGTCTTCACCCCTCCTAAACAGAAACTCTCTGACAGTTTCAGACTAGCCAAGTCTTCACCCCCTCTAAACAGAAACTCTGACAGTTTCAGACTAGCCAAGTCTTCACCCCTCCTAAACAGAAACTCTCTGACAGTTTCAGACTAGCCAAGTTCTTACCCCTCCTAAACAGAAACTCTCTGACAGTTTCAGACTAGCCAAGTCTTCACCCCTCTAGACAGAAACTCTCTGACAGTTTCAGACTAGCCAGATTGACATTCAATCGAACAGTAACTGGATGCCTCTCTGCCTACTTTAAATAACAAGCCACGGCCACGTGACTCACTGTCTGTAGGAGCGAACCATTTTCGTAACCAAAAATAAAAACGCAACATGTAAAGTGTTGGTCTCATGTTTCATGACCTGAAATAAAAGATCCCAGAAATGTTCCATACGCACAAAAAGCTTATTTCTCTCAAATTCTGTGCAGAAATGTGTTTACATCCCTGTTAGTGAGCATTTCTCCTTTGTCAAGATAGTCCATCCACCTGTCAGGTGTATCGTATCAAGAAGCTGATTAAACAGCATGATCATTACACAGGTGCACCTTGTGCTGGGGACAATAAAAGGCCACTCTAAAATGTGCAGTTTTGTCACACAACACAATGCCACAGATGTCTCAAGTTTTGAGGGAGCGCGCAATTGGCATGCTGACTGCAGGAATGTCCACCAGAGCTGTTGCCAGAGAATGTAATGTTAATTTCTCTACCATAAGCCGCCTCCAAAGTTGTTTTAGAGAATTTGGTAGTACGTCCATGAAACATGGGACCAGCACTTTACATGTTGCATTTATATTTTTGTTCAGTGTATGTGTATATATATATATATATATACACAAAAACATCCTTCTTCCTCCATATATATATATATACATACACACACACACACACACACACACACACACACACACACACACACACAGTGGGGAGAACAAGTATTTGATACACTGCCGATTTTGCAGGTTTTCCTACTTACAAAGCATGTAGAGGTCTGTAATTTTTATCATAGGTACACTTCAACTGTGAGAGATGGAATCTAAAACAAAAATCCAGAAAATCACATTGTACGATTTTTAAGTAATTAATTTGCATTGTATTGCATGACATAAGTATTTGATACATCAGAAAAGCAAAAACTTAATATTTGGTACAGAAACCTTTGTTTGCAATTACAGAGATCATACGTTTCCTGTAGGTCTTGACCAGGTTTGCACACACTGCAGCAGGGATTTTGGCCCACTCCTCCATACAGACCTTCTCCAGATCCTTCAGGTTTTGGGGCTGTCGCTGGGCAATACGGACTTTCAGCTCCCTCCAAAGATTTTCTATTGGGTTCAGGTCTGGAGACTGGCTAGGCCACTCCAGGACCTTGAGATGCTTCTTACGGAGCCACTCCTTAGTTGCCCTGGCTGTGTGTTTTGGGTCGTTGTCATGCTGGAAGACCCAGCCACGACCCATCTTCAATGCTCTTACTGAGGGAAGGAGGTTGTTGGCCAAGATCTCGCGATACATGGCCCCATCCATCCTCCCCTCAATACGGTGCAGTCGTCCTGTCCCCTTTGCAGAAAAGCATCCCCAAAGAATGATGTTTCCACCTCCATGCTTCACGGTTGGGATGGTGTTCTTGGGGTTGTACTCATCCTTCTTCCTCCAAACACGGCGAGTGGAGTTTTAGACCAAAAAAGCTCTATTTTTGTCTCATCAGACCACATGACCTTCTCCCATTCCTCCTCTGGAACATCCAGATGGTCATTGGCAAACTTCAGACGGGCCTGGACATGCGCTGGTTTGAGCAGGGGGACCTTGCGTGCGCTGCAGGATTTTAATCCATGACGGCGTAGTGTGTTACTAATGGTTTTCTTTGAGACTGTGGTCCCAGCTCTCTTCAGGTCATTGACCAGGTCCTGCCGTGTAGTTCTGGGCTGATTCCTCACCTTCCTCATGATCATTGATGCCCCACAAGGTGAGATCTTGCATGGAGCCCCAGACCGAGGGTGATTGACCGTCATCTTGAACTTCTTCCATTTTCTAATAATTGCGCCAACAGTTGTTGCCTTCTCACCAAGCTGCTTGCCTATTGTCCTGTAGCCCATCCCAGCCTTGTGCAGGTCTACAATTTTATCCCTGATGTCCTTACACAGCTCTCTGGTCTTGGCCATTGTGGAGAGGTTGGAGTCTGTTTGATTGAGTGTGTGGACAGGTGTCTTTTATACAGGTAACGAGTTCAAACAGGTGCAGTTAATACAGGTAATGAGTGGAGAACAGGAGGGCTTCTTAAAGAAAAACTAACAGGTCTGTGAGAGCCGGAATTCTTACTGGTTGGTAGGTGATCAAATACTTATGTCATGCAATAAAATGCAAATTAATTACTTAAAAAATCATACAATGTGATTTTCTGGATTTTTGTTTTAGATTCCGTCTCTCACAGTTGAAGTGTACCTATGATAAAAATTACAGACCTACATGCTTTGTAAGTAGGAAAACCCCTAAAATCGGCAGTGTATCAAATACTTGTTATATATATATATATATATATATATATATATATATATATATATATACATATACATATACATATATACATATACATATTTACATACATCCAAATACATAACGATGGTATATATATATATACATACATACATACATACAGTACCAGTCAAAAGTTTGGACATACCTACTCATTCCAGGGTTTTTCTTTATTTTACAGTTGAAGTCAGAAGTTTACATATACCTTAGCCAAATACATTTAAACTCAGTTTTCCACAATTCCTGACATTAAACCTAGTAAAAAATCCCTGTCTTAGGTCAGTTAGGATCACCACTTTATTTTAAGAATGTGAAATGTCAGAACGATAGTAGAGAGAATGATTTATTTCAGCTCTTATTTCTTTCATCACATTCCCAGTGGGTCAGAAGTTTACATACACTCAATTAGTATTTGGTAGCATTGCCTTTAAATTGTTTAACTTGGGTCAAACATTTCGGGTAGCCTTCCACAAGCTTCCCACAAATATGTTGGGTGAATTTTGGCCCATTCCTCCTGACAGAGCTGGTGTAACTGAGTCAGGTTTGTAGGCCTCCTTGCTCGCACACGCTTTTTCAGTTCTGCCCACACATTTTCTATAGGATTGAGGTCAGGTAGCTGGCGGCAGGTAGCTTAGTGGTTAAGAGCGTTGTGCCAGTAACCGAAAGGTCGCTGGTTCTAATCCCCGGGCCGACTCAGGTTAAAAATCTGTCGATGTGCCCTGATGCAACGCACTTAACCCTACTTGCTCCTGTAAGTCGCTCTGGATAAGAGCGTCTGCTAAATTACAAAAAAAAAAAAAAAAAGGTCAGGGCTTTGTGATGGACACTCCAATTGACTTTGTTGTCTTTTAAGCCATTTGCCACAACTTTGGAAGTATGCTTGGGGTCATTCTCCATTTGGAAGACCCATTTGCAACCAAGCTTTAACTTCCTGACTGATGTCTTGAGATGTTGCTTCAATATATCCACATAATGTTCCTTCCTCATGATGCCATGTATTTTGTGAAGTGCACAACTGCAGCAAAGCACCCCCACAGCATGATGCTGCCACCCCCGGGCTACACGGTTGGGATGGTGTTCTTCGGCTCGCAAGCGTCCCCCTTTTTCCTCCAAACATAACGATGGTCATTATGGCCAAACAGTTTTTTCTGTTTTTTCAGACCAGAGGACATTTCTCCAAAAAGTACGATCTTTGTCCCCATGTGCAGTTGCAAACCGTAGTCTGGCTTTTTTATGGCGGTTTTGGCGCAGTGGCTTCTTCCTTGCTGAGCGGCCTTTCAGGTTATGTCGATATAGGACTCGTTTTACTGTGGATATAGATACTTTTGTACCTGTTTCCTCCAGCATCTTCACAAGGTCCTTTGCTGTTGTTCTGGGATTTATTTGCACTTTTCGCACCAAAGTACGTTCATCTCTAGGAGACAGAACGCGTCTCCAACCTGAGCGGTATGACCCCATGGTGTTTATACTTGCGTACTATTGTTTGTACAGATGAATGTGGTACCTTCAGGCGTTTGGAAATTGCTCCCAAGGATGAACCAGACTTGTGGAGGTCTACAATGTTTTTTCAGAGGTCTTGGCTGATTTCGTTTGATTTTCCCATGATGTCAAGCAAAGAGGCACTGAGTTTGAAGGTAGGCCTTGAAATACATCCACAGGTACACCTCCAATTGCCTCAAACGATGTCAATTAGCCTACCAGAAGCTTCTAAAGCCATGACATCATTTTCTGGAATTTTCCAAGCTGTTTAAAGGCACAGTCAACTTAGTGTATGTAAACTTCTGACCCACTGGAATTGTGATACAGTGAATTATAAGTGAAATAATCTGTCTGTAAACAATTGTTGGAAAAATTACTTGTGTCATGCACAAAGTAGATGTCCTAACCGACTTGCCAAAACTATAATTTGATAATAATAAATTTGTGGAGTGGTTGAAGAACGAGTTTTAATGACTCCAACCTAAGTGTATGTAAACTTCCGACTTCAACTGTATGTATGTGTGTGTGTGTGTATGTATATATACATACATACATGCATGCATGCATGCATGCATGCATGCATATATATATATATATATATACACTGCTCAAAAAAAATAAAGGGAACACTTAAACAACACAATGTAACTCCAAGTCAATCACACTTCTGTGAAATCAAACTGTCCACTTAGGAAGCAACACTGATTGACAATAAATTTCACATGCTGTTGTGCAAATGGAATAGACAACAGGTGGAAATTATAGGCAATTAGTAAGACACCCCCAATAAAGGACTGGTTTTGCAGGTGGTGACCACAGACCACTTCTCAGTTCCTATGCTTCCTGGCTGATGTTTTGGTCACTTTTGAATGCTGGCGGTGCTTTCACTCTAGTGGTAGCATGAGACGGAGTCTACAACCCACACAAGTGGCTCAGGTAGCGCAGCTCATCCAGGATGGCACATCAATGCGAGCTGTGGCAAGAAGGTTTGCTGTGTCTGTCAGCGTAGTGTCCAGAGCATGGAGGCGCTACCAGGAGACAGGCCAGTACATCAGGAGACGTGGAGGAGGCCGTAGGAGGGCAACAACCCAGCAGCAGGACTGCTACCTCCGCCTTTGTGCAAGGAGGAGCAGGAGGAGCACTGCCAGAGCCCTGCAAAATGACCTCCAGCAGGCCACAAATGTGCATGTGTCTGCTCAAACGGTCAGAAACAGACTCCATGAGGGTGGTATGAGGGCCCGACGTCCACAGGTGGGGGTTGTGCTTACAGCCCAACACCGTGCAGGGCGTTTGGCATTTGCCAGAGAATACCAAGATTGGCAAATTCGCCACTGGCGCCCTGTGCTCTTCACAGATGAAAACAGGTTCACACTGAGCACATGTGACAGACGTGACAGAGTCTGGAGACGCCGTGGAGAACGTTCTGCTGCCTGCAACATCCTCCAGCATGACCGGTTTGGCGGTGAGTCAGTCATGGTGTGGGGTGGCATTTCTTTCCTCCATGTGCTCGCCAGAGGTAGCCTGACTGCCATTAGGTACCGAGATGAGATCCTCAGACCCCTTGTGAGACCATATGCTGGTGCGGTTGGCCCTGGGTTCCTTCTAATGCAAGACAATGCTAGACCTCATGTTGCTGGAGTGTGTCAGCAGTTCCTGCAAGAGGAAGGCATTGATGCTATGGACTGACCCGCCTGTTCCCCAGACCTGAATCCAATTGAGCACATCTGGGACATCATGTCTCGCTCCATCCACCAACGCCACATTGCACCACAGACTGTCCAGGAGTTGGCGGATGCTTTAGTCCAGGTCTGGGAGGAGATCCCTCAGGAGACCATCCGCCACCTCATCAGGAGCATGCCCAGGAGTTGTAGGGAGGTCATACAGGCACGTGGAGGCCACACACACTACTGAGCCTCATTTTGACTTGTTTTAAGGACATTACATCAAAGTTGGATCAGCCTGTAGTGTGGTTTTCCACTTTAATTTTGAGGGTGACTCCAAATCCAGACCTCCATTGGTTGATACATTTGATTTCCATTGATAATTTTTGTGTGATTTTGTTGTCAGCACATTCAACTATGTAAAGAAAAAAGTATTTAATACGATTATTTCATTCATTCAGATCTAGGATGTGTTATTTTAGTGTTCCCTTTATTTTTTTGAGCAGTGTATATATACATACATACATATACAGTACCCATCAAAAGTTTGGATAGTCCTTACACAGCCTGGAGGTGTGTTGGGTCATTGTCCTGTTGATAAACAAATGATAGTCCCACTAAGCCCAAACCAGATGGGATGGCATATCGCTGCAGAATGCTGTGGTAGCCATGCTGGTTAAGTGTGCCTTGAATTCTAAATAAATCACAGACAGTGTCAAAAGCAAAGCACACCCCACACCATAACACCTCCTCCTCCATGCTTTACGTTGGGAACTACACATGCGGAGATCATCGGTTCACCCACACCGCGTCTCACAAAGACAAGGCAGTTGGAACCAAAAATCTCAAATTTGGACTCCAGACCAAAGGACACATTTCCACCGGTCTAATGTCCATTGCTCGTGTTTCTTGGCCCACGCAAGTCTCTTCTTCTTATTGGTGTCCTTTAGTAGTGGTTCTTTGCAGCAATTCGACCATGAAGGCCTGATTCACACAGTCTCCTCTGAACAGTTGATGTTGAGATGTGTCTGTTACTTTAACTCTGTGAAGCATTTATTTGGGCTGCAATTTCTGAGTCTGGTAACTCTAATGAACTTATCCTCTGCAGCAGAGGTAACTCTGGGTCTTCCATTCCTGTGGCGGTCCCTCATGAGAGCCAGTTTCATCATAGCTTTTAATGGTTTTTGCGACTGCACTTGAAGAAACTTTCAAAGTTCTTGAAATGTTCCGTATTGACTGACCGTCATGTCTTAAAGTAATGATGGACTGTCGTTTCTCTTTGCTTATTTGAGCTGTTCTTGCCATAATATGGACTTGGTCTTTTACCAAATAGGGCAATCTTCTGAATACCCCCTACCTACCTGTCACAACACAACTGATTGGCTCAAACGCATTAAGAAGGAAAGAAATTCCACAAATTACCTTTTAAGAAGGCACACCTTTTAATTGAAATGCATTCCAGGTGACTACCTCATGAAGCTGGTTGAGAGCATGCTGAGAGTGTGCAAAGCTGTCATCAAGGCAAAGGGTGGCTTTTTGAAGAATCTCAAATATAAAATGTATTTTGATTTGTCTAACACTTTTTTGGTTACTACATGATTCCATATGTGTTATTTCATAGTTTTGATGTCTTCACTATTATTCTACAACGTAGAAAATAGTAAAAATAAAGAAAAACCCTTGAATGAGTAGGTGTGTCCAAACTTTTGACTGGTAGTGTACTAATATCTATAATCCATGTTCTTCAGGTCAGATTCTGATGAGGAGGACAGGAAGAAGAAGAGTGTAGATGGCTTCTGGCAGAAAATGGTAACCTACACACACACACACACACACACTCTACACACACGCACACTACACACACACTACACACACACACACACACTACACACACACCACACACACACACACACACACACACACACACACACACACACACACACACACACACACACACTACACACACATTCTACACACACACACACACACTACACACACACACCTATACACTACACACACACACACACTACACACACACACACCTATACACACACACACACACTACACACACACACTACACACACACACACACACACTACACACACACACACACACTACACACAAACAGCACACTACACACTACACACACACACCTATACTACACACACACACACACACACACTACACACACACACCTATACACACACACACACCTATACACACACACACACTATACACACACACACACTATACACACACACACTACACACACACACACTACACACAAACAAACACCCCAACTACTGATGACGTGCTGATACTACCAGCTTGTCTGTGATTGGTTGTTTGTCTCTCCTAGATGTCCAATAAGAAGGCCCCAGACAGGAAGATTGAAAAGGAGAGGAATGGAGAGAAACACAGCAGCCCTCCTCCTACCTCTCCTCCTCCTTCTCCCGTTCTCTTTCCTCAAGTACCGGTACGGTTCAGCTGCGCTCCTCCTACCTCTCCTCCTCTTCTCCCGTTCTCTTTCCTCAAGTACCGGTACGGTTCAGCTACGCTCCTCCTACCTCTCCTCCTCCTTCTCCCGTTCTCTTTCCTCAAGTACCGGTACGGTTCAGCTGCGCTCCTTCTACCTCTCCTCCTCCTTCTCCCGTTCTCTTTCCTCAAGTACCGGTACGGTTCAGCTGCGCTCCTTCTCCCTCTCCTCCTCTCTCTCCCGTTCTCTTTCCTCAAGTACCGGTACGGTTCAGCTACGCTCTTACCCCTCTGCATTCTATCTGTCACTCTCAATGTCTTCTGAAAGTGGTTATTAGTGGGCTTGGTCCAGCAACGATATAGTCTTCTGATAGTGGTTATTAGTGGGCTTGGTCCAGCAACGATATAGTCTTCTGATAGTGGTTATTAATGGGCTTGGTCCAGCAACAATATAGTCTTCTGATAGTGGTTATTAGTGGGCTTGGTCCAGCAACAATATAGTCTTCTGATAGTGGTTATTAATGGGCTTGGTCCAGCAACGATATAGTCTTCTGATAGTGGTTATTAATGGGCTTGGTCCAGCAACGATATAGTCTTCTGATAGTGTTTTTAATGGGCTTGGTCCAGCAACAATATAGTCTTCTGATAGTGGTTATTAGTGGGCTTGGTCCAGCAACAATATAGTCTTCTGATAGTGGTTATTAATGGGCTTGGTCCAGCAACAATATAGTCTTCTGATAGTGGTTATTAGTGGGCTTGGTCCAGCAACAATATAGTCTTCTGATAGTGGTTATTAATGGGCTTGGTCCAGCAACGATATAGTCTTCTGATAGTGGTTATTAATGGGCTTGGTCCAGCAACAATATAGTCTTCTGATAGTGGTTATTAATGGGCTTGGTCCAGCAACAATATAGTCTTCTGATAGTGGTTATTAATGGGCTTGGTCCAGCAACGATATAGGAAGATGTAATAAGTAATTTTCTTTATTTTCTGTCTTTCTTTCTCTGTAACTCTCAAACCGTGTCACCTCTCCCTTGTCTTCTGCGTAGAAGGTAGAGGCTTCAGCAGTACCTGTGACCGGACCACCAGTCACGTCTCCAGCTCCTGAAGTTCCAGTTAAAACGGAGAGCACGGTGAAGATGGAAAACGCTGTTAAGACGGAGGACTCCTCCTCTTCCTCTCCTCCCGTCTCCCCTCGTCTTCCTGTTGCTCTCCGTGTTCCTCCCACTCAGAGTGAGCTGCTGTTCCGTCTCCCTCCTCTCCCCCCGACCCCCTTCCCCTCCTCCCTCCCCCTGGAGGCAGCCTCCCACTCCATCCCCCAGAAGCCCCTAGTGCACCTGGCCCGTATCCGAAACCCTTCCCGTGTCTGGTCATCCACTGGAGGGTCGCTGAGGAAGACCCCGCAGCGCCAGACATGGACAGTTACAGGTACGGATGCAGACAGAGCCGCCCGGCTCTCAAACTGAGGGCTAACTTTAGCCTCCCCTAGCTAACGATCTGTGAAAGTGAATGGGGACAAGTGTGCTATTGTCAAAACTTTCAAATCATCTGAAATCAACTCATATTTTTGGTGATTATGATTACCATAAAAAAAAAGAAACATAAAGGAATGTCTCCTACCCCTCTCTCCTCCCCTCCCCTCTCTCTCCTCCTCCTCCCCCTTTCTCTCTTCCCCTCCTCTCCTCTCCTCTCCCTCTCTCCTCCTCCCCTCCCCCTTCCCGCCTCTCCTCCTCCTCTCATCTCCTCCTCTCTCCTCCCTCTCCCCCTCTCTCCTCCCCCCTCTCGGTCTCTCCTACCCCTCCCTCTCTCTCCTCTCCCCCTCTCTCCTACCCCTCCCTCTCTCTCCTCCCCCCTCCCTCTCTCTCCTACCCCTCCTCCTCCTCCCTCTCCCCCCCCCTCCCTCTCTCTCCTCCCTCTCTCCTCCCCCTCCCCCCAGTATCTACATCTCACAGGACTCCTACCCCTCCTGGAGGAATGTGGGTGTGGTCAAGGCCCTGGCCCTGCCCATGGCTGTCACGGTAACCAAGTACCAATCGGGTACCACCAACGTCATCGTGGTCGGCAAGGACCGGTATGGTCGCTATGGACCCTACAGCGACGTACAGACTGTGGTCCTGGCATAGATGGACAGAACCCCAAACACCGTATTGGGGTTCTGTCTATCTAGATTGAAGGCCACTCTGGCCCCCGAGGTGAGAGGTGAAAGGTTACTGTCTTTAACCCCCTGAGATCTAGTGGTCGCTAGAGTCAGCTGTTCTCGCTGCTACATCTAAAAGGGGAAACAGAAACAGTGTTTTTATGTGTTTTCAATAGCATTACCAATCCAATGAAGGATCCACAACAACCGGGCCGAGCGTCTGCGGGTTTTTCGCTCCACCCTTGTCTTGATTGATGCTTTAAGGTCACTAATTAGTTAGGAACCTGAATATGTAGACATAGTGATACAGATTTTGTACATTTTAGTCATTTAGCAGACGCTCTTATCCAGAGCGACTTACAGTTAGTGAGTGCATACATTTTCATACATTGTTTCATCACTTTCATTCTTAAAGGTTTTACCTCCGTTTTAATAATAAAAACATCTCAACTTTTCCTAACTTGTCGTCTTGTAAAGTTTGTGTCTTTGATGATATGAAAACTGTAGTTTTTGCTGTAACTCTATCCGTTCTGTAGCCTTATAAACTCCGGGTTACCGATGGTGTTAACCAATAATCATGTAAGGTTGTATACGAAGCTATTTTGAATTACTTGTTAAATTGACTTGTTATATAGAAGAGGTGGCTAAGGGATTTTTAACAGTACCAACCATGGGGGGCAAATCCTCACAAGAGGTCCCAGAATTTAATGGGGACGAGAAATACTTGATGTAATTAAAATGGAATCCAGGGATAGAATAGGGGCTTTAACTGTAACAAGGGAGGGCACTTCACCAAAGAATGTGAGGCCCCGTGTAAATACTGTGGCAATAACTTTTCCCGCTGCAAACATAAAGGAGAGGGCAAGAAGGGAAACCGGGGAGAGAAAAGAGAGAAGAGAGAGAGAGAAGTCCATCCCCCAGCTTTGAGCGTGAGGAAGAGGAAGATGAGGCGTGACTAGTCCTTGAGGGAGAAAGAGTAGACTCTAGTGAGAGGGAGACTACGGAACCCATTGATCCAAATTGTGAGGTGTTTGAATTGGCTACTATTGACTTAGCACTTCAACAGGAACAGAAACCTTATTTGACATTGACAGTAATGGGTATGAAAATTAAATTCCTTTGTGATACGGGAGCCTGCAGGACAGCAGTCTGTGCAACAGACAAGCCAGATGGAGTCAGGATTTGATGGGGAGAAAATCATAGTGCGATCTGCCTCTGGTCATCAATTTATTGAAAGGTTATCAGCCCCAATAACCCCTAAAACATGACCAATCAGGAGGAGAGGCAACCATACCCATCCTGATATCTAAGCTGTGTCCGGTTTACATTTACTAGGACGTGATGTAATGACTAATTGAATGTGGCCGTCATTTCACTGAGAGGGGAATGAAAGTACACATAGTCAGAGACAATATGGTGGTCTGTGGGGAAGGGGAGCCATGTTATTGGTATAGGCAAGATTTGGTAAGGGGGGAATAACTGATATTCCCCGAACCTTGATGGAACTTGCTGGATGATGTAGTACCAGGCCCCACTAAAATGTCCCCGATGACCTACACTGTACTCTCTGGTATAACAAACACCCAGGTCCAGATGCAATCTATGAGGAAGCATTATTTAAAACCACAGAAAGGACTATAGCCTTGAAATGGGTTTCATATGACAACACCCACGCAGTAGTGGAGGTGGAACTAGGGCCCCAAAAGTTCAGGAAAAGATGGAGCCCACGTGTGTCCCTAGCAAAGGAGCCAGCAGAGGACTGGAAAGACATGGGCCAGTGGGTATCCAAGGGTAAGAGGATCACTGATTGGGTCAATATTGTGAGTGGCGATCACCACTGCCCATCCACAGATAGTACATTTAGATGAGAATAGCAGATGCTGAGGAGAGGATACCTGTTGACAGAACAACAGGAGTCAGACGTAAAAAAAGAAGTTCCAGAGCATTTGTGTGTCCCGGGGTCCAGCAGACGTAGGATTCATAAAAGGGGTAATTCCAGTACAGGTGATACCCCAAATCTAATCATAGGCCGTATCAAGAAGCAATACCCTATGAAATCAGAAGCAATACAAGGTTTGCAGTTTACCAAGAGCAGAGTGGGAGGGACCTTGAGGGGAGGGCCAATTCTCGGGGAGATAGTGAGGCCAGAAATAAAGGTGCAGTGTCCTGGAAATAACAGTCTGTTTAGTTTTTTTTCAGTTCTGCTGGGAGTACATTGGATGATGGGGTTTTGTGTTGAATTAGAGACAGTGAGACTATTAGTCAATACCTAGGAGAGAAGAGAGGTTACGGTAGCAAAGACAGACAAGAAGGAAACGGTAATAGTGGAGACAGGAGTGAGTGGAAGTGTTACAATTGTGACAAAACGGACATTTTGCTAGAGAATGTGAGGAACCGTTGTAGTTACCGTGCAAGGAAAGGGCACCAGTTTAAGAAACTGTAGGCAGAAGGGGAAGAGAGAAGAAATCAGGAGTCCTCATGACCTGGCTGTTTGGTTGTTGTTTTTTAATTGGGGTTTTCAAATAAAAAAAACAACACACCTAGTATGATGTTTATAAAGCCTTGTTGTTTCATTTTGGGGGGTTTTCAGCAGGTCAAGGGTGATAGGTCTTGGAGGAGCACGCACAGTGACTTCTATGGAGTTTTTTAGGTTTGCTGAGTTTGGGGTATAGATGATTTCTTATGAGAATGAATGTCATGAGGACTTAATGAACACTTGGGATAAGTAACATTTATGAAATATTTAGAATAATGGTAATGTTTGGTATACTATGGGATGGAACAGTTCGTTGAATAATTTCAATTGCCTCTGAACTCTGTTTTTAACTTTCTGGTGTTAATTAATCATCCACACTGGTAAATTCTAAAGGCATGAGAGGAGGACTTTAAGATAGTTTATTTACCAAGTTGAGGGTAATTTATAATACTGTAAAAAGTGTGAAGAAGATTATAATTTGGTAATAATATATATGATTTGAACCATAGAATAACAGAAGAGAGAGCTTTCCCTGAATGAGGGATACCTGTTGCTAGTCAATTGTACTAATCTTGGATTACTTTTACGGGATAGAAGTAAATGAGGTATTATCAAATGTTGTCATTTAAATTTCATTATTAGTATGCTTTAATAAACAACAAGTTGGTATTTGAAACTAAATTTTAATGCAATGAGCTGCAGTAATCAGAGGAAGGCACAATCTAATGCGAAACAGCTATTACCTAGATCATTGATTAGTAATGAGATCAGGAAGATAGGAGCAATAAAGAAGCAAGGGGACAGTCTCAAAAAATAAATAAGGGATGGGCCAATTGGATGATAAATTACCAATATTACCTAAGTGATTGTTTAGGTAGGTGGTAATATTGACACATGGGCAGAACATGTGTCAAGAAGAGGGATGGATGGTAGAGCAGATTAGACAACACTTTGTTGCATTACTAATTATATATATTTTTTTAATTAAAACTTTTGTTCAAGATGTAACATAGCATAACATGCCATTTAGCAGACGCTTTTATTTTATCCAAAGCGACTTACAGTCATGCGTGCATACATTTTTACGTATGGGTAGTCCCGGGGGATCGAACCCACTACCTGGCGTTACAAGCGCCGTGCTCTACCAGCTGAGCTACAGAGGATGCTACAGATGTGTTATCTGTGCTCAAAATAATCACCAGGGCAGACAAAGGGCACCTCAGGGTGAGTATCCACCGCTAAGTACCCCTTCCAGCAATTGGAAATGGATTTTATAGAGTTATCACGGAGTGAAGGGAAGAAATTAGAGTAACCCCAGATAAAGATGGGTTATCCCCCTTGAGAAAGTGTTTGGAAGACCTTACAGAATGCCACAGTTGGGCAGGACCAGATAGGCAGACATAGAACTAGAGAGCACCTAGCAGAACACGTGAGAAAGTCGTTTATTAACCACACCTGTATGCCAGAGGTTTTGTGCCCCACAGGTGAACTAAAGGAGAAGGTGACCCACTATCTAACCAGGTGACTGGGTGTGGATCCAATCCTTAAAGAAGAAAAACTGGAAGCAGCCCCATTGGAAGATCTATATCAGGTCCTGTTGGTGACGGCCTTCGCTGTAGAATCGCCGAAAGATCCAACTGGGTGCATGTCACACACTGCAAAAAGGTAAACCCAGTTACACCTGACGAACAAACACAGAGTTAGGAGAAAGAACCGATCACCACTAGGGGCTCGGGGTTGGCTCCTTAACGAAGATTCCCTTACCCTGTCTGATCATCCTGTGTGAGTTCGATAGAAGGTAAAGCAATGGGTTGGCCTCTGGCGTCTGACATGTTCTCAGGGCGAGGGTGGGATCACAAGGTCTCCTGAACGGTAGGTAGCTGTCTGATTGTGGGGGCCAAATTCCTAACCACACTCAAACCCTCCTGATCCGCCAGAAGTAGTAGTTAAACCTAACACAAGTTGATAAAATAATACCTGAGCACAGTCTACGAAGGCATAGGAGACAGCTAGACGTAGGGAAAGGGGAAAGTACTAGGGACTTTAGGGAAGGACATCACCATATGTATGTCACCATGTACATCCTGGGACTATGTAGTTGCTCATACCAAGCGGGGGGGGATATGTCAATCTCCATACACAGTTTAAGGACAGGTGTAGTAATGTGAAAGTAGGGAATTACCAGAAATGGCAGTGCGACCCATATAAAGGGTAGGTGCTGTCTGAAAGTCTGAATTATGCTAAAACAGGTTACAGACCTGACAAGTGAGATATCTTCTTCAACTGGGGCACCCTATAGAGTAAACCTCTCTGAGGGAGGTAGTGAGGAGACCGGGGCTGTGGTGAAGATAGTGCAAACTATAGACCTGAAGGAAGTAGTACAGGTGGAGACGGGTGTAGAAATCTGGACCTGTGGTTGGAATGGGTTCAGTATACGGCAAGAACTATGTCTAAAGAGGACTGTTTATGCCTGTGGGACAGCCAAACCAAGGTAACAACTACTCCGTTCCCCTTGACAGGCTTTAATTCTCTGTCAGGTTTATCCTCCATGATTAAATTGTTCAAGCCACTATGAATGTGGTGATGGAGTCTTGTAGTAACTATGCACTATCTGTATCCCCCGATAACAAAGTCACCCCCCGACCTCAGGTTGCCTCCGTTTTTGAAGTCTCAGGGGATTCTTATTGTTTTTCAGGACTAGTAAGATAGGATACAGGGTAGGGCATCTTAGCTCCTGCTCCCACACAGAGAATGTCACAACTAAAGAGACCATGACTCATCTCTCCTCTTTGTTGCAGCCAGAGGATTTTAGGAAACCAAAACCAGGCCCGTGCTGACGTCTGATGGTTGTGTGGTGATAACAGATGGTGAACTCACCTACATACGCAAACAATCAAACGTTGTCAGAGACTGGTGAGTTGTCACGTAGAAAGTGGGACCTCCTCACGGGATCCTTTGAATGAAAGGGATATATATTGAAGGGATAGGGAGTACCTCGAGGGGTTCCAGAAGAATTCAAAGCTAGGAATCAGATCGCAGCTGGGTTTGAATCAAGTATTTTCTGGTGGTCAAACAATTAATAAAAGCTTAGATTGGATAAATTATATTTACTATAACCACCAAAGATTATAAACCACACTCGTGATGCAAATAAAGGGATTAGCTGAGCAGACAGCGGCAACTATCTTAATGACATGGCAGAATAGAAATAGCTTTAGATATGCTTTTGGCTGAGCGGGACGGGGTTTGTGTTCTGTTTGGATCTATGTGCTGTACTTTCACCCCCAAAAACAATACAGCTCCGGACGGGTCCGTGACCAAAGCGCTTCAGGGACATCACCAAACGCTGGCGAACGAACTGGCTGAGAACTCTGGTATTGATAGCTCCCTAAACGTTGTTTGATAACATATTTGGTAATGGAAAACTATTGTTGTAAACTATTCTGGGTGCAGTTATAGCTTCTATGGGTTTTTTTATACTTGTTCTTTGTGGATGTTGGTCTTATTCCCTGTGTCCGAGGGTTGGTGAGCAAGGCGATGGAGGGGGCGGTTTCCCAACAGATGGTGGAGATACGGCCCAATCCCGGACTCCGACCTAAGGAATGAAGGATATGACCTACCAGGCTTGGTGGAGGACGACGACGATCCAGATAGTTTGAGACTGGATGTTTCCTAGAACTATAAATCTTCTAGTTTAAAAGTTATTGTTAATGATCTTTTGTCTATTAAAGTCTCGTTTTAAGTATGATGTACTAGTTACCATTGCTAAAAAGTAACGTTACACTTTTTAATCATGGGGTAATAACCCTGATGAACCTGTAATGTTTTTATATGCAAACCAACTTATATACTTCAATGAGTGTGATTCATTTCTATAACAACATATTTTGTATGTGTGTAATATTTAGTCAAAAGGGTGGAATTGATAGATTAATTATTAATGACTAATTATTACACCCTGAAACTGTGTATAATGTGTTAGAAATGTGTGAGTGTAGGACTAGTAAAGGCTATGGCATGAGCCACTATTTAGCAATGTGAGTAAGAGTTAGGCCAGACAACAAAGACAACTGAGAAACTAAGATAAAGAGGCCTCCCATTTAGGGAGGGGTAGAGAAAACTGTTATGAAAAACATGGTGCAGAATATGTGAGAACGGCAATAACTGAGTAATGCAGGGAGTAGGATATGTGTGTGTGTATGTACAGTGGGGAAAAAAAGTATTTAGTCAGCCACCAATTGTGCAATATCTCCCACTTAAAAAGATGAGAGAGGCCTGTAATTTTTCATCATAGGTTACACGTCAAGTATGACAGACAAATTGAGATTTTTTTTTCCAGAAAATCACATTTGTAGGATTTTTCATGAATTTATTTGCAAATTATGGTGGAAAAATAAGTATTTGGTCACCTACAACCAAGCAAGATTTTCTGGCTCTCACAGACCTGTAACTTCTTCTTTAAGAGGCTCCTCTGTCCTCCACTCGTTACCTGTATTAATGGCACCTGTTTGAACTTGTTATCAGTATAGAAGACACATGTCCACAACCTCAAACAGTCACACTCCAAACTCCACTATGGCCAAGACCAAAGAGCTGTCAAAGGACACCAGAAACAAAATTGTAGACCTGCACCAGGCTGGGAAGACTGAATCTGCAATAGGTAAGCAGCTTGGTTTGAATAATCAACTGTGGGAGCAATTATTAGGAAATGGAAGACATACAAGACCACTGATAATCTCCCTCGATCTGGGGCTCCACGCAAGATCTCACCCCGTGGGGTCAAAAATGATCACAAGAACGGTGAGCAAAAATCCCAGAACCACACGGGGGGGACCTAGTGAATGACCTGCAGAGAGCTGGGACCAAAGTAACAAAGCCTACCATCAGTAACACACTACGCCGCCAGGGACCTCAAATCCTGCAGTGCCAGACGTGTCCCCCTGCTTAAGCCAGTACATGTCCAGGCCCGTCTGAAGTTTGCTAGAGTGCATTTGGATGATCCAGAAGAGGATTGGAAGAATGTCATATGGTCAGATGAAACCAAAATAGAACTTTTGGTTAAAAACTCAACTCGTCGTGGTTGGAGGACAAAGAATGCTGAGTGCATCCCAAAGAACACCATACCTACTGTGAAGCATGGGGGTGGAAACATCATGTTTGGGGCTGTTTTCTGCAAAGGGACCAGGACGACTGATCCGTTGTAAAGGAAAGAATGAATGGGGCATGTATCGTGATATTTTGAGTGAAAACCTCCTTCCATCAGCAAAGGGCATTGAAGATGAAACGTGGCTGGGTCTTTCAGCATGACAATGATCCCAAACACACCGCCGGGCAACGAAGGAGTGGCTTCGTAAGAAGCATTTCAAGGTCCTGGAGTGGCCTAGCCAGTCTCCAGATCTCAACCCATAGAAAATCTTTGGAGGGGAGTTGAAAGTCCGTGTTGCCCAGCGACAGCCCCAAACATCACTGCTCTAGAGGAGATCTGCATGGAGGAATGGGCCAAAATACAAGCAGTGTGTGAAAACCTTGTGAAGACTTACAGAAAACGTTTGACCTGTGTCATTGCAACAAAGGGTATATAACAAAGTATTGAGAAAACTTTTGTTATTGACCAAATACTTATTTTCCACCATAATTAGCAAATAAATTCATTAAAAATCCTCAAATGTGATTTTTCTGGAAAAAAATTCTCATTGTGTCTGTCATAGTTTGACGTGTACCTATGATGAAAATTACAGGCCTCTCTCATCTTTTAAGTGGGAGAGCTTGCACAATTGGTGTGACTAAATACTTTTTTCCCCACTGTAAGTGTGTATGCATGTGTGTGTGTGTGAACTGATGGTCAGTAGAGCAGTTTTAGAGTGGAAAACTACAGCCCGCCTACAGAGGGGAGGGATTTATTTTTGTATGAGTATAAAAGATGGACTCTGAAATTGTGATGGCAGAATTCTCAATGAATAAATATCTCTGACTATGCAGACCGGGACTCTGGCCGTTACTTAAATCCCAAAAGACTTACAACCTTTTGGAAGACGCACAGAGACACTAAAATAGTTTGTTAAATAATTCACGTAACAAGTTACCAGACCCTTGAATAGAGACCATCCCTCCAGGACTGGAGTTACCAGACCCTTTGAATAGAGACCATCCCTCCAGGACTGGAGTTACCAGACCCTTTGAATAGAGACCATCTCTCCAGGACTGGAGTTACCAGACCCTTTGAATAGAGACCATCCCTCCAGGACTGGAGTTACCAGACCCTTTGAATAGAGACCATCTCTCCAGGACTGGAGTTACCAGACCCTTTGAATAGAGACCATCTCTCCAGGACTGGAGTTACCAGACCCTTTGAATAGAGACCATCCCTCCAGGACTGGAGTTACCAGACCCTTTGAATAGATACCATCTCTCCAGGACTGGAGTTACCAGACCCTTTGAATAGAGACCATCCCTCCAGGACTGGAGTTACCAGACCCTTTGAATAGAGACCATCTCTCCAGGACAGTTACCAGACCCTTGAATAGAGACCATCTACCAGGACTGGAGTTACCAGACCCTTTGAATAGAGACCATCTCTCCAGGACTGGAGTCACCAGACCCTTTGAATAGAGACCATCTCTCCAGGACTGGAGTTACCAGACCCTTTGAATAGAGACCATCTCTCCAGGACTGGAGTTACCAGACCCTTGTACTAGTAGAGTACCTACACCTGTATTCATTAAAGCGTCTCTCAGTAGGAGTGGTGATCTAGGATCAGGTGTCCCCTGGCCATTTCATGTTATTCCATCATGATCTAAAAGGCCAAACTGATCCTAGATCACCACTCCTACTCAGACGCTTTGTGAAGACAGGCAGTGAGCTGTGGTTCGCCAGCAGGTGGCAGCAGATCACCAGAACCTTCCACAGTCTCTTTCACATGATCAGCAACTAGCGCTTCATTCCTAGGCCGTGTCCCGAGTCTACACCCTTTGTCCAGGAGTGTACGCTTGCGCACTCCGCATAGGATTGGTGTATGCATTGGCCGGAGGCTGGGAGTTTCCACCATTTTTGTTAAATCCATGCGAGAAAGTGTGCAAGACAAGTGTACACTTGGGGGATAAGTGTGGAGAACTGGGGATGCAGACATTGACATAGACAGTTACCAGGACCAATGATCACAGGAGACAAGAAAAAATACATTTAATAAGACCACGCTCCCATGATGAGCCCAGTCCGGGGTGGGAGGGCTCTGTCTCTATGGAAACAACAAAGCCAAACAGAAGCTGCCTTTTGGGTCGAATAGAATTCCAATAGAATGCTATAAAATTCCAATAGAATTCCAATAGAATGCTATAGAATTCCAATAGAATGCTATAGAATTCCAATAGAATGCTATAGAATTCCAATAGAATGCTATAGAATTCCAATAGAATCCAAGGTAGCATCAAATCAAATTGTGTAGAAAGAGCCTTCGGTAACATCTTATTATCGTTTCCATCAGAAACCCGTTTCCACATTCTACTGGTGTTACGCCGTGAGGGAATTATACTTCATTTACAAACGCATCAACAGAGACTAAATGCTTTTTAGTCTTCAGAATAAAAGCATGTCTGTCTTCCTTTAAATCTCTTTTAGTTTGGCCTGTAGCATGTTGAGGGGGTTGCCTGGGTGCTTTTCATTATGGATAAAAACGTTGCGAAACAAGAGAGAATCGGGGAGATGCAGCCAGATCTTGTCAAATAAGAAACGTTCATTTTAGTGTTTCTTATTGGATAAGTTCAAGGTAGAACCTTGCCTGTTTTCAAAAAAGGTTTCAAACACGCCATGGTGTGCCCTACTGAACACCGCCAAGCTGTCTCCTGGGTCTGTGGCGTAAACGATCCACCTTAACAATATTAAAGACAAATTTGGTCTGTTTCATCGGAAAATCAAGCAACTTCAACCACAGATCTCAAATCTGTAAATAATATACAGCCTCACGATGTGTACATGTGTTCTAATCTCATACGGCTCTCTTTCTGCCTCATACAGTGCATTCGGAAAAGTATTCAGACCCCTTGACTTTTTCCACATTTTGTTACGTTACAGCCTTATTCTAAAATGGATAAAATTGTTTTTTTCCCCCCTCATCAATCTACACACAATACCCCATAATGACGAAGCAAAAAACAGGTTTTTAGAAATATCACATTTACAGTTGAAGTGGAAGTTTACATACACTTAGGTTGGAGTCATTAAAACTTGTTTTTCAACCACTCCACACATTTCTTGTTAACAAACTATAGTTTTGGCAAGTCGGTTAGGACATCTACTTTGTGTATGACACAAGTAATTTTTCCAACAATTGTTTACAGACAGATTATTTCACTTATAATTCACTGTATCACAATTCCAGTGGGTCAGAAGTTTACATACACTAAGTTGACTGTGCCTTTAAACAGCTTGAAAATTCCAGAAAATGATGTCATGGCTTTAGAAGCTTCTGATAGGCTAATTGACATAATTTGAGTCAATTGGATGTGTACCTGTGGATGTATTTCAAGGCCTACCTTCAAACTCAGTGCCTCTTTGTTTGACAACATGGGAAAATCAAAAGAAATCAGCCAAGACCTCTGAATTTTTTTTTGTAAACCTCCAAAAGTCTGGTTCATCCTTGGGAGCAATTTCCAAACGCCTGAAGGTACCACGTTCATCTGTACAAACAATAGTACGCAAGTATAAACACCGTGGGACCACGCTGCCGTCATACCGCTCAGGAAGGAGACGCGTTCTGTCTCCTAGAGATGAACGTACTTTGTTGTAAATTGTAAAACTTCTGATGTCTTTTTTTTTTTTTTTTTTAAATTTACTTTTTCAGAAATCTGACATATCACATGTAACGGACCACCTAAAGAGCAGCTCTACGTCAAAATGTCAGATAGAACCCAAGGTCAAGACTTCCTGCAGAGCAGCAGGACATTTTCGGCAACAAAAAGAGTGATCAAATTAAGACCCTACATATGGATCCTGTTTTTAACACACAGACTGTCAGACTGTGGCTACGGGACATCATGAAGATCCTGTTTTTAACACACAGACTGTCAGACTGTGGGACATCATGAAGATCCTGTTTTTAACACACAGACTGTGGCTACGGGACATCATGAAGATCCTGTTTTTAACACACAGACTGTCAGACTGTGGGACATCATGAAGATCCTGTTTTTAACACACAGACTGTCAGACTGTGGGACATCATGAAGATCCTGTTTTTAACACACAGACTGTCAGACTGTGGGACATCATGAAGATCCTGTTTTTAACACACAGACTGTCAGACTGTGGGACATCATGAAGATCCTGTTTTTAACACACAGACTGTCAGACTGTGGGACATCATGAAGATCCTGTTTTTAACACACAGACTGTGGCTATGGGAAATCATCACTATAGTGGGTGTATTGTTACAGTGAAGCCTCAGACACACATTCCTTTAGTGGGTTTCATTTAGTTTTATTCAAGTTTGAACAGTTTTATCATCCCACCCCTGTTCTTTTAATGTTCTAGATATTAACATCTCAGCATCTTTCACCAGACAGACCGGCAAGCAGAGAGACTCACAGACAGACCAATTCACAGGCAGGCAGGCCGGCAGACAGACCAACTCACAGGCAGGCCGCCAGGCAGACAGACAGACCAACTCACAGGCAGGCCGGCAGGCAGACCAACTCACAGGCAGGCCGCCAGGCAGACCAACTCACAGGCAGGCCGGCAGACAGACCAACTCACAGGCAGGCCGGCAGGCAGACAGACAGACCAACTCAAAGGCAGGCCGCCAGGCAGACAGACAGACCAACTCACAGGCAGGCAGACAGACAGACAGACCAACTCACAGGCAGGCAGACAGACAGACCAACTCAAAGGCAGGCCGCCAGGCAGACAGACAGACCAACTCACAGGCAGGCAGACAGACAGACAGACCAACTCACAGGCAGGCCGGCAGACAGACAGACCAACTCACAGGCAGGCAGACAGACAGACCAACTCACAGGCAGGCCAGACAGACAGACCAACTCACAGACAGGCCGGCAGACAGACGGACAATCCTACATATTCCACCTTGTCTTCTACACCAGGTGTACTCTATGGACTAGGACTAACATAGCTAGGTGTTGTATTGCTCTCTTCCTGAAGCAGAATCCTCAGGGGGAGGGGCTTACTGGGATACGTTCCAACAGTCCTATAGAGCGTCCTCTCCTTGGCTCCTTGTCAAGGTTTGATAGGGGGTTTGATAGGGTTTCCAGGGTATATTATGGGGTGTTGCTGTGTCTGTGTTTCCACAGCGCTAGATACATGAGGGGTTTGATAGGGTTTCCAGGGTATATTATGGGGTGTTTGCGTCTATTTGCGTTTCCTCAGCACCAGATACATGAGTCCACTGATGAGGGTCATGGGGAAGCTGACCCAGGCCAGGACGTAGGACGAACCGTATCCCCCCTTCCTTAGAGACTCCTCCGTAAAACCCTCTCTCTCCGCCGTGTAGATGGACGCTCCGATCATCACACACAGGCCTGCGGGGAGGGGGGGGGGGGGGAGGAGGAGTTAGGAACTAGGATAGGAAGGTCGTAGGGTACAGAACCCCTACAACTGACAGGACGTTTAAACCGGAACACTGCAAGGCCTGCTTTACAGTGACCTTCAGGAGTATTCGTACTCCTTGACATTTTACACATCGTTACAGCCTGAATTAAAAATGGATTTAAAAAAAACTAAAATCTCATCCATCTACACACATTACCCCATAATTTATTGAAAATGAAATACAGAAATATCTAATTTACACTCGTATTCACACCCCTGAGTCAACACATGTTAGAATCACCTTTGGCAGCGACTACAGCTGTGAGTCTTTCTGGGTCTCTAAGCACTTTGCACATTATTTCTTTTTTAAGATTCTTAAAGTTCTGTCAAGTTGGTTGTCGATCATTGCTAGACAGCCATTTTCAAGTCTTGCCATTAGATTTTCAAGCCGATTTAAGTCAAAACTGTAACTTGGCCACTCAGGAACATTCAATGTCGTCTTGGTAAGCAACTCCAGTGTATATTTGGCCTTGTGTTTTAGGTTATTGTCCTGCTGAAAGGTGAATTCATCTCCCAGTGTCTGGTGGAAAGCAGACTGAACCAGGTTTTCCTCTAGGATTTTGCCTGTGCTTAGCTCTATTCTGTTTCTTTTTATCCCCCTAAAAAAACTCCCTAGTCCTTGCCGATGACAAGCATACCCATAACATGATGCAGCCACCACCATGTTTGAAAATATGAAGCGTGGTACTCAGTGACGAGTTGGATTTGCCCCAAACATAACGCTTTGTATTTAGGACATAAAGTTCATTTTTTTCCACTCTGTCATTTAGGTTAGTATTGTGGAATAACTACAGTGTTGTTGATCCCATCCTCAGTTTTCTCCCATCACAGCCATTCAACTCTGTAACTG